>JANJGK010000018.1:2531683-2582367 GCA_039081455.1 Macrobrachium rosenbergii
TGAAAACATGAGGTTCATAATATAATTTATTAGGAATAACTAACTTGCATGTCTTATCAAAAGTATGGACATTATTGAAATAAATTTCAGTACTTATATTATGGCCATTAATAATTGCTGTTACTGTATCTCATTGAAAATACAAAAATTGACTGTTCTACTAGGATGGAAACAAAATCCTGTTTGGATAATTGTGTGCAAAGCACGGTCTCTTGATTTTTGTTTTCAGTTATTTCTTGAGCACAAAGATAGGCATTAATAGTTTCGTAAAGGTTGTCAAGGTTGCAGATATACTCCTTATCTTTCAAAATTATACAATCTCTTAATTGAACATCAGTAATAAATGACATCATTAGCACATGTTCTTCTAATGCGAAATTGATGTGGTTGACATTTGAGATAATTACATTTTCCTTTATCAACATGGGAAAAGGATGTATGGACATCTGTACATCTGCATCTTTTTGATTAAATGGTAACACTAGAATAATCTTATTTTTAACCACCTAGGTAGTTATCATATTGTAATATTTGGATTAATTAATGTTGGGCTTAAAATTCCTTTATAGGCTAATAAAATGGCATTTAACATATTTTTGTGGTCTTGCAAGAGATTTCTAACATTATTCACAAAGGTATTTAAATATTGTTCATTGATTATCTTAAACTCTCTGCTAATGTTTTGATTCACTTCATTGATGGATACCTTTACTTTTCCTATTTCGTGATTATTTAAGTTTTAGTACTGGATTACCTTACTGAGTACAATGCCCCTTGTTGCTGCCCATTTCTCTAGTTTGTCTACACGCTCCTTTCTTTTCTACACTAGAATCAGTCGCAAACACCAAAACAATTGATTAAGTGCTGTCCCTATAAAAGGTAAGAGGGGGTCTTTTGGATCTTGTATTTACACACTTCCGATGTCAATATCTAGTTTTTCCAACAATGGTAAAACACTGTTATTTTCAATTTTCTTAATTAATGATTTTAATTCTTTTTGAACATCTTCAACGTCATTTCATTGATAAGCACTGATGTAATGTCAATACTCACAATTCCTAAGTCTTTTATTAATTTCACAGATCCTTTTTCTCTAGTAGTGCACCCATCCGGATCATCACCTCGGATGACACATACAGCAGTGTTATGTATAACCAAGAAGAACCGCATGTTGTATCTGTAAGAATAAGCCTTATTAGATATTCTATATACATGAGGTAATTTAATGTCTGCATATTGTTTATATATAACAGTTCAACACTACATAATTTATCTTTTTCTTAAGTTGTATTTGTTATTTATTATTTCCTGTTTATCTTCCTTTCAATATTCAACTATTCTTTTATTGGACCAAGAGTCTGTTTTTATTACCTTTACATGATTGATATGAACAATTCTTTCTTTTAGATCACTCTCACTTATAATCTTTAGTTTATTTAATTTTAACACTTCTAATACCCTATACGGACCATGAAATTTTAGGGATACCTTTACTTTAGGACCTTCTGGAATATGATCCTGAACATATACCTGAGCACCTACTACAATTTTTGGTTTAGCTGTATTTTTGTCATAGTATTTGGCTTGGACACTCTGAGCTTCCTTAAGTCTAGTCCTCGTCTGTTTGATCAATTCTTACGTACGTCTAGTTTCCAGGCAATATAGTCATCATAATTATAAGTATGTCGGGTGGTGTGGCATCATCTAGTAACGTATTTGGTAGTCTCTTCTCATATCCGTTATAACAAGTAGTGTGGTGATTCTCCTACTGTTTCATTTACGGTATTGTTTATAGTAAACTGTACGTCTTCCAAAGCTAAATCCCGTCTTCTGTATTAGGTTTAACTAAACTTTTCCAGGATATCCTTTATCTTACGTTTCGTTTTTTCTACTGCTCCAATTGAACTTGGTTTATATGCTGTGATTTGACATTTATTTTTCTCATAAAATTCACAATTTTCTTAAAAGTTCACTAGTAAATTCATCAGGGTTATCAGAAAGAAGAATTTGTGGACATGAATGTCTCGTAATAATTCTAGATTAAGAGCTTGGGGCTACTGTAATTGCATCTCTACTTCTTACCGGTACAATCTCTACATATCTTGTTAGATAGTCTAAAAAGACTAATATTTGTTTATTCCCTCTAACAGTGGTAGGAAATGGACCTAAAAAGGGGCCATAGATAACGACCTGAAATGGATTCAGCTCCGATGGGTATTTTTCAAGTGGAGCTTTTGGATTTACGTTACCCTTATTTCTATTACAAACTACACAATTTTTGTACAAAGTTCTTGGCATCTTCACTACAATGGGCCAAAAATAATTTCTGGGTAGGATTCTATTTGTCTTTTTGATTCCAGGATGTCTGCTAATGCAATGGGGAACTTATCCCTTTAGTTATTATTGATTTATTAGGAATTGATTCATCATCCTCCTCTAACTTGTATGAGTGGGTTAGTTCTAAAATTTCTCTGATTAGTGTTTTTTGGGATGTATAGACGAGAATAACCATTCTTCTCTGTTGGTCTTTTATACAATAATCCATTGATTAAAACAAAATCAGGTTTTAAAGACTCATCTGTTATTAATTGTCCTATTATATGCCTGGTTTCCGTATCCATCCCTTGTTGTATTTGTGCTCTTTCTAAATCTAAGTCTACAACTTGACAGCTAAAACAAAAAGTATTAGTGGTAATACATTTCTCTGTTTCTTCTTGGGATCTGGATAATGCATCTGCTAGTGTATTAAATTTTCCTGGGATATATCTGAATTTTGAGGCAAATTCTAGCACAGCAATGAACCGTCTATTGAACTTCATGTTATTTGCAAAAGTTATCTTCTTAAACAAATCACAAATTGGTTTGTGATCAGTAAGTACATTGACTTTGTGTCCTAAGATTATGTGTCTAAACTTCCTTAGACCCCAGTATAATGCTAAACATTCTCTTTCTATTGTACTATAATTTCTCTCTGCAGCATTCAAAACTCTACTGGCATAATATACTGCTCTCATTCTTGTTTTGTCCATTTGTAATAATAGTGCCCCTAGCCCGGTACTTGAGGCATCACAGGCCAAGTAAAAGTCTTTGGCGAAATCTGGGAAGACTAGTACGTGATTCCTGGTCATTTTACTCTTTAGTGTTTGGAAGGCTGTCTCTTGTTCTTTATTCCATTCGTATTTAACATCTTTCTTTGTTAATTCTGTTAATGGTTTGGCTATTGTAGCAAAGCCCTTAATAAAAGGTCTATAGTAGCATAACATTCCTAGTAATCTTCTCAGTGCTTTCAAATTTGTAGGAGCTGGATATTCAACTATTGCCTTTATCTTGCCTGCTTGCATTCGCAGACCATCTTCACTAATTACATGTCCTAAGTATTCCAAAGATTTCATTAAGGATTGACATTTCTTTAATTTGATTTTTAATCCTGCTTTTCTTAATCTTTATAGGACTATTTCTAAAGTTTTGAGGTGACTTTCTAAATCTTTGCTAAAAATTATAACATCATCTAAGTAAACTGCAACATTTTCCATATCCCCTAATAGCCTATCTGAAGCATTAATCTAACAAACATTAAAGGAGCCGAAGTGAGTCCAAATGGCATGACTTCAAATTGCAAGTGTTCCTTATGTGTGCTGAAGGCTGTGTATTGTTCCAACTCTTCGTCTAAAGGTAATTGCCAGCATCCACTAAGTAAATCTAAAGATGAACATATCCTTGCACCTCCTAATTGAGCTAACATATCTTGAATCACTGGCATTGGCATTCTATCGGGGATGGTGTTGAAATTTAACTTTCTATAATCTATCACAAGTCTCCAATTTCCATCTTTCTTTGGAACAAGTAGTAATGGAGAATTATATAGAGATTTAGAGGAAATGACTACCCCATCTTTCTTCATTTCTTCTATCAAATTATCAACTATGGGTCTTTGGCTTATTGGTAATCTATAGTTAGGAATAAAGAATGGTTTTGTTCCATCATCTAATACAATTTTATGTCTTAGGACATTTGTTCTACCTAATTTATCTCCTTCTATTGCTATTACATCTCTGTATTTTTCTAATACTTGAATTAATCTATCTTTGTTTTCTGGAAAATCTGTTTTATTCACTTCTTTGCTTAATTCAGATGTTTGACCAGTTACAGAGAAAAATGCTTTTTCTTCTAATGTTAGTAATGGACTGTTAATAGGCATTCCTTTGCAAAAGACAATGCCTGCATATAGTGTTAGTTTGTTATTTGAGTAGTTTTGGACATAAACTTCACAAGTATCACCCTTCATGTGGACTAAAGAATTATCCATCCTGACAAATTCTGGTAACTCTTCATTTAGTAAAAGAAAATCTTTAACTTCTATCTCTTCTTTTCTCCTTAGATGCATTTTTGTTAAACACTTTGGATGCAAAATTACCTGTCTGTTTAGTATAAATTGTACTTTATTATCATCAGCAGTGCTTACTCAACATACCTCTTCATCCTTTATCTCTGCAAAGTAACAATGTTCTCCACCTATACTAGTTTCTTCAGTTACTGCTATTATATCATTTATATCTACTTTATTTATTTTGTTTAACAACAGTACCTCATTTACTAACTTCCCTTCATTATCACAACTGATTACTACATTGCTGTAACATTCTGTACTTATCTCTGCATATTTATCATCATAAATGTCTTGTTCCTCGTCATATTCAGAACATTGGGGATCACCGTTATTTATTCCTGGGTCACTTCTTTTGTTGGAGGGTATAATTACTGGATGTGCACATCTTAAATTTCTAGTCTGTAATTGTGGAAATTCCTCCTTTCTATTACCTTCCATTTTAATTTGATTGTTCTCTTGATGGTAAGTTATTTTATGTATGTCTTTCTCGCTTGTTGAAGTCGTCTCAGACAAATTGATCAGATTTGGGTGAAACCTTTCTTCTTCAAGCGTAAAGCATACGCGCTTTTTATTACCTTGTGTCAGGTTAATTCTTCCTTCTCTGCAATTCAGTATGATTCCACATTTCTTCATTAATTAATGAGAACAACACCTGTGCGGGAAAGAATCTGTCTTCAAGAACTATACAACTTTCAACAGTTTTATGTGACAAAAGGTCTATTTCTAAGTTCACATTTCCTAAACTTTTAATCTGTTTACCCGCTACTCCTTTTATTATTTTGCTTTGGCCCTGAATTAGCGTTTCTTTAACGCCTAAGTAATTTTTTAATGTATGTTTATCAATTATGCTTACAGTACTACCTGAATCCATAAGGACAGTACATAATTTATTCTCTACTGGAACATTAATGATAGGTAAATCCTTTCTGATTATTTCTTCTTCATCCGTGGAAAATATAACTTTTTACTCTGCAATATGGATAGTGCGGATGAACCTTAACTTCTCCTTTTTGCTAATTCTTCTACTCTTAATTTATCTTCTTGAAGGGACTTTCTTGTGGTATTCTGTGTAGGAATAAATTGTCGTTGATTTGAAGACTTATCTGATGTTGAGCAATTACTGCTTAATTCAACTATCTCTTTATTTACTTCTTGTGTTTTAAACCAGCAATTCTTTGTTGAATGTCCTACTTTCTTCCAAACCATGCAGATTTTATGTTTTCTACACTCATTTGTAAAATGATTTGTATACCTGCAGTTTTCACAGGCTGTCTTTGGTCTCGCCCCTTGAGCTGAATAGTTCACTTGGGTTGAATTGTCTGTGTTTGAGTTTTGACCATATCTCTAAGGTTTGTGAGGTCCACTCTTTGTTAGATTGTTTTTTCCTTTCTGATCTGGATTCCATTTTGTTTTTGTATTTTGGGCATATTTCCCTTGGAAGGTATTTGGTCTATTTCTTACTTGTCTGGAATTATCTTAGAACTTATTATTCATTTTAAAAGTAGGATTATTATTTCTGACTTTCCTTTCATTTTGTGCTTCTGTTGTTCCCACAAATTCCTTGGATAGATTTATCTCTTTCCTTTGGAACTCTTCTCTCATTGTCTTCAATGTTTGAAGGCTTGTTTTCTTGGGATCAAGTTTTATTTTTCTGAAAGCCTTCTTTTCCTCTTCTGCAAGGGCATTATATATTGTTCCAAATGACAAGTAATTTAAAACATGTCTAAGCTTAACTAAGTTACGGGCACTATCCCCAAACAGAGTCTTGTCTCCTATAGTAATGCCTGTCTTCATTAAGTCTTCTGTTATTTTCTCTATTGCATTCTCCACGCTTGCGTACAAATTAGCAATTGTTTTATATTGTGGGTTAAGAAATCTAGTTATGTTATATAAACTGTCAGCCTTATTTACTGGTTCCCAGAGTGATAAACAAATTTCTTTAAATTCTGCATAGTTATTAAGTTTGCTAAAGCTTGTGGAATTTAAAGTTTTATGTGTGTCTCCATGTTCTGAGCTGACTAGCAACAAGGCTTCATTTATTTTAGCTCCTTCATCTGTTATTCCCCCTGAAATTATACGACTATCTGCATCTGCTAGCCACTGATTTACAGTATAGGATTCGAGTCTACTTTTGTCAGGATTTGAATCATCCACCTGTCCACAGAAGCGTGTGGCGGTTGTTATTACTGCCGCTTGATTCATATTTCAAAATTGTAAGGTGCGAGTATTATTAGTATTACATTAGTGTTGTTACTATTATTATTACTGTTGGTAGTATTAGAATGATTAACACTGTTTTGGTTCTCGTTAGTTGTGTTATTATTGTTAGTATTTCCTTGCACTACAGTGGAGTGGGAATTTAGTCTAGAAATTCGGCTTCGTCTAATTGTCGACGGTCTTAAATTGTAATGTGAATGTCTAACAGTGTTCAGTAATTCATCAAAGACTCTTTGCATGGCCACACAAAAAATTATTCAGAGTACATCAATTATATAAAAAAAATTTGTTATATTGTACCAAATTTAAAACAATTTGTCAAATTGTCACAGTAAAAAAAATAAATTCTCTACTGAGTTCAAGTATACAAGTAAAACCTTCAATACACAAAAGAAATTTTTATATGAAATTGGGCATCATATCATGAAAAATTCACCATAATGAGTATTCAAATTTATATATAACTCCTCAAATAATCTTCACCAACCGAGTGAGAAAAAAAAAACTAATTCACTTTCTAAATTATTTACTAAATAATTAATTATCATAGAGAGAGTAATGCTGGTATTTATGCAAAAGGAATTTTATTCACTAGAGAGAGTTTTCTGAAATTTCAATTATATATAAAAATGCGAGAAAAAATATATCTTCACTTATTCACATATTAAGAGAGAGGGCGAACAGTATATTAATTTCTTGCTGACTTACTGTGGTTGTTTTTGTGATACCACTAAGTTGTTGTTCTTTCGCGGTGAGTCTTTCGTCACCGTATCCTCGTAAAAAATAATTTCACTACATCTGTGTTGTTTTTTGCTGTGGTTTTCCGCCTTTGGAATCTTGTTGAAAGTTCTTTGCGTTGTTTTTCAATCACTTCGATGAATCTTCGCAAGCACTGGGCTTATTATCGCTGTCGGGGTCTTGTTGACGGTAACAGTTCTCAATGTGTTTTTGCTACTTCGGGACGCACTAATACTGTTTTTATTCACACTCGATGCTCTCTTGTAATATTTCTTCATATAACTTTTGTTTGATGTTCTATTCTAGGGTTTTATTTCTTCAGATACGTTTTGCTCACAGTCGTAAAAATCTAAGTTCGTTTTGTAGAATTTCGTTTCACTGCAACATAATTGCACTGATAATTTCATTAAAGTTCGTTTGTTTTGTCTCGCCTTCTGGATCCCACCACTGCCACCATTGTTAGGATCATTCTCTCTGTTGTATGTTTTTAGTCTCTCACTTCTTACCTTGATTTCTTCTACGTGTGTCCTTGATGCATCGCTACCGCTGTGATGTGCTATTTCTTGAAGATTAATTATTTTAAGTATTGATATCTCTCAGGAAGGCATATAGAGACAAGATCAGTAATTTCTTCTCTTTAATTAGTACTTAGTATTATAAAGATCAGTACAAAATTAACAGGTTACAGTGGTATAAAAAACGAAATCACTCTGGAGTAATTAACTAGACTCAGTCTATATGGGGAACACGGAAGCGAGGGGAGACGTACTCTCCCTTGAAGGACACAGTTCTAATATGCTCTCTTTTGTCGATTTCCAGCCTGTTGAACCCCTGGAATTCTTGTTATCTGCAATCCCCACCTCCTTATAGTCCTATTGGAAGGATTTATCAGCAAGGCCTCCCCTTCAAATAGTTGATTGGAAGGACTGTAGTGGGTGTGATTCAAATCTCTCCTTAGAGGACTTGATTGGAGGTGATCTTAGGAAGGTGTGTGAAAGACCCCTCCCTAGTATGTTTGATTGGAGGGTGTAGAAGTACATCACTTTGTCCAGCCCCCAATTTCCTGGAATTTCCATGAAAACGCCTCATGTGAAGGCGGGGTTATAGAGCCGGCTACTGCATACTTTTTGGCTGTGCTGACTCATGATTTGGTTAACTTAATCTCGAGGCCACTACTTCCCCAATTTTATTATCGTTTTTATGGCTTTAATGTGATATACTTGCTCACTGTTTTTGAGTTCATGCAAAAATCCTGCCTCGATCAGTGTATTTGAATCCACGATAATAACTACAGCTTTTAGGCATTATCACTGTTCTCTCTGCCTCCCTATTTATTCCTACATCTCTCTCTCTCTCTCTCTCTCTCTCTCTCTCTCTCTCTCTCTCTCTCTCTCTCTCTCTCTCTCTTCACTTTTTCTCTTTTCTATATTTCTCTCTCTCTTTTCTCTTTTCTATCTAATTTCCCTATATTCTCTACAATCATATATATTTTTGTTATTTGTGCAAGTTAGTGAAACTACCTGGTAAGAAAGCCAGATGCTGTAGCCTTCCAGTGATGTAGGTAGCGTGATGCAGTGCTGCCACATTTTGCCATAGCTGTCTGAAAACTGAAATGTGCCCTTTTCAATTTTTCCAGAATTTGAATATGTCGAGGAAGGCCCTGAAAACTAATTAAGTTCATGACATTTTGGATTGAGATAGTGAGGCTAATGATGAGGAGACCTTGGAAAATCCTATATTATTTCAAAAGATTGATGACATGCCTGAGAAGTATATGACGAGGGTTGGAAGTGGCAGCAAGGTGAGGAGTACTTCTCACAAAACAACGACACACCAAGCCTTCTCGCCCCGCCCATCGCCTGTCAGGTCTGCCACTTCTTTCGAGAGTGTTAGCACTTCCTATGGAAGGAAATGTGAAGTGAGGATACAGAATGCATTAAGGAAGGTAAAGAGATATGTAGGAGATAGTTAGGATGAAGAGGACGCCGATGATCCGAGCAAATCAGCTACCACTCGGCTGATGTCTGCCACCAGTCCGTCGACGTCTGCAACCTTCCATGCAACGGAGAATAGCAGTGGCTCCCCCTCAGTACATTTCAATTAAGAGACTGTTAGGACAAGGGATAGCAGTATTTGGCATAGAAATCCCAATCCTAGATTGCCTAGAAATTCTGCTCCCCACGTAGTACCACCAGGATCATTGACAGAGGAAACCAACATGAAGAAAAGTACATGGGAGTTGTATGAGCTCTTCATTCCAGATGATGATCTTGATCCCATGACTGCCTTCACCAGTGACAAGAGGCAGGCTCTGAGGATGAGGTACAAGAATTTCCCACCCACTACAGAGCTAACAAGCATCACAGAACTCAAGGCTCTGATTGGGATCCTTGTCATGTCTAGTCTCAAGCAGAACAACCATGTGTCTACACTTCAGATGTGGTCTACTTTTGATGGATGTCCCTTTATTGTAGTACAATGAGCAACAGAAGATTCTGCTTCCTGATGAGGGTCTTGCAGTTTGACAACTCTACGACACTAAACCAGAGAGTGGCACTGGACAAGCTGGCACCCATTAGGACACTGGGATAACTTTGTTACAGCCCCCAAGACATGTTGTGTGCCAGGAGCACATGTCGCCATTGATGAGGAGCTTGTGCCTTTCAGGGGAAAATGCAGTTTCATGATATACATCCCCATTATGTTATACAATGTTCTTATGAACTTTGATTTTTTTTCTTGTTAACTTGCCTGTTTTTTTTCAGATTTACTTTTGTGTCATTCCAGTACATATTTACTTGTTATTGATTGTAACTTATTATTCATTATGAATTTATTTTTAATCCCAATACTTAACTGTCATTCTAGTAAATATTTTCTTGTTATTAGACATTATAAACTTAATTTTTATATACATTTACTTACCTGCCTACTAAAAATAAATATCTAATTTGCATCAATTATTTATTTCTTAAATTATTTTAGACTTTTATATTAACTAGCCTCTTGTATTACAGATATGGCTTGAAGATTGTGATGATGTACAATGCTGATACACTTTTTATGTGTAATACAATTCCTTACCTAGGGAAGGGTACTGTTGACCTATCCCATAGGTGGAGTTGACTGCCCCATTTCCACGCCAAGGACGAGTTGTAACAACTGGCAATTGGTTTAGCACCCTAGGAGGAGCAGAAGAATTGAAGAGGATAGGTTTTGACTTTGTCAGCACCATCACGGACAAGCCTTACCTCCCAAAGCCACTGTCTGAGATGCGGATTAATGTTGGAGAGTCCGTGGCCTTGTCCCATTACAAGGAAAACATAACTCTTGTTTGTCACCAGGCCAGTAGGACGAAGAAAGTTCAGCTCATCACCACCATCCACCATAACCCCACAGTTATTGAGAAGTTCAAAACAGATATTCAGATGTTTTATAACGCTACCAAGGGAGGCGTAGATACTTTTGACCAGCTGTGTGCCAAGACTTATGTTTCAGAAATATTTGTAATAAATAGTATTTAATGTACTTTTTTTGCTTTCCTCCTAACCTAAGATTAAGTATTAGTTATACTTTAACATGAAAAAAATCTATAAATATATATGTTGAAAAATAAGAATTTTATAATAGGTCAAAGTGGTGGTTCTCAAAGCAGGACCACATTACCCACGAGGTACCTCAACTGGAAGGTTACCTACGCATTAAGACAATATTTGATTAAATTTTGAAATTATATCATAGGCATCAATTTTATTGATTTTTTAATGAGATATAAATAGTTTCTAAGCTGGAAAGCAAAAAAAGTACATTAAATACTATTTATTACAAATATTTCTGAAACATAAGTAGTGAAAAACGGAAATACATACAGAAATACATTTATAAATTATTTGAAGGGTTTTGGCGGAGTTACAGCTTCAAATTCTTCAAGTAGGATGGTTTGGTAATTTCTTGTTTGAGGTTTAAGCTTTCTGTGGCCACCAAAAAAAATCTGTAGTAGGGTGAAAAACTGGAAAATTAATTTTAAGAAAAAATCTATATTTTTTATTAACTGCCTGAAGGGCACCTAAATATTAATTTATGTTTATGAAATTTGGTACAATTGTGTATTACCATCTTAGAATAAGAAAAAGGTCTGAAAATAGAAATCTAAGGAGTTAAAAGGTGTCAAAAATTTCTTTATGTAAATATCACTTTAAAAGGCCCTTTAAATATTTGATGGACATATAATATTTACTACAGAATTTGGACAGTATTTCAGGTGAAATTTGATTTGCTCCAATTTCTTTTCATTTCACTCTATGACCGAGTTTTCATTGTCAGCGTTCAAAAACAACACTAATCCTCATTTTAGGGACGTAGAGAACTAAAATTGAAACGCTGAAAAATTTTACATATATGTCTTAGTCAAAAGTCAATGTATGGCCACTAAATTGTTTGTGAATACAAAATATGCATTCTGGAATAAGAAACAAGTCTAAAAAAGTAAACCTGAGCATTTGTTAGGTGTCAAAAGTGAATTTTCAACAAAATTCTTCTGAGAGGGCCATTTGTGTTTTGACAGACATATGCTATTTACCATATATCTTAGTCAAAATTCAATGTATGACCACTAAATTGTTTGTGAGTACAATACAGGCATTCTAGAATAGGAAACAAGTCCAAAAAATGTAAATATGAGCAATTGCTATGTGTCAAAATTATTTTTTTTTTTTTATACTTCTGAGAGGGTCATTTGAGTTTTGACGGACATACATTGATTTTTGACGAAGATATATGGTAAATACATCTTCGTCAAAAATCAATGTATGGCCACTAAATTGTTTGTGAATAGATTATGAACATTTTAGAATGAGAAACAAATCCAAAAAAGTAAATCTGAGCAGTTTCTATGTGTCAAAAATTAATTTTAAAAAAATTTCTTCCTCGAGGACCATTTGATTTTTGACAGACATATGGTGTTTACCATATATTTTCGTCATAAGTCAATGCCTGACCACTAAATTGTTTGTGAATACAATATAAGCATTCTAAAATAAGAAACAAGTCAAAAAGCAAATCGGAGCGGTTGCTAGGTGTCAAAAATGAGTTAAAAAAAAATTCTTCCGAGAGGGCCATCTAAGTTTTGATAGACATATGGTATTGATCATATATCTTAGTCAACAGTCAATGTATGACCACCAAGTTGTTTGTGAATACAAAATGTAAATTCCTGAAATGAGTAACAATGCATTTTTTTCTTACCTCATTTTTATTCACAGCAATCGCAGATGACATGATAGTGGTTAGGCAGGTATTTCTTGCACTTTACGCAAGTGATCCTTGATTTTTTGTCTGAGGCCCGTGGACACAGGTAACACTGGTTCTTCTTCCTGGGGCCTGCAACTTCTTCAACTTCAGAGCTTACAGGGTCGGTGTCTGCCTCTAGTTTATAGACAGAGCAAATCAGATACCTGAGTTCCCGGGGTAAGGTTTGAAGTGTATCCTGGAAAGAGACAACTGCCCATCAGCCAGCTCCATACCAAAGTCCTTTCTTGTCATAGTCCTTCCCCCTTTTATCTGCACTTGATGCAAAATGTAAGCATTACTGTAAGAAAGGCTGACAACATTTAAGAAAAAACACATAGGCCATCTTTGCGTACTCCTGATGCAGGAAGTCTTGGCACACAGCTGGTCAAAAGTATCTACGCCTCCCTTAGTAGCGTCATAAAACATCTGAATATCTGTTTTGAACTTCTCAATAACTGTGGGGTTATGGTGGATGGTGGTGATGAGCTGAACTTTCTTCGTCCTACTGGCCTGGTGACAAACAAGAGTTATGTTTTCCTCGTAATGGGACAAGGCCACAGACTCTCCAACATTAATCTGCATCTCAGACAGTGGCTTTGGGAGGTAAGGCTTGTCCGTGATGGTGCTGACAAAGTCAAGACCTATCCTCTTCAATTCTTCTGCTCCTCCTAGGGTGCTAAACCAATTGCCAGTTGTTACAACTCGTCCTTGGCGTGGAAATGGGGCAGTCAACTCCACCTATGGGATAAGTCAACAGTACCCTTCCCCAGGTAAGGAATTGTATTACACATAAAAAGTGTATCAGCATTGTACATCATCACAATCTTCATGCCATATCTGTAATACAAGAGGCTAGTTAATATAAAAGTCTAAAATAATTTAAGAAATAAATAATTGCTGCAAATTAGATATTTACTTTTAGTAGGCAGGTAAGTAAATGTATATAAAAATCAAGTTTATAATGTCTGATAACAAGAAAATATGTACTAGAATGACAGTTAAGTATTGGGATTAAAAATAAATTCATAATGAATAATAAGTTACAATCAATAACAAGTAAATATGTACTGGAATGACAAAAAAGTAAATCTGAAAAAAACAGGCAAGTTAACAAGAAAAAAAATCAAAGTTCATAAGAACATTGTATAAAATAATGGGGATGTATATCATGAAACTGCATTTTCCCCTGAAAATGCAGTTTTCAGGGCTGTAACAAATTTATCCCAGTGTCCTAATGGGTGCCAGCTTGTCCAGTGCCACTCTCTGGTTTAGTGTCGTAGAGTTGTCAAACTGCAAGACCCTCATCAGGAAGCAAAATCTTCTGTTACTCATTTTACTACAATAAAGGGACATCCATCAAAAGTAGACCACATCTGAAGTGTAGACACATGGTTGTCCTGCTTGAGACTAGACATGACAAGGATCCCAATCAGAGCCTTGAGTTCTGTGATGCTTGTTAGCTCTGTAGTGGGTGGAAAATTCTTGTACCTCATCCTCAGAGCCTGCCTCTTGTCACTGGTGAAGGCAGTCATGGGATCAAGATCATCATCTGGAATGAAGAGCTCAAACAACTCCCATGTACTTTTCTTCATGTTGGTTTCCTCTGTCAATGATCCTGGTGGTACTACGTGGGGAGCAGAATTTCTAGCCAATCTAGGATTGGGATTTCTATGCCAAATACTGCTATCCCTTGTCCTAACAGTCTCTTAATTGAAATGTACTGAGGGGGAGCCACTGCTATTCTCCGTTGCATGGATGGTTGCAGACATCGACGGACTGGTGTCAGACATCAGCCGAGTGGTAGCTGATTTGCTTGCTGGACATATGGGGGGAGGGTTGAAGGGGTCGGATCATCGGCGTCCTCTTCATCCTAACTATCTCCTACATATCTCTTTACCTTCCTTAATGCATTCTGTATCCTCACTTCACATTTCCTTCCATAGGAAGTGCTAACACTCTCGAAAGAAGTGGCAGACCTGACAGGCGATGGGCGGGGCGAGAAGGCTTGGTGTGTCGTTGTTTTGTGAGAAGTACTCCTCACCTTGCTGCCACTTCCAACCCTCGTCACATACTTCTCAGGCATGTCATCAATCTTTTGAAATAATATAGGATTTTCCAAGGTCTCCTCATCACTAGCCTCACTATCTCAATCCAAAATGTCATGAACTTAATTAGTTTTCAGGGCCTTCCTCGACATATTCAAATTCTGGAAAAATTGAAAAGGGCACATTTCAGTTTTCAGACAGCTATGGCAAAATGTGGCAGCACTGCATCACGCTACCTACATCACTGGAAGGCTACAGCATCTGGCTTTCTTACCAGGTAGTTTCACTAACTTGCACAAATAACAAATATAAATATGATTGTAGAGAATATAGGGAAATTAGATAGAAAAGAGAAAAGAGAGAGAGAAATATAGAAAAGAGAAAAAGTGAAGAGAGAGAGAGAGAGAGAGAGAGAGAGAGAGAGAGAGAGAGAGAGAGAGAGAGAGAGAGAGAGAGAGATGTAGGAATAAAGAGGGAGGCAGAGAGAACAGTGATAATGCCTAAAAGCTGTAGTTATTATCGTGGATTCAAATACACTGATCGAGGCAGGATTTTTGCATGAACTCAAAAACAGTGAGCAAGTATATTACATTAAAGCCATAAAAACGATCATAAAATTTGGGAAGTAGTGGCCTCGAGATTAAGTTAACCAAATCATGAGTCAGCACAGCCAAAAAGCATGCAGTAGCCGGCTCTATAACCCCGCCTTCACAGGAGGCGTTTTCATGGAAATTCCAGGAAATTGGGGGCTGGACAAAGTGATGTACTTCTACACCCTCCAATCAAACATACTAGGGAGGGGTCTTTCACACACCCTCCTAATATCACCTTCAATCAAGTCCTCTAAGTAGAGATTTGAATCACACCCACTACAGTCCTTCCAATCAACTATTTGAAGGGGAGGCCTTGCTGATAAATCCTTCCAATAGGACTATAAGGAGGTGGGGATTGCAGATAACAAGAATTCCAGGGGTTCAACAGGCTGGAGATAGACAAAAGAGAGCATATTAGAACTGTGTCCTTCAAGGGAGAGTACGTCTCCCCTCGCTTCTGTGTTCCCCATATAGACTGAGTCAAGTTAATTACTCCAGAGTGATTTCGTTTTTTATACCACTGTAACCTGTTAATTTTGTACTGATCTTTATAATACTAAGTACTAATTAAAGAGAAGAAATTACTGATCTCGTCTCTATATGCCTTCCTGAGAGATATCAATACTTAAAATAATTAATCTTCAAGAAATAGCACATCACAGCGGTAGCGATGCATCAAGGACACACGTAGAAGAAATCAAGGTAAGAAGTGAGAGACTAAAAACATACAACAGAGAGAATGATCCTAACAGTGGTGGCAGTGGTGGGATCCAGAAAGCGAGACAAAACAAACAAACATTAATGAAATTATCAGTGCAATTATTTAAGTTGCAGTGAAACGAAATTCTACAAAACGAACTTAGAGTTTTACGACGGTGAGCAAAACGTATCTGAAGAAATAAAACCCTACAATAGAACATCAAACAAAAGTTATATGAAGAAATATTACAAGAAAGCATCGAGTGTGAATAAAAACAGTATTAGTGCGTCCCGAAGTAGCAAAAACACATTGAGAATTGTTACCGTCAACAAGACCCCGACAACGATAATAAGCCCAGTGCTTGCGAAGATTCATCGAAGTGATTGAAAAACAACGCAACGAACTTTCAACAAGATTCCGAAGGCGGAAAACCACAGCAAAAAACAACACAGATGTAGTGAAATTATTTTTTACGAGGATACGGCGACGAAAGACTCACCGTGAAAGAACAACAACTTAGTGGTATCACAAAAACAACCACAGTAGGTCAGCAAGAAATTAATATACTGTTCGCCCTCTCTCTTAATATGTGAATAAGTGAAGATATATTTTTTCTCGCATTTTTATATATAATTGAAATTTCAGAAAACTCTCTCTAGTGAATAAAATTCCTTTTGCATAAATACCAGCATTACTCTCTCTATGATAATTAATTATTTAGTAAATAATTTAGATAGGGAATTAGTTTTTTTTTTCTCACTCGGTTGGTGAAGATTGTTTGAGGAGTTATATATAAATTTGAGTACTCATTGTGGTGAGTTTTTCATGATATGATGCCCAATTTCATATAAAAATTTCTTTTGTGTATTGAAGGTTTTACTTGTATACTTGAACTCAGTAGAGAATTTATTTTTTTTACTGTGACAATTTGACAAATTGTTTTAAATTTGGTACAATATAACAAATTTTTTTTATATAATTGATGTACTCTGAATAATTTTTTTGTGTGGCCATGCAAAGAGTCTTTGATGAATTACTGAACACTGTTAGACATTCACATTACAATTTAAGACCGTCGACAATTAGACGAAGCCGAATTTCTAGACTAAATTCCCACTCCACTGTAGTGCAAGGAAATACTAACAATAATAACACAACTAACGAGAACCAAAACAGTGTTAATCATTCTAATACTACCAACAGTAATAATAATAGTAACAACACTAATGTAATACTAATAATACTCGCACCTTACAATTTTGAAATATGAATCAAGCGGCAGTAATAACAACCGCCACACGCTTCTGTGGACAGGTGGATGATTCAAATCCTGACAAAAGTAGACTCGAATCCTATGCTGTAAATCACTGGCTAGCAGATGCAGATAGTCGTAAATTTCAGGGGGAATAACAGATGAAGGAGCTAAAATAAATGAAGCCTTGTTGCTAGTCAGCTCAGAACATGGAGACACACATAAAACTTTGAATTCCACAAGTTTTAGCAAACTTAATAACTATGCAGAATTTAAAGAAATTTGTTTATCACTCTGGGAACCAGTAAATAAGGCTGACAGTTTATATAACATAACTAGATTTCTTAACCCAATATATAAAACAATTGCTAATTTGTATGCAAGCGTGGAGAATGCAATAGAGAAAATAACAGAAGACTTAATGAAGACAGTCATTATTATAGGAGACAAGACTCTGTTTGGGGATAGTGCCCGTAACTTAGTTAAGCTAAGACATGTTTTAAATTACTTGTCATTTGGAACAATATATAATGCCCTTGCAGAAGAGGAAAAGAAGGCTTTCAGAAAAATGAAACTTGATCCCAAGAAAACAAGCCTTCAAACATTGAAGACAATGAGAGAAGAATTCCAAAGGAAAGAGATAAATCTATCCAAGGAATTTGTGGGAACAACAGAAGAACAAAATGAAAGGAAAGTCTGAAATAATAATCCTACTTTTAAAATGAATAATAAGTTCTATGATAATTCCAGACAAGTAAGAAATAGGCCAAATACCTTCCAAGGGAAACATGCCCAATATACTAAAACAAAATGGAATCCAGATCAGAAAGAAAGAAACAATCTAACAAAGAGTGGACCTCACAAACCTTAGAGATATGGTCAAAACTCAAACACAGACAATTCAACCCAAGTGAACTATTCAGCTCAAGGGGCGAGACCAAAGATAGCCTGTGAAAACTGCAGGTATACAAATCATTTTACAAATGAGTGTAGAAAACCTAGAATCTGCATGGTTTGGAAGAAAGTAGGACATTTAACAAAGAATTGCTGGTTTAAAACACAAGAAGTAAATAAAGAAGTAGTTGAATTAAGCAGTAATTGCTCAACATCAAATAAGTCTTCAAATCAATGACAATTTATTCCTACACAGATTACCACAAGAAAGTCCCTTCAAGAAGAAAAAGTAAGAGTAGAAGAATTAGCAAAAAGGAGAAGTGAAGGTTCATCCGCACTATCCATATTGCAGAGTAAAGAAGTTATATTTTCCACGGATGAAGAAGAAATAATCAGAAAGGATTTAACTATCATTAAAGTTCCAGTAGAGAATAAATTATGTACTGTCCTTATGGATTCAGGTAGTACTGTAAGCATAATTGATAAACATACATTAAAAAATTACTTAGGCGTTCAAGAAACGCTAATTCAGGGCCAAAGCAAAATAATAAAAGGAGTAGCGGGTAAACAGATTAAAAGTTTAGGAAATGTGAACTTAGAAATAGACCTTTTGTCACATAAAACTGTTGAAAGTTTTATAGTTCTTGAAGACAGATTCTTTCCCGCACAGGTGTTGTTCTCATTAATTAATGAAGAAATGTGGAATCATACTGAATTGCAGAGAAGGAAGAATTAACCTGACACAAGGTAATAAAAAGAGAGTATGCTTTACGCTTGAAGAAGAAAGGTTTCACCCAAATCTGATCAATTTGTCTGAGACGACTTCAACAAGCGAGAAAGACATACATAAAATAACTTACCATCAAGAGAACAATCAAATTAAAATGGAAGGTAATAGAAAGGAGGAATTTCCACAATTACAGACTAGAAATTTAAGATGTGCACATCCAGAAATTATATCCTCCAACAAAAGAAGTGACCCAGGAATAAATAACGGTGATCCCCAATGTTCTGAATATGACGAGGAACAAGACATTTATGATGATAAATATGCAGAGATAAGTACAGAATGTTACAGCAATGAAGTAATCAGTTGTGATAATGAAGGGAAGTTAGTAAATGAGGTACTGTTGTTAAACAAAATAAATAAAGTAGATATAAATGATATAATAGCAGTAACTGAAGAAACTAGTATAGGTGGAGAACATTGTTACTTTGCAGAGATAAAGGATGAAGAGGTATGTTGTGTAAGCACTGCTGATGATAATAAAGTACAATTTATACAAAACAGACAGGTAATTTTGCATCCAAAGTGTTTAACAAAAATGCATCTAAGGAGAAAAGAAGAGATAGAAGTTAAAGATTTTCTTTTACTAAATGAAGAGTTACCAGAATTTGTCAGGATGGATAATTCTTTAGTCCACATGAAGGGTGATACTTGTGAAGTTTATGTCCAAAACTACTCAAATAACAAACTAACACTATATGCAGGCATTGTCTTTTGCAAAGGAATGCCTATTAACAGTCCATTACTAACATTAGAAGAAAAAGCATTTTTCTCTGTAACTGGTCAAACATCTGAATTAAGCAAAGAAGTGAATAAAACAGATTTTCCAGAAAACAAAGATAGATTAATTCAAGTATTAGAAAAATACAGAGATGTAATAGCAATAGAAGGAGATAAATTAGGTAGAACAAATGTCCGAAGACATAAAATTGTATTAGATGATGGAACAAAACCATTCTTTATTCCTAACTATAGATTACCAATAAGCCAAAGACCCATAGTTGATAATTTGATATAAGAAATGAAGAAAGATGGGGTAGTCATTTCTTCTAAATCTCTATATAATTCTCCATTACTACTTGTTCCAAAGAAAGATGGAAATTGGAGACTTATGATAGATTATAGAAAGTTAAATTTCAACACCATCCCCGATAGAATGCCAATGCCAGTGATTCAAGATATGTTAGCTCAATTAGGAGGTGCAAGGATATGTTCATCTTTAGATTTACTTAGTGGATGCTGGCAAGTACCTTTAGACGAAGAGTTGGAACCATACACAGCCTTCAGCACACATAAGGAACACTTGCAATTTGAAGTCATGCCATTTGGACTCACTTCGGCTCCTTTAATGTTTGTTAGATTAATGCTTTAGATATTAGGGGATATGGAAAATGTTGCAGTTTACTTAGATGATGTTATCATTTTTAGCAAAGATTTAGAAAGTCACCTCAAAACTTTAGAAATAGTCCTAGAAAGATTAAGAAGAGCAGGATTAAAAATCAAATTAAAGAAATGTCAATCCTTAATGAAATCTTTGGAATACTTAGGACATGTAATTAGTGAAGATGGTCTGCGAATGCAAGCAGGCAAGATAAAGGCAATAGTTGAATATCCAGCTCCTACAAATTTGAAAGCACTGAGAGGATTCCTATGAATGGTATGCTACTATAGACCTTTTTATTAAGGGCTTTGCTACAATAGCCAAACCATTAACAGAATTAACAAAGAAAGATGTCAAATACGAATGGAATAAAGAACAAGAGACAGCCTTCCAAACACTAAAGAGTAAAATGACCAGGAATCACGTACTAGTCTACCCAGATTTCGCCAAAGACTTTTACTTGGCCTGTGATGCCTCAAGTACCGGGCTAGGGGCACTATTATTACAAATGGACAAAACAAGAATGAGAGCAGTATATTATGCCAGTAGAGTTTTGAATGCTGCAGAGAGAAATTATAGTACAATAGAAAGAGAATGTTTAGCATTTTACTGGGGTCTAAGGAAGTTTAGACACATAATCTTAGGACACAAAGTCAATGTACTTACTGATCACAAACCAATTTGTGATTTGTTTAAGAAGATAACTTTTGCAAATAACATGAAGTTCAATAGACGGTTCATTGCTGTGCTAGAATTTGCCTCAAAATTCAGATATATCCCAGGAAAATTTAATACACTAGCAGATGCATTATCCAGATCCCAAGAAGAAACAGAGAAATGTATTACCACTAATACTTTTTGTTTTAGCTGTCAAGTTGTAGACTTAGATTTAGAAAGAGCACAAATACAACAAGGGATGGATACGGAAACCAGGCATATAATAGGACAATTAATAACAGATGAGTCTTTAAAACCTGATTTTGTTTTAATCAATGGATTATTGTATAAAAGACCAACAGAGAAGAATGGTTATTCTCGTCTATACATCCCAAAAACACTAATCAGAGAAATTTTAGAACTAACCCACTCATACAAGTTAGAGGAGGATGATGAATCAATTCCTAAATAAATCAATAATAACTAAAGGGATAAGTTCCCCATTGCATTAGCAGGACATCCTGGAATCAAAAAGACAAATAGAATCCTACCCAGAAATTATTTTTGGCCCCATTGTAGTGAAGATGCCAAGAACTTTGTACAAAATTGTGTAGTTTGTAATAGAAATAAGGGTAACGTAAATCCAAAAGCTCCACTTGAAAAATACCCATCGGAGCTGAATCCATTTCAGGTCGTATCTATGGCCTTTTTAGGTCCATTTCCTACCACTGTTAGAGGGAATAAACAAATATTAGTCTTTTTAGACTATCTAACAAGATATGTAGAGATTGTACCGGTAAGAAGTAGAGATGCAATTACAGTAGCCCAAGCTCTTAAATCTAGAATTATTACGAGACATTCATGTCCACAAATTCTTCTTTCTGATAACCCTGATGAATTTACTAGTGAACTTTTAAGAAAATTGTGAATTTTATGAGAAAAATAAATGTCAAATCACAGCATATAAACCAAGTTCAATTGGAGCAGTAGAAAAAACGAAACGTAAGATAAAGGATATCCTGAAAAGTTTAGTTAAACCTAATACAGAAGACCGGGATTTAGCTTTGGAAGACGTACAGTTTACTATAAACAATACCGTAAATGAAACAGTAGGAGAATCACCACACTACTTGTTATACGGATATGAGAAGAGACTACCAAATACGTTACTAGATGATGCCACACCACCCGACATACTTATAATTATGATGACTATATTGCCTGGAAAACTAGACGTACGTATGAAATGATCAAACAGACGAGGACTAGACTTAAGGAAGCTCAGAGTGTCCAAGCCAAATACTATGACAAAAATACAGCTAAACCAAAAATTGTAGTAGGTGCTCAGGTATATGTTCAGAATCATATTCCAGAAGGTCCTAATGTAAAGGTATCCCCAAAATTTCATGGTCCTTATAGGGTATTAGAAGTGTTAAAATTAAATAAACTAAAGATCATAAGCGAGAGTGATCTAAAAGAAAGAATTGTTCATATCAATCATGTAAAGGTAATAAAAACAGACTCTTGGTCCAATAAAAGAATAGTTGAATTACTGAAAGAAGATAAACAGGAAATAATAAATAACAAATACAACTTAAGAAAAAGTTAAATTTATGTAAAGTATTGAACTGTTATATATAAACAATATGTAGACATTAAATTACCTCATGTATATAGAATATCTGATAAGGCTTATTCTTACAGATACAAACATGCGGTTCTTCTTGGTTATCATAACACTGCTTTATGTGTCATCCGAGGTGGTGATCCGGATGGGTGCACTACTAGAGAAAAAGGGATCTGTGAAATTAATGAAAGACTTAGGAATTGTGAGTATTGACATTACATCAGTGCTTATCAATGAAATGACGTTGAAAGATGTTCAAAAAGAATTGAGGCGCCCAGCGGAGCAAGGGCGCAAGCGCCGTTTTTTACAAACTGAGAAAAATGCATTGAAAGTTTTCAAACATCATTATCTTTGAAACCAATCATACGATTTTAATCTAGTTTTCGCCATTTTAAAGGAAATTTATCCGTGTACCATATATCCCAAAATTATGCCATTATTATATCTTTTACTTAAGCTATAGTATAAAATGTAAGGTAAAGTAGAGTGTGCCAGCTTATTATTTTACTCGATAATAACGATTTTTGCGGTTGATTTTACTTTCTTTGGCCCTTCCTTAATTATTGACATTATAACACTTAAGAAAAAAATTGGTAAACACACACATGCACAAAATAAATAAATGATAAAAAAATAAGAAAGCTCAATACAAAAAAATGCTAAATAGCAATAAAAAAGCATTGATTGTAATTCCTGAATTTTAATCAATAATATGGTTTTAAATTTTTTTAGATGAATGGTAAATAAAAATAAAATTCTTTGAAATTAATGACAATAATACCAGAAACAGCACAAGTGAAATTCATGTTCAAGGCATCAACGTTAGCGTCTCTGACCAGGACCTCTTCTTCTTCAGGAGTATCATTAAGCCTTCCTCCTTCCTGAGTGTCAAAGTCCTTGAAGTACTGAGTGCGATTTCTGAGTTTTTACGTTAAAAACACAGAAGTTGTATGTCCACAGTTTTCTTTTATAAAAAGCAACGCTAGTACTCAGCTTGGGTGTCGGCAATGTTTGTTGCAGATCGAAACATAATACCATAAAATCATCATTGTCTAAAGTACTAAAGCTATCAAGTGCAGCTCTAGCTTGTGTTGCAAGCACTTTATGCGCATCCAACTCACGTTGCATTTCATCCAACTGAGCCTGTTCACAACCCATTTGTTTGTATTTTGAAATATTTGCTGACAATAAATCACAGGTGTTGCATGTATCAACAACTGGAGGCATGAAACCAATATTAAATTCAGTCCTAAACACATTACTATAATAATTAAAAGAGACAATATCCACATTTGGATGCTCATCTTTAATAAACTTCACATACATCATACAACTTCACAACACTAAGATTCGATTCCATGTACACGGGTTACGAGATTTTGCGCGAGAGTAATGAGATGTCATGGTCGGCAGCTTCTTAATGTGTTCACGCACAAGGTCTGCTTTTTCCCCAGAAAATTTTGATTTCCTTGCGTTTGTTCCCCGCTTGTCAGCCACTTTTGTTTTCCCCAATGTCAGTTTCTTTAAAACAACACGTACCCTCTTATCCCCTATTCCAATAATAGCCATAAAAGCTTTTTTGCACACATTGTAATGCTTATCTCCGTACATCACACTATACAAAATTGTTTGTGTACGCGAACTTTCCTCTGCAGGTTTCCTTCGACGTTTTAATAGCACTGAAACCATTAATTCCTGCAAATATGATGTCTGGGCGTTGTAGTTCCCCATGGCCCAATAATATTTAAACAATGCCTCTATTACAGGCATAGTAACTTTCTGAAAACACCCGTCAGGACAAGCAGGTCCAATTTTACGGGCCTCTACTCCTTTAAGAGTCTTTCGGCTACTATAAGCCTTACCTTCGTTACGAAATTTTTTAGCGATATTCATTTTCCAAGCTTCAGGATGGGCCTTCCTTTTACGACCACATGAAGAACCAAGCTCATCAATATCTTCATTTGTATCGCTGTTGATAACTTCCCCTTCAATAATATCGATCTCTTGGTGATCGCTGTTATTAACATTATCAGTCATAGTAAAAAAAAACTATTTAATTGCTACGAAAAAATATCAGAGCATCTGTTAACAGATGAGCATGTGATAAGAGAAAGGATGAGACGGCGTCTCTGTGTTCCGTCATGCAAGATAAAGCAGCAGCAAGCCAATAGAAACGTGAATCCAGTCTGTGCGCATTTTCATTGGACGCTGAGTCCAAGCGGGAGATAGTTGGAGAGAGACAGCAATGCTCACTCCCCCATACCTCCTGCTCTCACCACCCCAGGTTTAAAGGGACAGTTGAGAAGCGCCCTTATGCAAGCGAGTCTGTTGACAGAAATTTCTACATCCCGTAAGGGTGAAAAAGTACTTGTGTTCAATGGCGTATTGGACCATAATATTTCAACCCTACAGTCACATATGATGTACTGATGCATAGAGGGAAGCCTGGGGAAAAATGTTGTACTGCTAACTCTATTTTGGCCGCGGTGGCGCTTGTGCCCTTGCTCCGGCGGGCGCCTCAATTAAAATCATTAATTAAGAAAAGTGAAAATAACAGTGTTTTACCATTGTTGGAAAAACTAGATATTGACATCGGAAGTGTGTTAAATACAAGATCCAAAAGACCCCTCTTACCTTTTATAGGGACAGCACTTAATCAATTGTTTGGTGTTGCGACTGATTCTAGTGTAGAAAAAGAAAGGGAGCGTGTAGACAAACTAGAGAAATGGGCAGCAACAAGGGGCATTGTACTCAGTAAGGTAATCCAGTACCAAAACTTAAATAATCACGAAATAGGAAAAGTAAAGGTATTCATCAATGAAGTGAATCAAAACATTAGCAGAGAGTTTAAGATAATCAGTGAACAATATTTAAATACCTTTGTGAATAATGTTAGAACTCTCTTGCAAGACCACAAAAATATGTTTAATGCCATTTTATTAGCCTATAAAGGAATTTTAAGCCCAACATTAATTAATCCAAATATTAAAATATGATAACTACCAAGGTGGTTAAAAATAAGATTATTCTAGTGTTACCATTTAATCAAAAAGATGCAGATGTACAGATGTCCATACATCCTTTTCCCATGTTGATAAAGGAAAATGTAATTATCTCAAATGTCAACCACATCAATTTCGCATTAGAAGAACATGGGCTAATGATGTCATTTATTACTGATGTTCAATTAAGAGATTGTATAATTTTGAAAGATAAGGAGTATATCTGCAACCTTGACAACCTTTACGAAACTACTAATGCCTATCCTTGTGTTCAAGAAATAATTGAAAACAAAAATCAAGAGACCGTGCTTTGCACACAATTATCCAAACATGATTTTGTTTCCATCCTAGTAGAACAGTCAATTTTTGTATTTTCACTGAATACAGTAACAGCAATTATTAATTGCCATAATATAAGTACTGAAATTAATTTCAATAATGTCCATACTTTTGATAAGACATGCAAGTTAGTTATTCCTAATAAATTATATTATGAACCTCATGTTTTCACAGAAATAACAATCCATAAAAATACCCCATACATGAACTACTCTAGTGAAGTTAAAGAATTTAAACTGTCTCAGTTAGAGTTAAAACAACTAAAGGATTTGAATTTAGTAGATGAATTTTTCTATTACAAAGAAAATGTTTCACCAATTCTGTCTTTATTCAATTTGATCATAATCATAATTGTAATATTAGTATTTGCAATTTTAGTCAAACGTGTGGTAATTTCAAATATTGAGAGGATTATAACAGAAATAAAGAGGGCCAATGAAGAGTAAAATGTTCTTATAGACATGGTTTACTACTGAATTCTTTATGTATTATTATTTGTATTTATGTTATGATATTTAACCATTTTTACACTGTGGTAATTCATTATATATACATATGTATGTATGTATGTATGTATATATATATATATATATATATATATATATATATATATATATATATATATATATATATATATATATATATATATACATACATACATACACACACACACACACACACACACACACACACACATATATATATATATATATATATATATATATATATATATATATATATATATATATATATATATATATATATATATATATATATATATATATATATATATATATATATATATATATATATATATATATATATATATATATATATATATATATATATATATATGTATATATATATATATATATATATATATATATATATATATATATATATAATATATATATATATATATATATATATATATATATATATATATATATATATATATATATATATATATGTATATATATATATATATATATATATATATATATATATATATATATATATATATATATATATATATATATATATATATATATATATATATATATATATATATATATATATATATATATATATATATATATATATATATATATATATATATATATATATATATATATATATATATATATATATATATATATATATATATATATATATATATATATATATATATATATATATATATATATATATATATATATATATATATATATATATATATATATATATATATATATATATATATATATATATATATATACATACATACACACACACACACATATATATATATATATATATATATATATATATATATATATATATATATATATATATATATATATATATATATATATATATATATATATATATATATATTTATATATATCTTTTGATTCATGATATAGTGTGTGAATTTTTTACAATATATTCTTGATTGATTTTTTTACATTAGTACATTGACACGGTTTGTGCAAATTAAATTTTTTTTTTTTAAGTATTACTTGATGGGCAATCATATAACTGCTTTATTTTATTTGAGTAATTTTGCAGTCATCCATTGAACTGTATTCTTTTGTCACACTGAGGGCAGTGTGAGGTAGCGTGACCGAGTGATGTAGAGAATATGAGGAAATTAGATAGAAAAGAGAAAAAAGAGAAATATAGAAAAGAGAAAAAGTAAAGAGAGAGAGAGAGAGAGAGAGAGAGAGAGAGAGAGAGAGAGAGAGAGAGAGAGAGAGAGAGAGAGAGAGAGAGACCTAGGAATAAAGAGGGAGGCAGAGAGAACAGCAATAACGTCTAGAAGCTGTTGTTATTATCGTGGATTCAAATACGCTGATCAAGGCAGGATTTTTGCATGAACTCAAAAACAGTGAGCAAGTATATCGCATTAAAGCCATAAAAATTATTATAAAAGTGGGAAGTAGTAGCCTCGCGATTAAGTTAACCAAATCATGAGTCAGCACAGCCAAAAAGCATGCAGTAGCCGGCTCTATAACCCCGCCTTCACATGAGGCGTTTTCATGGAAATTCCAGGAAATTGGGGGCTGGACAAAGTGATGTACTTCTACACCCTCCAATCAAACATACTAGGGAGGGGTCTTTCCCACACCCTCCTAAGATCACCTCCAATCAAGTCCTCTAAGGAGAGATTTGAATCACATCCACTACAGTCCTTCCAATCAACTATTTGAAGGGGAGGCCTTGCTGATAAATCCTTCCAATAGGACTATAAGGAGGTGGAGATTGCAGATAACAAGAATTCCAGGGGTTCAACAGGCTGGAGATCGACAAAAGAGAGCAGATTAGAACTGTGTCCTTCAAGGGAGAGTACGTCTCCCCTTGCTTCCGTGTTCCCCATATAGACTGAGTCAAGTTAATTACTCCAGAGTGATTTCGTTTTTTATACCACTGTAACCTGTTAATTTTGTACTGATCTTTATAATACTAAGTACTAATTAAAGAGAAGAAATTACCAATCTCGTCTCTATATGCCTTCCTGAGAGATATCAATACTTAAAATAATTAATCTTCAAGAAATAGCACATCACAGCGGTAGCTATGCATCAAGGACACACATAGAGGAAATCAAGGTAAGAAGTGAGAGACTAAAAACATACAACAGAGAGAAAGATCCTAACATGATAACAAAGGTAAGTGTATACCAAATTCCATATCAAGAACAAATTAGGTAATTAGGTACCCACCTGGTGACCAGCAACACTTCAAATAGCTCCACAGTGACGAATTTCTGCAACCGATTACAGCACATTTACTCACAGTTGAGGCACAAAGAGAACTAATGCTGTGCATCTCAAGAACCTGCCAAACACCGATTTCCCTTGTAATATTACAGAAAATGCAGTTCTGTGCAGGTGCATGGCCAGGGCCTGTTTACCTACCCGGGGTTAAGAGCGTTACATAATTTCTTTGTTTTAAAAGGATAAAAATGTATCTATTCAACGTTTGGAGCCGCACAAGTGTTTTGAAAGACCCACATGCGGCTCCTGAGTCACAGGTTGGCAACCCCTGCTGTAAGGAAAATGAAATCTGCCAGGTTTGTCACAATAACGGGGGAGGATAGTCAGGATGGATTTAAGAATAAAGTGCTCAGCAGTAAGAGATTAGGTAAAGAAGGCACTTTCCTTCTAATCCACCAAGCAACTTTTGCTTTCTTATCATCCTGTCCTACAAACTATTAGAAAAAAACTGGAAAGTGAATGAAAAAGAGGATAAATGGCTGATTGTACACTCAGGCAAAGGAACTCACACCCAAGACCATGTAAGGCCATGGTACAATATATGTTACAGTAAGGCTGTGAAACCAGGGATTTCTCAAAATCCCTGAAATTTTCAAGGAAACTGTGAAATCACCAATTTACTTAGGGTCATTTGAACCCTGAAGGGTTAGTAATAAACGCAGCAAAACATTGATTCATCTACACTGTTTCAGGTGATTAGTACTAGCCCCTCAGGAATCAAATTTGGAGAAACACATTTGTATATAGACTTGGAGAAACACATTTGATCCCTGGGGAGCTAGTACCAAACATGGGAAAACGGTGTAGATGAATCACTGTTTCAATGTGTTTAGTACTAGCCCCTCAAGGATCAAATGTTCCTAAGTGAATTGGTGATTTCACTAATTCCCTGAAAATTTCAAGGATTTCGTGAAATCCCTGGTTTCACAATCTTACTGTAACACACACACATATATATACAGTATATATATATATATATATATATATATATATATATATATATATATATATATATATATATATATATATATATATATATATATATATGTGTGTGTGTGTGTGTGTGTGTGTGTGTGTGTATGTATGTATATATAAACACACACACACACACACACACACACACACACACATATATATATATATATATATATATATATATATATATATATATATATATATATATATATATATATATATATATATATATATATATATATATATATATATATATGGCCTGGTTGGCAAATGAAATTAATATTGATTTTGAGCTCGGCCTTAGGAGTCAATTACCCAGAACCAAATATGTAATAAAAACTCAACAAGCAAGGTAACTCACCTTAGTGATACCTCTAAAATAAAAGGGAATGTCGTCATGAAAGCCCTTAGTTACAATACACTACTTTATTCCACACAGTTAAAGCAGGGGAAATAAATCCTCACTGGTGTGCAGCCCAGCAAGGCAAATGCAGCAATAAAATTAAGTCACAAAATTTACACTTAACTGGCTTTAGAAAAGGATGATAATTTTTACATAGTATTACCTCAAATGGGATCCCTTGGATCGAGAATACAGTTTACTATTTTGTAATCAGTTGCAGAAGCAGGTGGCTTGCGTGTAGCAAGGTTGAAATAATTGCCCCTCTAAGGCAACTCATCACAGGTAGGTTGGTGGCAGAAACACGAGGGGGACGAGGTAACACGTCTCTGGAAATAGATTTATTCTAGATAAGGGTTCGTGCATAAAGGATTCTCTCACTTGCAATAACATAGCAAAATGGAGGGATGATTAACTTTATGTCACTGAGTGCAAAGGATTATTTCATCAATAGACTTAATTCATATGGGAAACACACATAATAGTAGCATATAGATATCAGCAAGGAATTTACTTTGGGAGATGAAATATGTGAAAAGGAAATGAGAGATTTAGTGGGAGGCAAAGTAAAGTGGTAATCAATTGATAATTTTAGACTTACCAGTCAATCCAGATTGCAGGTGCACTTTGCAAAATAGCTAGATGATCCACTTTGTCTTCAGTTAACAAATTAAAGGACTGCTTGTAGTCCGGGTCTCTTGTGACACCAAAATATACCAGTTGGTGGACGAGTGCCAAGATAGATACTGCTTGAGATTCAGGACTTAACAAGACAGACGTCTTGCCTGCTTGGTGACTGAGCTCTAACTGACTTCTCTCTGCCTCTTTTTGGATGTTGATCAGTCTATAAGCCTTAGGCTAAGGATATGGCCTCTTCTCAAGAGGGAGTGCCTGGCATTCCTGGAAAACAATCGAGAACCAGCAAAAAAGGAGAGCACAAGGGAAGAGTTCGAATGACAAGGATATACTGTAGAGCTACTACTAGAATGCCTATTTCCCAATGAATCACTCAATCCTATTACCTGGATTGACTCTATCCGAAGCTACACCCAAAAAGTTCCACTTTGCTTCCACTACCATCGGGCATGGGGTACCACCCCCCCCCCCCTTAATGGATGGGACTTTGACCCCTATTTGGCTAGGCATACAGACGGTGTCGGCGAATATTTATAATAATACATATACTGAGGTCAGGCAATAAGTGGTCAGACTTGATTCATACCTCCAAGAAAACCAGGATGTTTGTGAGTGATTCAAAAGGCTTTTACAAGATATCCTTTTTTTATAATATTGCTGAGGATTTGGAATGGTGCCTGATAACATTTCTGTATGGTACAGCATAAAGTTGCTATAACTTACAAATAATTTAATAACTGGTACACTAGAAAAATGATGAACATGTTAACAAGTCTTTCTTTCAAGAAAAGTAATTATCTAGTGAACTTTGACAAAAGGACACATCTGATATTTGAAGGATTCAGTTAATATGGCCATTAAGAATATAAGATCCAGTTAGAAAATCAGTTTAAACATCTCTGTAAAAGGCCACATTTATTACATAAATCGTGGAAAGAAAAATTAAGATATTAGAATTGCATTTGTCAGCTAATCGATGACTGATAACAGATCCAGCATCAGTGCAGCAATTTCATGGTTTCAAATTATGCAGGTTTTAGAGGTTGTGTTAGATACTTTTGTTTTTTATGAAGGCTTTTCATCATATACTTGTTCTTTTTCCACATCAACTTGTATATTATATCTTGCTTCGGAAAACAGAAAAACTGTAAATAAAGACCATAGGCCAGAGAGAGCAATGTTTGGAATACGGACACGAAATTCCCAGTTAGTCCTTACATGAGATTATCAAAATACTCTCAAAAACAAACGCCACGGCCTGGAAAGAGAAAAAGTTCAATTATGGGGCTCCTGCAAAACCTAAGACTTTAATGATGATAAGGAAATTAAAACATTTGCTCGGAAGTTTATCAACTAGTGAACCATTATAGGAAATGTCTACATTCTTTGGTATTTGTTGCTCTATATCCTGTTACCTTCCACATCAATTCCTCCTAAGAACTGTTGTGGCTTACTTAAATTATAAGCAGCATAAAAGTAATAAAAATTTCAGTGGCCTGACAGATGCAACATCATGTGTTAGACTGAACATAAACAATATGGAGAAGGAAGAAGAAAAATAAGAGGGAAGTACTTGACTACGATCTTGCATATCACAAGATCATTTCAACGCTAAAACACTGAAAATCACTGAAATTCAGCTCCGCCAATTAGAAAACTTACAATATCTATTGCTGTTTTGCAGTAGTCACATAAGTCAACCCCTTGGCTGTAATTCCCACCGTTGCTAAGGGAGACTGTTTATCAGCGCTCGGCGTGATGTTTTTCCATGGGTGATAATAATAACGCTAATAATACATTTTGTTAAAAATCTTATGACTGTTGCGTATAAGAGTAGAAGTAGCAAAATGTGAACGATAAGCTGGTATGGAAATGCATTTCTGATAATGAAATGGAAGTGTTTGATAAATGTCATTAGAAAAATAAATAAAAAGGATGCTCATATTATTGTGGAAGAGTTAGTCTAATTTAAAGACCATATGCCCTGACCTATGTACCGTTAGTATTGCTGCCTTTGCAGTTACCCTTTTTGACTACTGACCTTGTTTGTGAAGCTTAAATGCCTTACTGGTCTAGTAAAGGATAAGACAGAGAGTCGATATGACACGTAAAAAGAAATTAAAATCAAGTTATGAAAATATTTTTAACTTGGTTTGGATATTCTGATAAAATTTAATGAGTAGTTGATATAGGTTGATTTTGAATACAATTTCTTCCTACATGAATAGTATACGTAAGAAGCAACAATATATATCTGTACATGCTTTATGCATATTCAGAGTATATGTTTAAGCCTATTTTGTCATTACTTATTTTCTTATTAGCAAAAAACTTGATGACTCGCACATATGAAATAAAGAGTGTTTGAAAAGAAACTTGGAGTTTGGATGCTTATTTTTCTCTCATGAAGTCTTAGCTCAGCAGTAAATGTTCTTGAAGCAATTTTCCTTTTCATGAATTCTCGCGATAAATATATCAAGTTAGAGAGAGAGAGAGAGAGAGAGAGAGAGAGAGAGAGAGAGAGAGAGAGAGAGAGAGAGAGAGAATATTTTTGACAGTAAGATGAAACCGAGAGAATGCAGTCTTCGCCCATAATAATGCTTGACCCCACGTCTGTTATTCGTTGATGCGTACATTGATTTTGATTTCGGCGGAGGACCGCACCTTGATAAAATGTAACGTACACTGGTCTGTATTTAGCTAAAACCTTCTTTATGGTCTATGGCATTTATATTAAAATATAAGAGATTTGTGATCAACGTGTGTAGTAATGAGTAAATTCCACCTTCCCTCCATGCAGCTACATTTTATCTTAATCACTCCTATTTTTCACGTAATGACAATGTGCTAAAGTATTACCTTCTGTATGTCGCTTTTATACCTTTGACTCGTGTAAGTCAACCAGCAAGCAAAGCATGAAATAAGTGAATTGCTTTCATGTAATTTCTCTCTTTCTTTACACACACACACACACACACACACACACACACACACATGCGTTGTCAGTAACAGAAAAAGAAAAATTCTTGAATGCCGGACTTTCCTTCTCTACTTTCTATACTGATTATGTTCACTGGTATAGGTGAAAAAAAAAGGTTACTTTTCGGTATATTTTATCTCCAACAGACTTCAAAAAGCCTTACTTTATCTTAATTTTTTCGCGCATTAGCCATACTTATAGCATCCGTATTACTTTATATATATGGTTTCCCAGTTAGTCAAATATTCACTCTCATATTTCATATAAGCAAAATTTATCTTACCATCTCTACAGATAAACAGGCTTTACTGTATTCAGTTCAGCTATTGTTAAATTTAGAACGTTTTCTTTAGTATGCCAAATCACAGCTAGGTAGACTGATGACACCTGTGTCGTAATTTCAAAAGAAACGAAACAGTTAGATAACATAACAGGAAAATCAAAATGTTATGAAAAGAAACTTAGACCGCGATGTGTAGGCATTGAATTCTCCATACCTTTCCTTTTTAAGAGAAAATTAAACGTTCCATGTTGTGTTCAAGTAACAAATCTGGGGAATTTAGGTCCTTGAAAAGAGATCTGGCATGTATTCATGAGCGGAGCAGGCTTTGAGGCATGAACCCTAACCCCGCTAAAACTTGAAATATGATAATTAGTCGATCCAGAACACTTTTGCCTTTGCCTCCTAATTTACATTTTAGATTTTGGGTGCAATTTTTGAAAAGAAAACGGCTTTTAAGAATCATTTTGAAATACTGAGTCCTCTCTTTCTCTAAGGTGTCATTTTGCTGAAATGGTATCAAATGTTTCGCAGGAAGCTATTAAATCTAGGCGTTGAGACTCTTTTGTTCTCCCTTGTTTGGAGTTCTCTTCTCCAATGTGAGCTTCGGGTGCTGGGTGTCGTCTGAAACTGGTGGATAGTGTTGTGTCATCAGTCAATTTTATTTTGCAAACTTTTCATGCTGATGTGTGGAATAGAATAACGAAGTTACTTAAGGTAACTTCATTATCTTTGTTACAGTACATAAAATTTACCATAATGCGCTGTCATTTACCTGACATGGCTGTCTTTTCTTGCAAGAGTAGGGGCGATGAAGCTGTAAACAGTTCGCCAGGAGTTTTATCTTAGCTACAATTAAAATACAGAATAGTATGCCCAGCACAATTGTGGAATATTCTGACCTCCATATTTTTAAGTGAGGATAAAATTCATTCCTGTTTTCTACTGACATCTCCTGACTTCAGGTGCATCGGTTTTATTTTCTGTTTCCTCATGTTTATTTATTTATAACCTTTTCCTATAACTTGTCCCTCGCTGAGGGCTACTTTTCCTTTGGAGCTCTCTTGGATTTATAGTTTGTTGACTCATTCTGTAACGGTTTTCAGCTGAAGATTTAAAGAAAGAAAAAAATATTAGGTTTTTAATGATAAAATAGTCTCAGGGTAACAATTTCTGATAAATGAGGAAGAATGCATGTCTCGTATTTTTTCAGTGTCAAAACTATATATTTACTGTTAATACGGACTTTTTATTCTCTTTTGTAGATGTGAAGATACAAATTATACATCAACTCTTATTCGATATGTGAAGCTGTGTTTATGTATACTTTCTATCAAATACTGAATGTATAATGGAGTTTTAAATCAGAAGTAATGCTATTGTAAAGATAAGTAAATCATCTTAAAACCTAACTTAAATATAGATAACTCTGCCTTCAGCAGGAAAGTATTTTGACTTAGATATATTTTTATTATTATCTGTGTATCGACTGTGTTAGTGTGATGTTCATTTTATGTTTTTTTAGTATAAATGGGTTGTTTTTTTTTATATTTTACAGAACCTGAAAATGGACAGTTGTCCGAAACGTTATTAGTTTAAGAATGTGAATAAAGGAGAGAAGAAAATGTTAGGCTTACTTTGACGCTACAGTTCCTCACCCGATTCAGATTTCCCTCACCTGAACGTTTCACTGCTATAATAATGTCAAATATCATCCCCATCTCCATGAGAACTCTGATGTAAATGTAGCATTCACAAGCAATAACACAGTGAAGCAGGCATTTATAAAAAACTCTCTCGAAAATATCAAACGATGTTTAATTGAAAGTCAATGTAGGACGTGCGACAACTTTTAAATTGGTCCTCTTTTTCTCGTCTCTATTCTATGTTTAAAAAATGGGTAATTTCTCCCTGGATGAGAAATGGTCTTGCTTTCAGAGTTCTTAAAGTATTTGAATGACTTTGTTCCGAGCCAATTTATTATTTTGACTAGTAATTTGAAAAAAAAAACTATACCTATAAGAAAATTACATATTGTCGACTGCAGGATTTCACCGTGAGGATGAACTAACTGTGCGTTCATACCCTGAAGCCAGAGAGTAAATTACCAAAAAAATAATTATGCAGTGAAATCCTGGGGATGGGGACTCGTGTTTCAATTACACTAAGTGGTTCTCGGATTCTTGGGTCGACGCTTTTAGAGGCAGCTCGCAGCTATTTCCTGTATGCTACAGTACATCTTAAAGGAAAAGAAGAACAATGCAAAAAACTTAGCCTTCATTTGAAAAGGTAACTATAGAACTCCCATCAAAATATTTAGTAAAATAGCATGAAATACTTTATGCAGGAAAAAACCCTTATCACATTTTAGAAAATCTCATCATATCTTTCACTTGAAAAAAATACAGTAAATAAAAAATTCATGAATAAGTAAATAAATAATTAAGTAAACTTATTAGCTTCTGAGGTCAGTACTCCATTTACAAATATGGTTTATCTATACGAGTGGGCTCACCTTCGCTTCAGCTCCAGGGAAACAGCCTTCCATGAAATCTATACGTTTTACACATTTATTCTGAAATAAGTGTGTCCGATTTATGTATTCTTTGGATGATATTCATAACCTTACACACGTTTTCTTTTTTTTTTTTTTCAAGAGGATTCTGTAATTTTTGTTTACAGTAACAAATAAACTCTTTTTAGACACAGTCCACTTGATGGCATTATTATTTGTATTTTCTTGAAAGAAAATTCCACTGTTCTCTTTTGTACACCTTATGCATTTACTTTGATTAAACATCTTTTGATATTTTCACTGTGTTATTGCTTGTGAATGCTACATTTACATCAGAGTTCTCATGGAGGTGGGGATGATATTTGATATTACTACAGTAGTGATATGTTCAGGTGAAGGAAATCTTAAACTGGTGGGGAACTGTAGAGTTAAAACAAGCATTAACATTTTCGTCTATTCTTTATTCACATTCTTAATTTAATAACGTTTCGGACAACAGTCCATTTTTAGGTTCTGTGAAAGATTAAAACACCAACACATTTACACCCAAAAAACATAAAATGGAAATAAAATTAACACAATCAGTGCACAGATAATGATAAAAATGTATCTAAATTAAAATACATTCCTGCTGAAGGCAGAATTATCTCTGTATTTAAGTTATGTTTTCATTTTCCTACATAAAAGGTTCTAACAGTCTTAGCTCAGTTTCAAACCGAGCTTTACATAAAATATTGAAATCCGAAAAATTAAAATGAAGTTGTGGCAATGCCCTCTTGTGGAGGACTGAGGTGGCTTACCTAGAGGTAAAAGGGTCCTGGAACTTCTGCCTCTGTACTCAAAATGCCGAACTATACTTCGGACGCACAAATTTGCACACAATCAGTGAACACAATTCACTAGTCAACGACTCCTTTGACTTGAACTGATTGCCAGTTTTAAAATTATTGAAAAAATAACATAACACTTGGTCTTTTGTTTCTTTTGCCCCATTACAGTTTATGATGTTATTGAGAAGGTTCGTTAATCTTCTGTAAAATAGCCCACCTGGGTAATTGTTGTTAAAGAATGTCCTCAAAAACGTTACTTTCTTGTGAAAAAGGAAGATATTCGAGGACAACCTGAAGGCTCTGTAAAGCAGAGTGCTGATATTGTTTAATTTGTATCTTATACTGCATTCACTCAAGAAATTTAAACTAAGTCCAGAGAAAGTGGGTTTTCTGTAGACTTCCATTTCTATGTTACAGTCAGCTTTCGTTATCAAGAGATTTAAAAATGGCACCCTTCCATCATTTTCCTCTTCCATAGTAAATTTGATGTTGGCATGTTTTGAATTTAAATAGTTGAAGAATTTTATGGCGTCACTTTTTTATTTGAAAACAATGAAGGTGTGATCGACACACCTTCGATATAAGACAGGTTTAAAACTTAAAGGACAGTCATCTAACCATTCAGTCTCATGAAAACATATGAAAACACTGGCCAAAGAAGCTGATAGCAGATTACCCATTGCCAATCCATCTTATTGCCTATAATATTCCTTTTTAAAAATAAAAAATGGATCATAATCAATGAGGCTCAACAAATCAATAAACTTAGATTTACTTAGTCCCCTGAAGTTGTTGTCTCCAATGTACATTTTATTTGCCACTAATTCTATAACCTCTTTTGTTGGAACATTTGTATATAGACTCTCGATGTCGAAACTAACCAAGTAGTAATTTTCTCAAGTTTAAAAATTTTCATAACATCGAAAAACTTGTAGGAATTGTCTAGGGTGAATTTATTCTTGGCCCATTCCTCTGTACAAGGGATCATAAATTTTGCTAGGGTGGAGGTTGGTGTATTGATGGGTGATAGTACTGGTCTTAAGGGAATATTTTCCTTGTGGATCTTTGGTAAACCATATAGGACACCAGGGTTACAACCAGAGACATATAAACTTTTATATTCTTCCTCTGTTATAAACATTCCTCTCTTTAGATAGTTCAATAAACGGTTTACCTTATCCTCTAAAAGAAACGTGTTTTTATAGAGATCCTTCTGACATTTTCCAAAATGTGCTGGGTCATTGAGGATATGCACCATTTTTTCCAAATAATCACTTGTCTTGATAATGGTGACACCTTACCCTTTATCTGGTCTAGAAAAAATTAGTTTCTTGTTTTTACTCAAACTCCTCAGTGTTTTCATGTCATTTTGATCAAACAGCGATATACTAATTTTTTTCTTGTACTCATCAGTTACCATAGACAAAAGATCTTTGGTGTCGTTAAACACTGATTTTTTTTTTGTCAACACAGATATCGTTGCTTAATTTGTCTACCTTATTTGCGAATCGTTCTAAACATACTTTCATTTTAATATGATCAGGTTTTGGTTTGAAGCAATAAATGAAGCCCAAAAGATAGTAAGTATTTCTCTCTTCTTGTTAGGGGGTATTCAGAAAAGTTATGGAAAATTATTAACAGTACAGGATGTTGGTTTATAGAAACCACCCAGTTTGAATAGTTTCTTCAGCATGGGTGAGACAAACTTTGTTTTTTTATATATATATTTCACAGTCCTTATGAATGCAGTGTAAGACCTGGTTAAAATCTAAAAACGATATTTGTCTTTTAACAACATCATAACATGATAATAGATCCTGGTATAGTTTGGTGTCGTTCTTCGTTTTTTCTCGAAGCCTGTTGCCAATCAAAAAATGCTGCCAATCCTTGTAGAATCTCCTTCGCTGTAGTTGTCGCCTGTATAGTTTGAACTGGACGAATTTCGGAATATACCGATACTGGAGGCATCTCTTGAGGAACAGTGTCCAGTTTATTTTTCTCCCACCTACGTAAACTCCTTTCTCAGCTCCTTACTCCATTTGTTGTGATTGTGTTTTAAAGAAGACCCATTTTGGAATTTTCTTGACTTTATTATAAAAATAACAACATGGGGATCTCATCGGGCAGAGTGCCCCCTTGGCTCTCTCTCTGTCGCACAAATGGCGCGCTTATATGGAACCCATGAAGACAGGGTTACCAAGTATTGCATGGTAAATTAGCATGGAAGGTTAGAATAACAATACTCTTTATAGCAAAAGTGATACTAGTATAAACAAGATATGTTCAAATTATACGTGTTGGAATTAGTTACATATTTCTCATAATTCTTTTAAACATACGTGGTACTTCGTTACATAAGAGCATATTTCCTAACACGTGATGATGATAATGTCTTCTCACGGCTCTGCATCTCAGCCAAAGTTGGCGGGAGAGCTCGAGGGTGACAGTCCGAGTTAATGTGTCCTTTGCAGAGATTGTGCACAACATTGCTTCCATTAAGCATAAAAACATCGTTTTCATTTTAGAACAGAAAACAAGCTCTCGATTACCTCTCCACTCCTGGCTTTAGGATACGTGCTTTTAAGTGTTAAGATAAAGATAACTACTGAATATTAAGTTCTGATTTTACTGTTACACACGTAGCACTTCTTGCCCATATCGACGATTGATTGCAGTAGTGAAACGTTCAGGTGAAGGAAATCTTAATCGGGTGAGGAACTGTAGCGTGAAAGCAAACCGCAACATTTTCCTCTCTCCTTTATTCATATTCTTAATCTACTGTAACAACATTTCGGACAACTGTCCATTTTCAGGTTTTGTAAAATATTAAAAAAAATCAACACATACCCAAAGCACATAAAATGAATAAAAAATTAACACAGTCAATACACAGACAATGATAAAAATGTATCTGCTGAAGGCAGAGTTATCTATATTTAAGTTAGGTTTTAATTTTTCTATACAAAAGGTTCTTAACAGTCTTAGCTCAGTTCTAAACCGAGCTTTACACAAAATAATGAAATCCGAAAAATGAACTACCCATAACTACAGTATAATAAGAATGAAAGAAGGAAGCAGTGTTTCTGAAAGAACTTGAGCTTTGGTTTCTGCATATATATATATATATATATATATATATATATATATATATATATATATATATATATATATATATATATATATATATATATATATATATATATATATATATATATATGTATGTATGTATATATATATACATATATATATATATATATATATATATATATATATATATATATATATATATATATATATATATATATATATATATATATATATATATATATATATATATATATATATATATATATATATATATATATATATATATATATATATATATATATATATATATATATATACATGAATATATATATATATATATATATATATATATATATATATATATATATATATATATATATATATATATATATATATATATATATATTTATATATATATATATATATATATATATATATATATATATATATATATATATATATATATATATATATATATATATATATACATATAATTTCTATACAGATACAAAATTACCATTGCTAAAATCCGTAACATAGTCTTTATTCTCATTAGCAACATTTCGGGAATTCTCTGCTCCCATCAGCGGGCTAAGACACGAAAATAGTATAGAAGTAATAAACAATCATTGTCATATAAATTCTTTTAATAAAATTTTATTTTGTCTATCTATGTACTACATATCCAAAGATATTAGTATGTAAGAGGCATGATATAAGACAAAGCTCATTTACCGACATTAAAAAAGTGCACTTAACCAAAAAATAGAGTAACATGCTCATCCAAAGGAGCAGTTAGCACAGTTGTAAAGCACTGATAGTCGTAAAGAATATAAAAAAGGAAAATTAAACTAGACAACAGCCATAATATCTGTAACATTTGAAATAGGTACGATGCTATTCAGTGAACAGCTTAATAGGCAGTATATCAGCAATAAGGTATGGTTGCATTCTCCCAATGCAAAGTGATTTTGTAATAAGTTCCAGTTTGTCTATTGCTTCGTACAGGATTTTAAAGTTTTGGTGGGTGAAACTATTGTCTTGCTGGTGAGAATGATCTCTGACAGCTGAGTGTGATTGTTTTGTTAATGGAGGTCCAGATCTTATGCTCCTCCCCGTGCGATCAGTAATTCTGTGCAGTAACCAACAGTTACAATTACCAATATACCTGGTATTGCAAGCAGGACAAGTGAACTGGTGAACAACATATGAAGATATGCCATCAGGCAGTGGTTCCTTCTTACTTAGGTAAGCGCCAGTTGTAGATTTATTAGTAAAAACAAACCTGATCCATACTTGTGGGTAGGCATTTCTTAATATTTTTCAAGGCTAAGGTTTCCGAAGTATGGAAGTTATACTGTATATATCTAATGTCCTTGGTACAATAAAATTTGGGACTTGTGGAATAAATTTCTTTTCAAGAAAGGATGTAAGAAATTTTTGAAACGATGTGATTGGAAATTAATTAGAACAAAAATAATTCTGTAAATACCGGATCTCCTGATCAAAGCTGATGAAACTGGAACTGATATTGAATACTAGATGACAAAGGCCTTTATGCTATAAATTTTGTAAAGGAGTGGCGAAAAGATTAGGAAATAGGGACCTAGTCCAGTATGCGCAGATTTTCTGTAAACCGCAGTAGAAACGTGCTGTTATCTCTTAAAATTAATACATTGTTTTCTTTTTTGGACATTAGAAAGTTGTAGATTACATTTTAAAGAAATAAAAGACTTTCCTTGAAAAGCTTTTAAAAATCATGGTGGAAAAGCATATGCTTTAGTCTGGTTGCTATGAATAGGAAAAAAATAATCAATAATATGAGCAGTTTACTAATTGGTCCCGTTACTTTTTATAGGTATTCGTCTTCTCTTCTAAATTAAGCATGTGGAGATTGCATGTGCTCTATAAAGCTAAGCACAAAAATAAATGTTCTAGGCTATATTTTCATTTGTTTACTCCAAGAAGAATTTACAACGACCTGAAAGCTTAACGCTGAAAGCTTAACGTTGAAAGCTGTTTAATTAAATAAATTTTCAAAATGGAATTTTGTAATAGGGTTTTCTAATACTGAATTTCAATCTAAAACTAGAATTTAAATATGAAATGTTTCATATAATTACAAGATAATAAGAAGAAAAATTAAATAAAAATGATGAATAAGAATTTAAGACTGTTATGTCACGTAATACACAAAAAGAGAAGGAAATTAAAAGAAATATTTTCACTTTAACTTCAAGATCCTTTTTTGCTGAACGGGATGAGTTGATTTTCTCCGTTTGCAGCCTTGCTCGTATGTAAAGAAAGTTCTCTCACGTTTCTGGTAACCAAGCGTTCTTGGTCGTTTATCTTACGACAAAACGTTAGAAGTGTAGCTCTGTTCGAAAACTTTCCCGCATTTCCAGTCACTCTCTTTATATTTCTTATTCGTATTTAAGAGTGTCAAGCATTACGAGGCAAAAGTATAATTTTGTTTTTCTCTCACGTATTACTGGTTTAAGATCATGGATTTTAATTTATCGGTAGCTGAAACCATAATATGAACAGTGGTTATTAAAATGCATAAACGGACTGGAAGGGTGAAGACCATTCCTTCTTATTCTTTTGGTATGTTACACTTGAAAATTAAGTTTCTGCAAGTTATGCACACACACATCTCTCTCTCTCTCTTTCTCTCTCTCTCTCTCTAATATATATATATATATATATATATATATATATATATATATATATATATATATATATATATATATATATATATATATATATATATATATATATATATATATATATATATATATATATATATATTAGAGAGTGTGTGTGTGTGTGTGTATATATATATATATATATATATATATATATATATATATATATATATATATATATATATATATATATATATATATATATATATATATATATATATATATATATATATATATATATATATATATATATGTATATATATATATATATATATATATATATGTAGAATCTACTGGTCACTTTTACCAGACACATATGTAATTCTAATAGCCACAATGCCCTCTTAACTTCTCGAATTCTTCGCGCTTTTTTGGATATGCTTGTAACTATGAAGCTGTGACATCCAAACACAAGAAATTGAAGAGCAGCTCTAGCTTGTGTTACAAGCACCCTTATGTGCAGCCAAATCACGTTGCATTTCATCCAATTGAGCCTGTTCACAACCCACTTGTTTGTATTTTGAAATATTTGCTGACAATAAATCACAGGTGTTGCATGTATCAACAACTGGAGGTATGAAACCAATATTAAATTCAGTCCTAAACACATCGCTCTAATAATTAAGAGACAATATCCACATTTGGATGCTCATCTTTAATAAACTTCACATATATATCATACAACTTCACAACACTAAGATTCGATTCCATGTACACGCGGTTACGAGATTTTGTGTGAGAATAATGAGATATCATGGTCGGCAGCTTCTTAATGTGTTCACGCACAAGGTCTGTTTTTTCCCCAGAAAATTTTGATACCCTTGCGTTTGTTCCCCACTTGTCAGCCACTGTTGTTTTCCCCAATGTCAGTTTCTTTAAAACAACACGTACCCTCTTATCCCCTATTCCAAAAATAGTCATAAAAGCTTTTTTGCACACATTGTAATGCTTATCTCCATACAACACACTATACAAAATTGTTTGTGCGCAAACTTTCCTCTGCAGGTTTCCTTCGACGTTTTATTGGCACTGAAAACATTCATTTCTGCAAATATGATGTCTGGGCATTGTAGTTTTCCATGCCCCAAAAATCTTTAAACAATGCCTCTATCACAGGTATAGTAACTTTCTGAAAACACCCGTCAGCACAAGCAGGTCCAATTTTAAGGGGCTTCTACTTCTTTAAGAGTCTTTCGGCTAGTATAAACCTTACCTTCATTATGAAGTTTTTTAGCGATATTATTTTCCAAGCTTCAGGATGGGCCTTCCTTTTACGACCATGTGAAGAACCAGGCTCATCAATATCTTCACTTGTATTGCTATTGATAACTTCACCTTCAATAATATCGATCTCTTAGTGATTGTTGTTATTAACATTATCAGCCATGGTAAAAAAAACTATTTAATTGCTACGAAAATACTTGTAAGAAGTGAAAAAATATCAGAGCATCTGATAACAGAAGAGCATGTGATAAGAGAAAGGATGAGACAGCGTCTCTGTGTTCCGTCATACAAGATAGAGCAGCGGCAAGCCAATAGAAACGTGAACCCAGTCTGTGTGTGTTTTCATTGGACGCTCAGTCCAAGCAGGAGATAGTTGGAGAGAGACAGCAATGCTCACTCCCCCGTACCTCCTGCTCTCACCACCCCAGGTTCAAAGGGACAGTGGAGAGGCGCCCTTATGCAAGCAAGTCTGTTGGCAGCAATTTCTACATCCCATAAGGGTGAGAAAGTACTTGTGTTCAATGGCATATTAGACCATAATATTTCACCGCTAAGGTCACATACGATGTACTGATGCATAGAGGGAAGCCTGGGGAAAAATTTCGTACTGCTAACTATTTTGACCACGGTGGCGTTTGTGCCCTTTCTCCGCCGGACACCTCAATTGGTGCCGTGACTAGAATCGTAGTGATTGGTTGTTATATGAAATTTTAAGGATTGTTGTGTTACTTGGCGATAAAGATAAAAACGTGACAGGCAGATGGTGGTGGCCATTTTAGAATCATTCACGTGTTAGCCTTGAAATGGATGCGATACTTAAGTGAAATTCAATTTCAAATAAAACCCTATGTTGTACATTGTATATATGTATGTGTGCAGTCAAGGGAATATATACATAATATAATCAATAGTGATCTACCATTGATTGATCTGAAGGGGTGTGGCAGTTTTATGCTCTTTTTAGTATTAAGAACTTATATAATTTGGTGTTGGTAAATTACAGGCTGAGATGTCTGACATAGACGAATTAAAGAGGAGATGGGGGTGGGGTGTTTTAAGTCTGTGATAACTAACTGGTCAAAAAAAGGTTTGAAACCACAATTGATACTGGTGATATCAATAGTATTTCTTCATTGAGAGATTCCTTGAAGGAATATTTGCAGAAAATCCAGAAATTAGATGGTGAAATATTGGATCTAACGGATCCTGGAGGACAACCTGACCAAATTATGAATCAACCTGAATATAGCCTAAAGGTAGGCACTGAAATTTATAGACTAAACTCCTCCATCACGAATCTTCCAGCTATAAGGGGTGAACCTAGTGCACTGATAAAGTTACCTAAATTAGACCTCAAACATTTCGATGGTAATGTCTCAGAATGGAATTCATTTTGGGAACTTTATGAAGTATCAGTACACCGACGTACTGATTTTTATAAAAATACAGAGGTTTTCATATTTGAAGGGCCTATTGGAAGATGAGGCTCTGGAAAAGATATCTGGTTTTGAATTAGAAGGTGATAAATATTTGCAAGCAGTGAACTTGTTAGAAGAAACCTATGGCAGACAAGACAAAATCAAGTTGTGTTTAGTTAGGAAACTCTTCCAAACTGAGACTCCCAAGGCAAATGCAGAACCGCTACAAGGTTTCAGAGCGAAATTTGAATGGCACATAAAATCATTGGAAAGTAAACATCTGGAACTGAGTGAATTGTATACCATCATGCTCTACACCAAACTACCTAGTAGTGTAAGTGAAATAATAAAATGAAGGTGTGGGGAAGACCGGCTCAATTTTAACACCTATAAAATATATCTTGAAGAAGAAATACACAATTCAAGGGCCTTTCCATAGACTGAACCAGTAAAAGCTGATACAGTAAGAATGGTATCTGCTTTTGCAGTAGAATGAGGGCAATCTGTGAGGAAAAAAATACATTGGTAAGCCCTAAAGAAAATACAAACAAAGCCAAGGTAAACCAGGTTAGAGGATGTGCACTTTGCAGAGGTAATCATATATGGACACATTGTAAATCCCATGTAGCCAGAGGAGGAAAGATAGAAAGACTCAGAACTCTAGGCTTGTGTTTCATATGTGCCTCCGATAAACAATTAAGTTCTGACTGTGACAGGCAAGGTTGTAACTACGGCTCCACTGTTAGACATCATAGTGCTATATGCAATCGAAACCAACCAAATAGGTCTAAGGTACGTGGTGTACAAGTTGGAACACTCTTTTTAACAAATACAGGACATGGAAATAAGACAACTAGGAAGTTGATCTTACCTACAGCCACAATAACCCTAAAGGGTAAAAGAAGTTGCATTGTGCAAAAGAGAGGGTTGTTGGATACCTGTGCTGAGAGATCATTTATAAAGAAATGTGCTCTTGAGGGACTCCACTATAAAAGCAATGGAGTTGAAAATATATCATTGAGAGGTTACTTAACTTCTACACCAGTTAAGGAATATGAAATGTTTAACATCACTGTACCTCACCAGGGTAGAGTAATAAATATGGATTGTATAGTGGTAGACAAGCTACCAGAATATACAAAAAAAAATTCGGCTTTAAGAACTTAAGGTCGTTGTGTAAAACGAAAATCAGCTTGGCTGATAAAGATTTTGATCTGCCTGTAGAGAAACAATCGCCTATAGAATTGTTAATAAGGGTTGACAATGTGTACATTTTACATTCGGGGTTCAAGAAATTTGAAAATTTAGTATTGCTGCCAACCGTATTTGGTTACGTGGTGACCGGAACATGTAGTTCTCCTCCCACCAAGGAGACTCATGTTTCTATTTTAAAACTGGCAATATAATTACAGCTGAAGGGGCTACTCATTTAAAGGATCCAAGGGAAGATCTTGAAACTTTATGGAGTTTAGATCATTTAGATATTGGCTGCAGTGAGATAACGGAACAGGAAAGGAAAGTATTGGAGAACTTTGAGAGTACTATAACTTATTCTGAAATTGACAAACAGTATGTTGTGGCATTGCCTTGGAAAGGCAATAAAAGGAGATTAACTTCCAACTTTGGGTTAGCTTTGAACAGATTAAAGCAACAGTGTGTCAAGTTTCGGAAGGACACTCAGTATCTAGAACACTGTCAGAAAATCCTGAAGGATCAGGAGGATAGGAGATTCATAGAGAGAGTGGAACATTTTAAAACAAAGGAAGACTGGCAATTTTTGGCACATCATGGTGTTAAAAAGGACAGTGCAATAACCCTTATTAGGATAGTATTCGACTGTTCTCTCTGACAGGGGAAAAGTGGGTTGATCTTGAACGATTGTTTGTGGATGGGGCCACGTACAATAGATGACCCACTCAAAGTTCTGCTGCAGTTTAAAACAAAATTGCTTGACTGTATTAGTGACATAGAGAAAGCATTTTTAATGGTGCAACTCAGGGAAGAAGATAAAAACTATACTAGGTTTTTATGGCTGGAAGATCCGACAGACCCTAACAGTAAATTGTTGGAGTATAGGTTTCGAGTTGTTTTATTTTGAGCTACACGTTCCCCCTTTCTACTGAATGCAATGATTAAGAAACACCTATGATAGAAGGTGACATAGAAAGGATAAAGATAGGACTATAAGTAGATAACTTGTAGTTTATCAGCAATGATGATGATGAATTGATACATTTATTCTTTGAAACAAATAAGATATTTGCACAGGCACATTTGTATCTGAAGGAATGGACGATTAATAACGACTCGTTGCAAACTATTGCTAGAGCATATGGGATTAGTGCCAGAGAGCAAACAACTCATAAGGTCTTAGGTCTGAACTGGGACAAAGAAAAAGACACCTTATCATTACATCCGACTAAGATAAATAATTCCAGCCAGACTAAGAGAGGAGTGTTGAGAACTGTTGAACAGATTTACAGTCCATTAGGAGTACTTCCACCTGTTACTATTAGGGCAAGGATATACCTGCAGAATTTGTGGAAGCAACAACTGGATTGGGATGAACAATTCCCAGACCCATTAAAGAAACAATGGGTTTAGCTAACTGAAAACTTGGAAAATGTCTTAATATTTCCTTTCCTAAGAATACTAGCCTAGGAGAGGGGGACTCCTTACATATATTCTGCGATGCCAGTGAGTTAGCATATGGCTGTCTAGCCTATAGAGTTAAGAACAAAAACTCTTATTTAATGGTGGCAAAAGCAAGGGTAGCGCTCATTAAAGAATTACCGGTTCTAAAACTTGAGTTGATGGCATTGTTGCTAGCTGCAAGAATGGCCAAATTTATTAAAGAATCCTTTGAGAAAGATTAGTAAGTAGAACTGTTCATTTCATCAGACAGTAAAGTTGCCCTAAGTTGGCTATTATCGAAAAGTGTTCTCCCTGTATTTGTGAAAAATAGAGTACAGGAAATAAACTCTTTAATTCATAAGCAGTCTTGTCCTATATGCCTACAGATGATAATCCCTGTGACTGGCTGACATGTGGGAAAAGGACAAAAATGATCTTGGATAGTTCTTTCTGGTAGGAGGGACACCCTTGGCTAAAAATTTCCTCTTGGCCAATAGATAGGTTGTGGGTTAGTGGATCACTTGTGCAGGGTGCGGAAGAGAACATTTTGGTCAATACTGTAAGGGACAATCTGAATGGTAATACTCACTCGCTGAATTGGGTTAAAATGGTCTATAGGACCACAGCATGGATCCTAAGAATTATGAATAATTGTACGAGCTCAACCAATATGAAGAGGCATGGTGAAATGACATTGGAAGAACTCCAAGAGACAAAGAATAAGACTATTGCCCTCATACAAAAGGAATTTTTCCAAGAGGGATACAGGAGTTTGATGAAGGGGTTAAGAAAACCAAAACTAGTTCTCATACACCAGTTGAATCTTGACTTGGACAACGGGTAATAAAGTGTAAGGGTAGACTAGAACATGCACAGTTACCCAAAGCTGCTAAGTTTCCTATACAACTGCCGAAGAGTTTATATGTTACTCGGGTAATTATTAAAGAACATCATGATGCTAACGCTCATATGGGTGTAAATGCAACTGTAGTGAATGTCAGATGGGAGTTCTGGATCCAGCAGATAAGGCAACTAACTAAGAGATATTACACCATTGTGTTATTTGTAGGAGAACGTAGGGGAGGCCATATAGGCCCAGAATAGTTCCTCATTACCTGAGTTCAGGGTGCAATGTAAGCAACCTTTTAATACCACAGGCATGGACTACACCAGCTCATTATGGGTTAAGGGAAAAGGACAGAGCCCTGAGAAGGCTTTTATTATCTTATTTACATGCCCAATAACCAGAGGCATGCATGTGGAGCTAGTTCATAACCAGTCCTGTGACTCGTTCCTCATGAGCTTTAGAAAATTCTGCAGCAGAAGAGGTTTCCCAGCACTCATGTTGAGTGACAATGCCACCATGTTTGTATCAGCATCAGAATACCTTAAGACCATGTCGGGGAATCCCAGGGTAAAGGAACACCTGTTAGATATAAAGTGTAACTGGAAGTTCATTCCAGCGAGAGCACCGTGGTTTGGTGCTATATGGGGAAAGGCTGATAGGACTTCTTAAGTCATACCTACAAAAGATCGTAGGCCAAGCATTACTCAGTTTTGAGGAACTGACTTGAGTGCTGCTAGAACTACAAGGAATTATCAATGATAGACCATTAAGTAACACGTGTGGGGGATTTGAATCAACTGGAAATTTTAACCCCTAACCATTTGATCCTTGGAAGAAAGCTTTAGTCCTTCCCAGAGAAGTAGTAAGTTGGGAAGAGATCTCTGGTGACCCCTTCCTTTGGATGGAGAGAGCTCACCGAGAAAAGATTTCTGTATGTATCCAGGTTGTGCAGCAACATGTGGAAAATATGGGAGAGGGAGTATTTAATAACGTTAAGAGAGACCCATTTAGTAGGAACAATGCATGGCTCTTGGCCCAGGATAGGGAAGTAATCCTCATTCATGATGACGGTCCAAGGAGCAAGTGGAAGTTGGGCCAAGTGATCGAGTTACATATGGGCAAGACAAGGTCTCAAGATTGGCTACTCTAAGAACGGCTGATAGCCAGCTCATGAGACCTGTAATTAAGTTATACCCCTTGGAGATGTGGCAGGAGGTAAGGGAAATTAATCCTGTGACAGAAGACATTTAGTCAAGCACCCACCCGAGCAGAAAGACCGCTCAAATAGCTGCAGAAGCCAGAAAGGCATTGATAAGAACAGGACTATTGTAAGTAAGATAGGCATAAGTTTTTCTTGCATGCGAATATATCGAATCTTTTACAAGAGAGATTGTACTTTTCCGTAAGTTGTGGTATAGTTTTATGTATTCTTTCTAAATTTATGTAAAGTGAATTGCGTATT
>JANJGK010000018.1:2582467-2589967 GCA_039081455.1 Macrobrachium rosenbergii
TCTCTAGAGCGTTTAATTTTGGTTCAGGAAACACATAAGAATAATTCCAAAATATATTAACTGGTGTGAAAATATGAGCCATCCTATCCACCTAATAAACATTTAATTCCATTATAGGACTAAAGCAGATGGAAAACAAAGTTCTTGAAAGGCGAGTTGCAATATATATATATATATATATATATATATATATATATATATATATATATATATATATATATATATATATATATATATATATATATATATATATATATATTGCAACGGGGGATACCCTTCCCAAGTCAACTCGCCTTTCAAGAACCTTGTTTTCCACAGAACTTAAATGAAATCATTTTATCTCACTGCTGACACTAACAGTCGGTCATGGAGAAATTGCATCTTCTCTAAATCTCTAGTTATTATTTCCTTGGTAGCCTTTTTTTCTTTCCCTGAACTTGTGATTGCGTTAAACCCTTTTCCAGCTTACTATACCGCCCTTGGAGATGATACCCGCTCATCTGATGACAGAAGTGAAAGTTGGATTGACCGCATATCGCACAAGCAACCCACGAGGTCAAAGCCCTTACCACGTGGTCAACAGAGCTACCCACGAGGTCAAAGGTAGCATGCCAGAAGCCATATGTCTTATGGTGGAAAACGGGCGATGCATTAGGCATAAAAGGGGCTGCGCCATTTGCGCTCAACAGAGACACACCCGGACGCAGATCCGACACACTCTGCTCCTTGCCCTTGACCTCTGCTCCTTTAGAGACTGTTCCTCTCACGTAGCTGCCTATCCAGTGCAGTATCTTTCCCGTGCCAATTTCCCAAATTCCCACCCCCCTATTTGGTACATCTACAAGACTCATCTCTCCGGAATAAGGTAAAGTGCCAGGAATATGTGGTTTACCAGTCATGTAGTTCTTTTTCTTGTGCTAATCATTTCTGTTTTCCACAGTTCTCCTATAGGCCTGACTTTGTTATTAACTTGTGTTCGTAAGTAATTTTAATGGTGTTTTATAGCCGAGGAATCTTGGCGCCATCAGCACATCCTTGAACCAGTATTTACGCTAGTTTCGCCAAGTAATCGTATGTATTCTCCACTGCAGACGGAGTTTTCTCGCTGTGGACCCTTTGTTTCGATTGTGCTTTATTGTCGTGGTCAACCCACTGCAATTTAATCCTTGGTGCCATTGAATTGGACTTCCTGGCACCTTCAGTTATCATCTTTCCATCATAATTTTGTGCACCGGCAGGACCCCATTTACCTGTCTTAATTATCCCCATCTTCCGATTTTTTTATTGTAAATATATGTGATTTTAGTTAACCTAAGAGTTTATCTCAATTTTCCCTTTGTAGTAAGGCCCTCAGCTCAACACCTTTTCTTCTTACGTTCTACTCGTTCAGGAATTTTATTCAGATCAGCGTCATCCCTTGTGGTAAGTTACTTCCCCATGGGTTTGAACATAAAAACATATGTATGTATATATATATATATATATATATATATATATATATATATATATATATATATATATATATATATATATATATATATATATATATATATATATATGTTTGTGTGTGAGTGTGTGTGTGCGTGTTTGTGTGTGTGGGTGGGTGGATGTGTGTTTTTGTGTATGGATTGCGTTCTGTGAGTACCTATCGTATTAAAAATGCATGACTTTTGCGTATAGTACAACAAATGGAATTTTAGTTATTCAGAGAAAAAAAGTATTTGCAGCTTCTACTTTAATCAGCATACAATATGTGACATGAATTACGTATGATATGATAAAAATATTTTTCAGGATATCACGGAAAGAGCTTGAGTCATTCATTGTTATAAGAATCTCCGGTATAATTATGATTAAAAAGTATTGTTTTGTGGTTTTCAAAACCATTTCTTTTGAAGTCATGTACCCCTATAATGCTATTAAAAATATGAATGTGAATTCTGATTTCTTTACCTTACTGCTCTGGTAAGAATAAATAGGCACACGTGCTGAGAATTTAGCAGGTTTCCTTAATACCTTAAGTTTCAATCCCATTACTACTAACGTGCATGCACCCATCCGAGAAGGGTAAACTACAATGATTTTCCATCTTCATAGAAAATGGCATCCGTTACAATTATTCATTTAATCTACCAAAGATATTTTTTACACTTTCATTTCCCGCTAGATACATGTAATGTCATCGGTGTACAGAGAACATACACACTTACAAATATTATTATTTGATACTGTGACTGAGTACAATTCCATGCAAGGGTAGATTATTTAATACTGGAGATAAAATATTTCCCTCGACCATACCATATTCTGAGAGTAATATAAACGGTTCTAATATTTATTTGAGCTCTGCATTCAGATAAGCCAGTGCGGATAGCACTTGCTCAATCAATTGAGAAATTAATTAAAATTTAGGTGGTAAAAGATCAGGAACTCTTTAGAGTAACGTGAAAAAGAGGTCGATGACTTTTTTTATGAAAATGTTGAGATGATTAATATCTATATCTAATGGAAAAGGAATAAAGGCTCTTATTGGTGTAACTGAATAACTCTTTTCAACAATATGAGCATTCAAATTCATTCATGACTACTGTTCTTCGAAGTTGAAAGATATCGCATTCAAACGAAAGTACACATGCATTAAAACATAAAACACGATTATGGTGGCGTTTAGAACAGAATAAGATTCCTTCTGAAAGGTAAGGAGAGAATTTTAATTGAGAGTCAAAGAAGCAAAGGCACCGAGGCGAATAAAAGTGAATATATTACGATATCAGTGGATGAATATGCGATGGCAGCGGCAAAGTGCCATGCGAAGCAAACATTTCAGTCATTCGTCTTACCAGAGTTTGAAGTCTTCGCTTCCTTCGCGGGATTAATTCTTAGCTCTTCATTACTTTTCCTTTCTTCGTTTTCGCTTAAGGTTGCTCATCCTATTGGCCTTCACTTTAAAAGAAAAAATGTAAAAAAATTAATATAACGCTAATGCATGGGATGCCGAAAACTAAAGCATGCATTTATTAAATAACGATTATCAGTCAACAATAACAATAATTTTATTCAAAGATAAAACAAAATATATATGAACCGAGAGAACTTTTAACAGTTCAGGAATATTAAAACTGGGATGCAAATTAACTATTTAAGTAATATTATGATGGTTAAAAAACACAAACACAAAAAATAACGTCGTCTCTTATGACGGATTGGAATGAAAAGAAAATGGAAAGCAGAAAACTGAATGTGAAATATAGTGAATGGCGAAGAAACCCTAAGCATTCCGATGAAGAAATGTTAACTCGGACCAGTTACCTAAAGTTATTCAACGAAACCTGTAGACAGCAATTCATGATAAACAGTTGGTCTGCAACGATTTTTACTAGACCATTTATGTTTGTAGTTTCAAAATCAAACCACTCGAGATAAGTGCGCCAGTCTTATTGGTAAACTTTACTTTTGATATTCTAAACATTTATAGATTTATGAAAAAATTTTACACTATCCAGAGGTATAAACTGCACTACTTTATGATTCTTCCTGTGATAAACATAATTCTAGATATTTGGAGGAAAGTTTACTTCATGAAGCGGTATTTATCTAAAAAAAAATAAACGATAGTACAAATCGAAATTTTTACATTTCTTCCTCAGAAAAACACGCGATCCTATTTCTTGAATCCTGTTGAGTTTTATATAACTCGCACGGCTTTGGATCCGGACACGATAATACCATTCACTTCTGATGCAGTATCACGCAGGCGCCTTTCGTAGAGCCTTTTTGCATCTCGCAGTCAATTTCCTCACATTAATCGAGTCGTAGTTGCAAAACTGACGACGGCCATGTTGTCATCTTCAAGCCAAAGGTCGGTACACTTATCTGCGCAGGAAGAATAGCCTATCGAAGACGGGTCTAACCGACGATGATATCATTTAAATCGGTACGATAATTGAAGCTTAGCGAACTTGTGCTATCAAAGTGATTTTATATTACTTATTCTAGGAACGAATTATTCTTTTAAATTCTTTAATATAAACTGAGAGTAGTTATCAGCGTGAGCGTGGGTCAAGCCTGTATCAGGCTTCCGTCTTTTTCAGGTAAATTTACTGAAACCTGGCAGTTGTCCTTTATACCTGTAGGCTTAAAATCCTAAAGTATAAACATATGAAACTGACAATATTAACATTATTGCTTGTTGAAATGTACAGTGACTGCTGTCTTGAGTAAGATAGATGCATTTGACAGCAAAACCAATTCGGCTTCTCTGCCAGACAGCATGACCGCCATTTGGTGGCTTTACTTTCGACAGTGTCAGAAGATGACGAAAAAAATTGTCTTTGCAACATCTGTACAACGTCTTTATTATTGCGAGTCTATAGCTTATAAAGACGTCCAGTTACTAAAATAAATCATATTAGACGGCCATTGACCTTTTAAGGTTAATTTTAATTATGAAGATGACCATCGACTGAAGAATTTAAGCTCGGTCATGTACAATAGGCTTTCTTTTATTAGCTTTAAATTCTACCTTGAGTTCTTTATGAAGAGTAGAGACTGTGATGCACATAACTTCGCTTTTCCAGACGTGATTCTACTATATCAAGCTACTATTACTGTAGGTGTTTTGTTCCCTTGTGTGTGTGTGTGTGTGTGTAATATATATATATATATATATATATATATATATATATATATATATATATATATATATATATATATATATACACACACACACTATACATATATATATATACATATGTGTGTATATGTATGTATATATATGTATTTACATGTTCCTGTTAGTATTCATAATAGTTAGTTTCAGCGTTGCTTTTAAAAACTTATTACCTGCATATTACATTACTGATTTATTATCAGTCCTGGAAATATTTTAAAATTCTCTTGAATTAGGAGAGGATGACTGCATATCTGACTGCACGAAAAAGCGTATATGACAAGAAAAATAAGTTAACAGTGGCATCTACACGCAATATAAATATGGAAAAGTCTCCTACCATAGTTTACAATGAACCTCTGCCTCCTAAGACACGCGTATACAAAAAAAAAAAAAAATTGGTGCGGGTGTTATGTAAAAGGATGATTTACACTTCCAAAGCTACACAAATATAAACAAATATCCAGTATGAAAAAAAATGTGGTTGAAAAATGTTTTAGACCTGATCCATCAATCTTTGCATAAGTGCTTGTAGTTGTCTTCTTGAAATAATGAATTTTTCATCGTAATCCGATATGTCACTATCATCCACTTGAATTATATGATCAGCAACTGGCAGTGAAATTGAGGCCTCACTTACACCCTGTGAAGTTGAAGGCTTAGGGCTATCACATTCTCCCTCCCTTGAAGCCTCACTTGCATCCTGTGAAGCTGAAGGCTTAGGGCTTTCACACTCTCCCCACCCCCTTCAATAGCTGATGTTGACGGTGTGGCGAGAGACAATGAGGGAGCCGATAACAACGAAGCTTCTTGTTTTTCTTTCAGCACACTCCTGGCCTTCGCTAATTTTGCTAGTCTTAGTTGCTTAGTAGCCTTCTTGACCTTAGGTAACTTCGGCATTGCTAGAAAGTTCACGGGGAAGTTGTAAATACACAATGTAAACTCGAACCGCAAGTAAACAAAGTTCCGTACGTAACATCTCTTAGCTGTCTTTGGAGTAGCTGAGTTGGTATGTACTATGTCGCATTGCCTATCCTCTCACACTACCTTTCATTTCTGCCAGACGTACAAGATTCAGAAAAAATCTGAAAAAAATCGCTGTATATGTGCAAAAACAAACACGCAAAGACGATCCTGTCAAACTCAGTCATGCAGACGACGCAGTTAGGATGACGACATCATTTAAAGACCGCTATATCTTCATTATTTGTAAAGATAATTGGCTGAAACTTCTAGAAAGCATGTACGACATGTTTCTGCATAGATAAACATAGTAACTCGATTTTCGATTTTTTCAAGTTGATATGTCATCCGCCATAGCGGACTGTCACCTTCAGGTTTTCCCAAGGCTTTTGGAAAGTAAACTATAATTTAAGAAGTACTTTGTGCCATATTTTAGCTAGAATAACCTCAAATCATAAAATTGCTTTATCCTCTAGTTCTGCAAAAACTTTCTTAATTATTTTTTAATCATTGCTATGGACGCTTTTCCTCTATTGAAGACATTATTACGTTAGTGATTGGAAGCTCTCAATTGCCCGAAAAATCGTATTCGATCAAAAAAGAAACGATGTGATTGAGGATTATCCATTTGCTTGCTTTAAAATCTGTTATAATTAATCTATTTCATCGGGTATGAAAAATTCCCATTCAAATAAGAAGAATTTCAAGAATCATCACCTAACAGAGAAGTTCAGATTACCCTCGCTAACAGATGAGCCAAAGGAGAAAAGAGCAAAAAGCCGTCAACAGTTATTCTTATAATAACAATTTTATAAGTCACTCTTAATAAGGAAATGCCTGGAACTCGGCACAGTATGAACTTTAAAAGAAAATGTATCACATCTTATTTTTCTGTAGTACAAGAATATATAATTCATATTTCTTTAAATGGCTATTGAGTTCCCTCGAGCTAATCAGCACTAATTATCCACCCTGAAGGGTGCTTTTCTGTTGTCAAGTTTTCATCGCGAATTCTGAAAATATGAGATAATAATATCATAAATGCTAATGCAACTTTCATATTTTTTGTCTTTTGTAAAAAAAATTATGAAAGTACAATATTCCATTAGGAATCCAAACTTTTTCAGACTTCAGAAGTGAAGACAATAACTATTATATCAAAGACTGCAGACTAGTTAAGATTTATATTATAAGTTACCCGTGATCGTATCGTATTAGTAGGCTACAGTGTACAATAGATCGGCTCTGAATATCCCAGCATTGTTCTTCTGATAAAATCCAATTAGTATCAAGCTTTTCGTTCTGTTAGTTAATAATTCAGGTAAAATCTTATTTTTATATAGCAGGGAAAAATCGGTCACTAGCTTCCGGAACTCCTTTGTTATCAGTTTAATTAAGAACGTCTTTATATTGTGAATCTGTTAATTTGCCATTCTTCTCCATAACTTTTATAACGTCTCAAAAGCCTCTTTAATGATCTCCCCTGACTATTTATAGGATTTCAATGGTATCCCATCTTATAAAGATATCTGCTTTCCATTGTCTTTAGTAATTCAGTAAAATCACTACTCATCATACTTTTATCATCACCCATGAGATTTTCACAAAAATGAAGGAAACAGTTTTGCACATCTGATAATTGTTCCAGCCTGCATTGTAACAGATTCATAATACCACACGTCTCTCAAGATATCCTTGAACCTACTTTAGTAAAATATATTTTACATTTAGCTTCCCGCCGTAACATTGCTGCAGTTACATTTCTTGGAATTCTAATATTAGTACAATACGATTGTCATTTCCATTACTAATATAGCTTACCTGTAAAATACATAATGCTTTCATGATTATGACCATGAAAACTTACC
>JANJGK010000018.1:2594967-2629967 GCA_039081455.1 Macrobrachium rosenbergii
ACTAAGGCGAAGCTGGCAAATCCTGTAAAGAGCGAAGCAAACAACACATGCAGAACATAAGCCATTATAATCAGACGTCGGCAGTGGCCAAACATTGTTGGGAAGGTGACCATAAAATAGACTGGGAAAATATGAGTTTTCTGTACAGGAACATCAACAAAACAGCCAAACTGGTTGTAGAGAACGCTTTCACAACATTCGCTAACAATAAAATGGCAGGGAACACCGGAAACGATTTTGAAGACAGGATATCAAGAAAAATTGTAAACTCCACAGTAGCAAGGAAACAAAAGAAAAACGCAAGAGGACCACGGGACACGAACACCTGGATGAAGATGCGGGCCGAGAAAGACCAAGGTCACGACGGGGTGGGGGTCACACAGGAGGAGGAAGGCAATTATAGGATTAAAGAACCCAGCGCACAGATATAAATAGTTGGACTACGCGTCTGGTCATTGTACGATACTTGATAATGAGAACTGTTTGTCCTAGAAAGTTTGTAACTTTTTCTAAACAAATATCTCCTCTAGATACCATCCAGTATGAATGAGGTCCTGTTAGTAATATATATATATATATATATATATATATATATATATATATATATATATATATATATATATATATATATATATATATATATATATATATAATATACATATATATATATATATATATATATATGTGTGTGTGTGTGTGTGTGTGTGTAGGTATGAAAATGCAACCTTTGGTTCCGTTTTCAGGATTTAATTTTTTTTATATAAGCTACTGAGTGTACGGGATACAAAAAAGTGAGAAGATGATTATCCTTAGTTTCTAGTTTTTGTTCAAAGTCATCGGTTGAGTTCATTAAAAAAAACCATATCGCCTATCGCTAACCTAAAAGACCTCGATTATGAATCATTAAGTTACAAAGTCAGAGTTGTACGAGAAAAGACTCAAGGAAAACAGAAAAAAAATAATCGATTACAGTCCTTTTATGGGTGGAAGTATACTTAATGATTCTCAGTATTTAATGGAGACCATAAGCTTCCTTTACGTAGTGATTAAACAAATAAATTATCTGATAGTGTACATATACTTTGCACTATTGTGTAAGATCCCAATATCTGCGAAAAAGACAACATTTCTACCACGAGTTATTTTTTTTTTCTACCATGGATGGCAACCTGCTTTTCTATTAAGTTGTCAACAACTTCCGACGAATTTTATCTCTTATATGATATTCCAAGAAGCGATGGTTTCCTCTTCCAGGGCAACGGTTACTAAGATAAGCACTCTGGCTAAGACACGTGCCAATTGTCCCTCTTCCAGAAATTCAGCTTAATGAGGAACTTTCGCCAGCATTGCTTTTTGTAAAGCATTAATTACTAGATTCTAATAAAGGACCTTAGTGTCATAGCCCAGTGCCGTTCCGTTACTTAGATAAATGTAAATCGTGGAACGTTTCCTTGGCAGTAGCTTTGATGCCAGTATTCTATTAAATTAAAAAGACGTCGCTTAATTATCTTACATATACTCTACACGTTTTTATTGTCTCTGTTTGTTTATTATAATCATTTAATTTTTACCTGTTCTTATATCCTCCCTGGACCTTTTATTCTATTCTATCTTGGTGCCTTTTCATTCATTTTGAAAACAATAATATATGGATCCTTATCTCCTGAAAAACAGGTGTATTTTTTCTCCGAATGTTTTTAACCTTCCCAAAAATAAAGTTAGGAAGGAAATGTCAAACAGGGACTCAATCTAAAAGAATTCTTATGATTTAATGGTGGTCCACGCTGGTGTTGAAACATGAAATTACTTGCAATAAAGAACAAAGAAAACAGAAGCTAGTGTAAATATAGGAATGTTAAAACAGTTCTATATTAGGATGCAATTAAGATAGGAGAAGCACTTATCATGAAATATGGAAATGATACACTTAGGGCAATATAAGAAAGAAAAACTTTGCAGATTATAAATAATAAGTATTAAAATAGTTTTTTTATTTACTTCACAAATTTTAAGGTGATCTATGAGTAAGAATGAAGCATATTGATAATGTTTGGAAAAAACAACTGGGGATATCTTATATATAAACAGTGAGAATGTTTTAGCAAATAGGACTCTATTTGACAAGAGAAACAAGGGAATGATTATGGCTGTTTAGGTCTCAGAAACACAAAGAGTAGAAGCTCAAAATACCTAAAATGGTTTACATAGTAATACAATGATCGGTAAAAGATAGCAATAAACTGTCATAAAAAAGAGACTATGCTTTGTTTACCGAGGACACAAACAACTAATAAATGTTTTTGTTCCCGGGTACATACTTATTCCAGCAGACATTCATGACTGCTGTTTAAAAATGTATGACAGTTCATCAAGAAAGGACTGAACAAAAAATAGAAAGCGTCTCGGCTTAAAATTATGGCTAGTCGTCTAAAACGAAAAGAAAATCTTGGTATGTCTTGAATTGTGTAGAATGGAGAACATCGCATAAACAACAATAACAATCATTAAGAAAGACATGAAAGAGTCCTCAGGTAATGGAAGAAACCGTAAGCTCGTGCTCAGAGGCCCCACTAATCTCTTATCGGAAAACCTTTCTCATAAATATCCCTTCCCTGTGAGTGCTTCCCTCGGTACGCTGCTGAAAATTCTCTGGAGAGTCTTTTTCCTGTAATGTAACGTCAAAAATATCTTTCTCCTAGGTTCTGAGCTCTAGAATATGAATGGATAATTAGCTGTTACTTTAGTTTTTCTCTTCTTTTCCCATATACACGCATAAACATAATTAGGACTCTGTTGTGAATAGCATAATTCTGTTTGGTCCATCCCTCAGAAGTATAAAATTTACACTATTCTTTATCTGTGAATGGAAATCACTATTGATTTGTCATAATAAGATTCATTCACACGCTTTAGTAAGCTTAACTCAAGAGAATGATTGTACTACTTTAATTTGAAAGCTTTTAAGCTATGACGATAGTTAATGAACAAAGGCCCAGTCCATCTGTCTTAGATATCAATGGTTCACTGTGAATATGAATTCTGTTAAACACGTATGCTCACTCCAGCATTCATCAAATTATATAGTACTTTTGAGAGGCTGATTGTAAAAACTGTTACCCTTAGAAACTGGAAAATCTCTACCTTCAGCCGCAGAGATTAATGACCAACGAGATGTTATTTACTAAAAAGGTCGTTGGAATATGATCAAACGCTGCCTGACTGATCGGTATGGAAAGATACATTTATGTGTTAGTGCAATATATGAGAGTAGGTCCGCAACATATTAAAACACAAGAGTAAAACACGTAGGAAACTTATCGCACACATATCCCTACAGGGTGAAAACTAGTCAACGACCGTCAGAGGAGAACGAACCTTTGTCAAATGCTGGATAATCTATGGGTCGCTGATTGGAACTACCAGTAAGTTGTTAGAAAACTTCTAGAAGAAATTTAACACTACATTTAATGGCTTAGCTTTTCCTGCTTTCTTGGTCTTTTTCTTCTGTTTCTGTATTTATTTGTTTGTTGATCTAATACTGTTGTCGTTCATTTTTTACTTTTCTCTCCATATTTTTCCTTTCTAAGATTCTTATATGAGTATTCTTTGTGCGGAAGCTTTTATTGTAAGTTAGTGGGTTCTGGGCAGGATCGAAAATAATATTGGCTGGCTACAACGGAAGGAGTATTGTTCTTGAGGCTGCCCAGTTTCTTTAAAGATGCAAGTGAAAATTGTGAAAAGAAAATGAGATGTGAATGGAGTATGGAATAATTGCGTTTCCAGATGATACTGGGCTGACTGGGGATAGTAAAGATAGTTTGTAGAAGCTAGCAAAAAGCCAGAAAGCGTTTACATCAGGCATGAAGCAGGCTATATGTCAGTCTCATTCAGCTGTGTAAGTGTGTGTGTGCGTGTGTGTACATATTCATAAACATAAATAAATAAGAGAGAGAGAGAGAGAGAGAGAGAGAGAGAGAGAGAGAGAGAGAGAGAGAGAGAGAGAGACGAAATCTAAGACGACTGATAAAAACAGAGCAGCAGCTGCCATCCCTCTTGAATCTTAGGGGATAGACGAGAAGGACTATCCACTATTTATTTCGGGCATCAGTATATCCTGTTATTTATTTCTGATTATCTTTTTTCTTTCTCGTTTCCGTTTCCTAAAACTTTAGTATCAGCGATCTTAAAAAACTAAATTTGTCACAGGATTGTTTTGTGTGTTAGGGAATAATGTAATTTACTCTAAAGGATAAAATCTTATTATTATTATTATTATTATTATTATTATTATTATTATTATTATTATTATTATTATTATTATTATTATTGTTGTTGTTGTTGTTGAACAAGCCAAAACTTCATACTATCCACAGGAAGATGAGATGGTACAGAAAGCTGATGTGTGACTGAGACTTGAAACATTCATATGAAATCATTATTCTTTTCCTGTATTCTTTTTTATTTTCTCTAAAATAATTTTCGCTTTTACATTTTGTCTTTGAGCAGGCAAACACAATTCTGATCTCTCTCTCTCTCTCTCTCTCTCTCTCTCTCTCTCTCTCTCTCTCTCTCTCTGTCTCTCTCTCTCTCTCTCTCTCTCTCTCTCTCTTCAATACCGTGTATTGTACAAATTTCTCTTTGTAAGCTGCTCATCTACATGTCCGATTATCTAGTCCAATGCATTGCGTTTATTTTTTATAAGTAAACTTTTTACTGGGCACTCAATCGACAATAAAAACGCACATCGTCGAGAAATACACCATTGAAAAATAAACTTGCAACGAATATGTTCAAGCTATCCAATCTAATTCGAGACTCACCTTTTCTAAATTTCATTTATGTATCTGAAGTAGGATATGTTTCTACTATATCAAAAACCTTGTATCCTTCAAAAGCTGTTTTCATTTGGATATTATAAAAAGATAAAAAAAAATATTGTGTAATACTTGTATTAGAAGAATATGTGCAGTTGATCTACGACGTAATGTTATGTATCTCTAAAAAAGTAGATCCTAAGAAGTAATTCCTAGAAATGATTACCTTTTTTATTCTTATACTGAGACTGGTTAAACTCGTTATTAACTAGCTAACAATTATTCAAGTAATCCGACAATTTTTAATAAAATGTTAATTACAGCAAAGGTGAAATAAAATCTTTGAACCAACTGGTTTGGAGGGCATTTTCAGTTCTCTTTACATTGACAAGAATCCCCTCTTTGTGAGCGTGATTAAAAAAAGACATTTCCTTTAATGCTCTCAAAAGTCCCATACCTTTGTTTATTAAATGAAGCAGATATTAATTGCTTCATTGATTTGCAGTCTTTATTCGCTTTCTTCTTTTATTCTAATCCATTTATTCAGGCTTCAAGAATTAAAGAAACGTTAATTCCCCAGTGATCTTGCATTTTGACATGCAGGATTTAATTACTGAACTTAATTATTATACAAATGCAAAATATCTCTAGTTCAGAGTTCAAGTATTTGAAGAGAGTAATTAACTTTCAGAATTAGCTCGTTTAGTGAATGTTTATTTGATTAATTCGGTTACACTTCATTTGAATACGAGCGAAGTAGTACACAAAAATCATACAAAATAAAATAAAAATTGAAAATAGTGAAAATTATTAGATTAATTGTCTCATGATAGCAAACCATTCATCAAGAAGATTCCTTTCCCCTTGACCAAAAAATGTGTTAAAAGCCTTTAGATAGCAATTATCCGCACTCTTATTACTCATGCTGGACTGTAGAGAACTTTATTCAGTTCATAAGAACAAGAAAAAAATTCATTCATTTTGTTTTGGAGCCAACGTCAGCTAATCTGTAATTCCATCAAACAGAACATGTAACACATTTGTTATTATTATTATTATTATTATTATTATTATTATTATTATTATTATTATTATTATTATTACTGAGAAGAAATATATGAAGTATCAGTTTGTCTCTAGGTTGTTAGTTTCATTATCTTGTATATCATTTTATCTCTAGCGCCAAAACATTAATCTGATGGAATAACCTTCGAAGTAATATGAATATCACGGTATTATATTATAAAAATTTATCTTTGTCACTTGTATGGAAAATGTTATTCATTACAAGGATATTTCAAATCCTTACTTACCAGAAATAGTTAATGAGTTAATGAAATATTAAGTTACGAAAAGGCATGAAATATTCTGTTGTATTCTAGACATACTTGCTAGACATTAATGGATTAGAAAATAAAATACAGTTAATATTTCGAGAGAAATTTCACTTTCCTAGCAAACAAACATTATACTGTAGTATTTGTGATGACTGACAGTGAACATTTGTTCAGAAAAACAGCTCAAAATAGAAATTAACTCACTACAGCTATTTGTAGTTGCGTGGATAAATCATGATATGAAAAGGTATATGTTTCATTATTATTTAGACATATGTAACTAAAATGTGACAAATTGGCCAACAATTTACAGTGGTCGATAGTTGCCAAGCATATGTTGCAACAATTATTACCTCTGAATATTCTGTCGAACGAGTTTGTCAATGACCATTTGTTCCTAAAAAAATCGGTTAGATACGAAACATATTCTATAACTTGAGCAAATTATATCAAAGGTGAGTTGTAAGGGTGAGGAAAGTACCTAACAATCGATACATAAACGCATAGTGTGTTCTAATAAGAAGTGTATGATATCAAGAACATAGTATTTTATTCTTCCCCCTGATGATAATTTACAAAATTTTCAGTCATATCAAATAATATTATTAAGAACAAGTGGGAAAATGCGCACCAAAAATGGGTGAATCAAAGATAGCCTGCTTTCATTACCATTCTGATATACACAGAACAAAAAACTAATTCTACCAAACCTAGAAATCTTCACTATTACAGCAACGTCTCTCTTCCTCCTAGAAGGGGACCAACTTTGATGGAAACAAAACAAATAAAGATGACTCGATTTGTGGTTAAACGTGTCTGGAAAATTTAGTCGATTGAAATGAAAACCTAGGTCCATATGAATAATGAAAGAGGCTAATCCGTCCACTCAGCACAGCATTATCACCCACTTTACGTCATAAATAATTGAAAGCTATCATGCTAACGAAGGCCCTGGAACGATAATCATTTTTTAATTGACAGGTAATGAAGACTTCACTATAAACACATACACATATATATCGAATGATATATAGAATGGTTAATGCTTGTAGAACATATATTCATAATTGGGTGTAATATATAAGGGGCAAAGACAATTTGAGGTGAAATTTTTTTAAATATGTAGAAGTGGAAAAAGGCTAGTGTAGGTGAAAGTTGAGAAAAGAATTGTTTATAGATGTCCGGGTCATGAGAAGAGAAAGGAGAACGGTAGGGAAGAAGAGGATGATAGAAAGATGAATAGAGAGCATAATTCGGATACGTTAACAATAAGCAGAACAGAAGTGATCAGAATACCTGATTGTTGTTGTGGAGGAACTATTGAAAATGACAGGCCTTAGTCTACAGGAAGTGTGAGAGCGCAACCATTACAGTGGGCATGACACTGTGTGTGAAGGCAGTTTGAAGCACTGATGATGACTATTGTTCACACATATATATATATATATATATATATATATATATATATATATATATATATATATATATATATATATATATATATATATATATATATATATATATGTATATATATATATATATATATATATATATATATATATATATATATATATATATATATATATATATATATATATATATATATATATATATATATATGTGTGTGTGTGTGTGTGTGTGTGTGTGTGTGTGTGTGTGTGTATGAGTGTGTGTGTGTGTGTGTGTATGTAGGCGTAGGTAGTTTTTTGCAAGTATAAGGATCACAATCCTATGCAGGTTTGATGAGGACACCTGATCATCTTGGGGTGCTTTGTAACAAACGTAAATTCCCTATCTTTGATATCGAATTTAGTAGTCTCCTGATTGCTGGTTTCAGTAACCATTTTTATTTCTATGCCAGTCCCTGAAATTCTTTATTTTATTTTTGTAATAGTATCTTCCCGTAAGATGCATGTATATAATCCAAATACTGAAAATGAGAGGTTTTCTGAAGAGTTGTGAAATCAATTAGAAAACTGCTCCAGTATTCATTAATATATCTTAAAAATTAGGTTGCATGCTCACCACAAGTCATAGATTATATTAACAACTTCGTTTACTAAACAATAATTACTATATAGGTGTGTAACTATCCATGTTGAAACCTCATGTTATCAGTATTTTGATATCTTCCAGAATTTGTTATTTTATTTCTCAATTATGACGCGCATATGTTTCCAAGAATTCGAAGACAGTATTGTAATATCTTATATAGTTAGGCGTTTAAAGATAAATTTTATCTTATTTTAGTAAAGTAGATTAGTGTATGATGGTAAAACGGTCAAGTTTGAACATCTATCGGTTACTCTCTCCATTCAGTAATATTCGGTTAACTCTCGTTTTTTTCTTGTTTTAGCAGCGTACTAAATCTTTTGTAAAAAGTTATCAGGTCACAAATTTCTTCTGACGGGCTTGCCACTGACTCATTTTTGTTTACGCCAATAATCTACAGGTATCAATATCCATAAATTTTTGTTTATTTACCATATTTCTTTTCATCATAATATAAAACCACGTGACCTAATTTATGATGCATCAGTACAGTATTACTAAACACAAAATTCTTAACTTTCTTTTTTAATGATGAAAGACAATTTGCATAAAACATTTCCAATGCATTCCTAACGAGATTAATTATTTGCTCGTCTCCGATCAAATCTTAACAAAAATGAAGATTGATGTCCTGACCACAACCAGATTTCATGATGACAATTAGATCAGTTATTCAATTGAAAGCGACCGACTACTGAGATGAACTATTCCAATTGCACAGACAAATAGGAATTGATTCATGTGAATGAAGCTATTGAAGGATTTCTCCTGTATAACTGTATCAATATTTATTTCCAAATATGAAGCGAGAAATGAAAGATTGTCCGTAAAGCGACTTAATCAAATTCTAAATGTAAGTTAAAAATAAATATCTAGGTTTGATTTTTTTATGCGTCGACTTGAACTCATTGTCCCTAATAAGCTTATGCATAAAGGAATAATTATATTAAAGAGGAAATAGTTCAGAGTAGAATAATAATAATAATACTAATAACAATAATAATAATAATAATAATCTCTTTAATTCAGAAAAGAAATGATTAAGGATATATGGCGCAGAATATCGTTCTTAGGTAACAATGGTCTAGATATGATTATGTCGTGGCTTATTTCGCAACTAAAATGAGAAAACGCTGCTGAGACGGTGGTCTGGTCATGGGAGTTTAGAATTTAGAGTTGTTCCGCTGTTGGTATACAGCAGTGGCAGCGTTCACTGTTGACTAAGTAGAAGGCTGGTGAAGAAGGCAAATTATCATTACACGGAAATAAATTATCCTAATTATTTTTTTTTATTTATCTCAACGAAGGTGGTCTTCACCAGAATTTTAAATTGTACTTTCCATTGCCATTATCATTGCAATGAGAGACATTTTTTATACAAGACACTTCTTCCATTTCCTGACCAGCCTAGGCCCGAATTCGATTCTCCGGCCGGCTAATGAAGAGTTAGAGGAATTTATTTCTGGTGATAGAAATCCATTTCTCGCTATAATGTGGTTCGAATTCCACAATAAGCTGTAGGTCCAGTTGCTAAGTAACTAATTGGTTCTTAGCGGCGATAAATAAGTCTAATCCTTCGGGCCAGCCCTAGGAGAGCTGTTAATCAGCTCAGTGGTCTGGTAAAACTAAGTCATACTTAACTTTTCCTTTAGCAGAGCTCGCTCTTTACGTCACTTCATTATTTGAGTCACCTTCTGGCTTATCTCACCTTGATTCATTGGATGTCCTTTCACCTTCGAAGACACTCTTGCATCAATATTCAGTATATGCATCTCAAAATTTACTGTTCTAGATCATTTCTATATTCTCCTAATCTACAGCAGAAATGTTGATACCTTCCTTCCTTCGCATATTCTCTGAGTTGCTTTTTTTTTTTGTCGTCCTACCATCAGTCATTGTAAATACTTCCGAACGTATTGAAACACGCACACACACAAACACACACACACACACACACACAAACTAGAAGACGAATGCTTCGATATTTTCAAATGAATTTATAGCGTTTACTCATTCATGCTAAGTTTCGTTTTCTGTTATCGTAACCCTCACATATATAAATATAAATTCGCACCTAGATATTTAAAAATCCGCTTTAATACTCCATTTAAAATATTTTTGAAACTCGGTTGATTTTTTTGTTCTATATTACTAAGATATTTCTCATTGTCGCTCAATCTCTCCTTCCTTTCTTTTGTATTGTGCTACCTTTACAAAAAATGTATTGTTGACTCTTTCTGAATTTCTTTATTCAACTCTCTTATTCGTTCGCGGCATTTTCTATGTTGTTTTGCAGCGTTTAAATCGATTTTGTTTGTGCGTTACCAGTACTTCCTTTATACTAGCGACTTTCTTTGCTTCTGTTTCCAAACTGTACCTCCACCAAAAATATTGCTTCCTAGTGCAGGGCCCCGTCACTCAAATTCGGTCATGTCCTCATCAATAACTAACTGTATCATCATTCCAGCCCTTCATCCATCTTTTCTCTTATAAGGCTTTTTTTTTCCATTGGATAAGTATACCGATTAATATATTTGCTGATTGGTGAGGCTTTCCTGTCAAATATACAGAAAAGCAAAAACTTGTGTAACTGATTTAAGCAGGCAGCGATCAAAGCACTTACAACCAATCATCGTCGCACAGAGCCATCTTTTTAATTTGAGTAATGCATGATCTTCTTGGCGTTTTATTTAAAATCTCCCTCTTTCAGCAGACACCGTTAGGGGATTTATTTTTCTGAAGCTACAAACTTCCGTTATCGCACGTTGATTTTTTTTTTTTTTTTTAAATATACCAGCAGCTAAAGACTGTCTTTTTTTACTGACATGTCATACTTTTGTTCTCTCTCTCTCTCTCTCTCTCTCTCTCTCTCTCTCTCTCTCTCTCTCTCTCTCTCTCTCTCTCTCTATTAGTACTATAACTGTCATTTCATCCGTTTACCTCTTTAGCAGAGGGAAGGAAATAAGGAATAGCTCCCAAACTTAATCTTAAAGTTTTCGTTTCCAGTCACACGAGCACTAAAATGAACCCTGTCGCATAAAGTGTACCGCGAATCTTGGAAAACTAAGGAGGACCTCACTTCAAACCAAATTTCTCGTCAGCAGCTGCTGCATAAATTCACGTTTTACTTGAATTAGCAGAAGTTAGTGGTTAAGCTAATTCTGTGCCTAGTTTATTTGACAAGTTATGTGAACAAGAATTTCGCAGACGGGGAAACAGTTGTGAAAACTTGCAGAAACATCTGCTGAAATTGGTTAAATATAAATTTTCACAGTCTTACCTTGCTACATTAAAAGTGCATAATATGAAATGTTCTACTCACGATTTGAATCTCTGTGTTAATGCAACAGGAACTGCAAAAGCATTTGAAAATTGTTTACATGGTATTTTCATTATCATGTACTGTGATAATAATAATAATAATAATAATAATAATAATAATAATAATAATAATAATAATAATAATAATAATAATAATGTCTATGAGCACAAATATTTTACACCAACTAACAAGAACAAAAATAATAAATAAGAGAGGGTTATAGATTTCCCCCTTGGAGTGATTCAAGTGAACAAGATAAAAAAAAAGGGGGAAGGGTGACAAGAATGAACAACGACCATATGCTAACGCCTTTAACTACGAAATTTACAATAGGGTTTATTGCTTCCATCCCTAACAATGACTCAGATATCCTTACTTTTCACAATAGTGAAAGAAGGAGTGGACACACTAACAAGATACGATTAACTTGACTATCCGTTCACCTGATCAAAAAACGAGTTTAAAAGGAACAATTCATTTCCTTCCACAGAAGGTAACCAAGCTTCATCTATTTAGCAAGATATTATGAAACCTATTTCTTCGGAAATGTAATAAGGACCAATGATATTTCGATTCAATATGTGTCTAAAAGGATTTGCCAATGACATTTAAATTCAAGATTTATAATCTCTCTCTCTCTTTCTTTCTCTCTCTCTCTCTCTCTCTCTCTCTCTCTGTATATGTATATATATATATATATATATATATACATATATATATATATATATATATATATATATATATATATATATATATATATATATATATATATATATATATATATACATATATATATATATATATATATATATATATATATATATATATATATATATATATATATATATATATATACATACACACACACACACACGCACACACACACAACACATATATATATATATATATATATATATATATATATATATATATATATATATATATATATATATATATTCTTATATTCTTCTTCTTTTATTTAACGTGCTTTTTTCCCATTTTTGTATAGGGTTATTCTCCCCTTTTTTGATCATTTGAAGTATTCGTATTCTTGCTGGTGATAACCAGTCCCAAAAAGTGGAAACTTCTGAGAATTACAGTTTCTTTTATATCCTTTCTGCAATCCCACAATTGAGGAAAATTTTTCCCACTAATTCTTTCATCTTCCTAATTACTTCGTTATTCTTTATTCCCAGTGAATCTTCATTTTTTCATTCACACTATGCAAGAAGTTAATGGGAATTATAGACCAGCAAAATACTTTCATAAATGTAATATCTTTTATCGTACATTCTTATTCTTCCTATTAAAGACATTTCACCCTTCACTGACGGGTTGGCAGGACCTCAAAAAATACGCAGTCACACAAAGTAGGAAAAATACGAGTATAAAAAAACCCTCACATATTGAAGTAGAATGTTTAAGAGGGAAAGGAAATCCATCAGAAAAAAAGAAAAGTCAGGCGCAATTCTTATGTGCGTGTGATCTCTTGCTATTTTTGAGCTCTCGGAGTTGAGGAAAGAGAAAAGCGAGGAAACACTGGTTTAGAATTTCCCTGTTCATTTTCTTGGTAATAGATGCAGATCTTGGAGATGAGAATTTTTTACCCTTTCCTTATTGTCTGTCATATATTTCTTTTTACTTTTATGAAATATCTCTTTTAAAACGGAATATCTTTTTTTTTCTCTCGTGTATTGCTGCTGGTGACTGCTCAAGAAAGGAATAATAATTATAGCAGAGCCAGGTCAATTATCGGACGATTATGATTCGATGGAATTTAACCACTATGTTCACAAAAAAGAAGATAATTAATAAGAGTATGAGTAGAATAAAAAAAAAACATATGCAAGTCAATAATGAGTGATGGGGCACTGATGATTGTAAACAAAGACTAACAAATTATCTAAATAATGCGCTCCTACTGGAAGCCTTATAGATGAAACGATCTATTTAATTTGCTCCTTTTAACTGCTCTCTCAGCCTGACCATCTTGGTAGTTAATTACGAAGGGGAACGACAAGCTGTGAAAAAAAAAAAGTATCTACCATTTAGTCAGCAGAGGTAATCGGTGTCCAAGTGTGCGTGATGCTACAACTGTCAAAGAGGATTTGTCACTTTTAAAATATACAGTCGAAGGCGTGAATGGAAACGGCTAATGGGCATTACGAGAAAGATGACATGCTCATTGCCGTAAGGGGAAGGCTAATAAGGGAATAGATGATAATAGACTGACGTTGATGCCAATTACGAAAGTATACAAGTTGCGATGCTTTCGCTTATTTCTCTGAGTGAACTGAGCTTGATGTTCATTCAGCGATAATTAGAAATAATACACTTTTAGCTCTTAATTCTCAGTTAATGAACTCGAATTCACTGTCAATTACTTTTTGATGACACTGCAAATGGAACTATAATTTTCAACTTAACTAGTAACCATTATTTGTTAGCTTGATTAATATAAACTGAATTTCAGAAAGCATTAGGTATTCAGATTATTGTGTATGAATGCGGGTTTATGATACTTATTCATTCCATAAAATCATGTATTACATTTTTATCCAACAGTATATCGAACATGTTACACGTTGCAGCTGATTACATTTTAAGCAAAAGTATTATGGCTCTTATGAATCCCCAGCAGGATTCAAATCTTATCGGTGACAAAGCACCCATCAGTTATAATTAATTCCCTTTTGGTGTAAGTCATTGTAAGTTACTTCCAGGGTATAGTGAACTGGATAATAAACAATAATTATGACTTGATATTTGTGACACACATCAATATATATATATATATATATATATATATATATATATATATATATATATATATATATATATATATATATATATATATATATATATATATATATATATATATATATATATATATATATATATATATATAAATATATATAATATATATATATATATATATATATATATATATATATATATATATATATAAATATATATATAATATATATATATATATATATATATATATATATATATATATATATATATATATATATATATATATATATATATATATATATATATATATATACATATATTGAGAGTGGTGTTATAACGTGCATGTATTTATATTTGCGGACAATGGATAATCAATTGTCAATACATGTTTGAATATGATATCGCATTTGTGGAAAGCCATTTCAAAGTAACTGCATTCATAATCCAAAACTGGTCCCAAATTGCGCATTCCAGTAAACATCCAGTAAAATCAATATCCCGAAAATGCATTAATAATTCCTAAGGGAAAATATTGCAAAACTACTCGCTTGTTCACCTCTGTGAGACTAAGGTGAAACGATTTTTCTTTTTCGGGTAAGCACAGCATAAGCAAGTTTACTTCGAGAAAATATATGTTGTATTTTATTATTAATGGCTGACTATGGATGAGCTAAAAAAAGAATGTGGGGTTCGGTATTTCTTGTGCAATAGTTATGTGAGAAATCTGAAACTACAAAGAAACTCTTAATGGAACCGACAGAGGTAATGAGGAAAGTGACGAGAACTAAAGGCCTAGAAGTGTAATTGTGAAGAGCGATCGAGGATTTTCAGAACGGAAGCAAAGCGTGCGTGTGAACTATCCACAAAGGTAATGACTAGTTTGACATAAGAGCGGATGAGAAACAAAGATGTCGCGTGTTTTCATGGGTGGGTGTTTAGAGTAGAAGAGGAATTCGGAAGGAATGGCCAAGACGCTCTTTTCGGATATAGGCAATTGGCACGGTGTGTATAAGTAGTCTGACACCCTACAGACGGACTGTTTGCATACATGAAACAATCAACATTGATCCCGGTAAAGTAATGGATGAAACACTGCTTTTCTTTTGGATCAATCATGATGAATGACATGTTATCTATCTATTTATCTATCTATCTATCTGTCTATCTATCTATCTATCTATCTATCTATCTATCTATCTATCTATATATATATATATATATATATATATATATATATATATATATATATATATATATATATATATATATATATATATATATATATATATATATATATATATATATATATATATATATATATATATATGTATATATATAAATATATATATATATATATATATATATATATATATATATATATATATATATGTATATATATATATATACATATATATATATATGCATTTATGTATTTATAGAGTATTTGCAAATATATGGTGAAGACCAGCTCTGGCCACAGAGTACTTGATCTCCAGAGCGTACAAGAATTATTTTTATACTCGTATATAGTTCTTCTGTTTCGCAGGCCATTTGTTAACAGTGAACTTTATATGTGGATATTATGTTTATGAATCTCATCTTTTTCAGGAAATGCTGAATGATACTATTCGAAGTTATTCGTAAGTAATTTGAGAGTTTAGTGTTTCGCTGTTTAATATAAATCCACGAATATAAGAATTTAAGCTTTATTGTTGGTAGAAAATCTTCAAATAATGTTAATGAGAGAATGCCTAGTTTTTTGGGTTTTGAAGCTAATTTGATTTACTGAGACAAATCATACAGACCATGGGCGGTAAAATTGAACACTCAAGAATTTCAGTTAAGGAAAGGACTTGATGAGAGGCAATTCTACTTAAGAGAAGAGGATACATTTCAGAAAACTTTGACGCCTGACCTGATGTAAGTGAAGGCAAAAAGGAAGGAAGATGACGCCTCATCAAGAAGTGAGAATTTCTTTTCCTGTCTCTGAATTGACTCGAATACATGGGAAAAGAAGACGGGAAAGACGCGGAGCAGAAAGGGTCTGACGGTGAAGAGGATGGAGGAGAGAGCAATTGCTCGCTCGAGAATAAAACAAATTCATCCCTTATTCGTCACTTTTACTCAGGCTGAGCCATGTAGCATAACACTCCACTGCTTGTTTAGAGGGAAAGACATCCTAAATGTATATTTTATGGGGCATTAAAGTTCTGAATATATGCACGGATGCATGAGCTCAAACTATCGTTCAAAGAGACATGCAGAAGAGAGACAGAGAGAGAGAGGGAGAGAGAGGTTAAAACTTTATTTTTTGCATTAAATCTTAATTAGATTGTAGTTGGAAAATTGTAATAACTGTTCATAAAAATCCTATTTAGCAACCTTATAACGATCTGCTTATCCGCTTGTTTTTACGACACTTACTGAACCATGGGAATGCACATACTCAAATCAGGGAGTACTGCTTGATTAGCTCAGGGGGTATTTGGTAAGGACTAGGTAGCCTACAGTGTAGTAGGCAACTCATGAGAAAAGTAATAAATAAAGTATTATGGAGGGAGGAGGCTCTCTGTAAGAGATGAGGAATGTCGATTTATTTAAAAAGGATTATTATTATTATTAATAGTAGCAGTAGCAATTAAAATCCAAAATTCTTCATACCTGTATTTACTCTTGAGGTTTTTCGTAGGTGCTTAAAGACATATTCCCAAATATACGTTAACTGTAGATTTTCGTCATAATATTGTACTAGATATGTTAAAGCACTGTATTTATCACAATATCATTTTGTATAAAATATTTCAAATATCTTTCAAAAATAATTGTAGCAAAATAGTTGAACGCAATGTTTACACAACAGATAATTACAGCTGTCCTTGTTTCGCAGCAAAGTTCAGTAAAAACAGTAGTCAATGACAAAGTTTATGTTTTAACTTTTTGTTTTTATCAAAAGTATCAAATTTTATTAATAACAAACAAATCCAAGCTTACGAAAGTTTTTTTTTTTTTTATACACTAATCTACCATAACACAGTATCTTCTGGATAGGTAATAGTAGGGTCCGTTTAGTCGAAATTCTTCGCATTCACATCAGTTGTCCAGATACAGACGGAAATATAAAGTATATCAATGTGCACAGGATAGGAATGTGCTTTACGTCTTGAATGGAGACAACATCTCATAAGAAAGACATATAACACATTAAGTTTCTCATGATACACAATACGAGAGAGAGAGAGAGAGAGAGAGAGAGAGAGAGAGAGAGAGAGAGAGAGAGAGAGAGAGAGAGAGGGAAATAATCTACAGTAGGTGCTGAGAGTGAAAGGTGAATTTTAATCGAGCGATTTCCATTATTTGATTGAAAATTCATTTAACCCCGTAGCGACATTCAGTCCCAAATGGAAATTACAAATAACAGCATATTGTTTAATTCTCTCAATGATAAATGAATACTCGTATGCATGAATATGCATTTATCTTGGACAATGTTTCGTTCCCCCAAAGCCTTTTATTTTGCTGTACTTTTTTACATGACTCTTAATTAAGGTCAAGTGAAGAAGGGCTGAACTGTCTGGTTTCCAAATTTTCTGTACTCAGACACACTTTTCTTTTTTGTTAAGCTCTGCCAAGGAATATGTGCTAATTTTTGCCTAAAAAGACTCAATCCGAAAAATGTAATAAAGCGTTTATCTCTCTCCATCTCATATTAAATAGACTAATGGTTAAACATAGGAAAAACAATGCTTTTGGAATATGATGAATAAACTAAACTCAGAGAACCCATATATATGGCACTGAATTAACGAGTTTTAACCGAATGTTATTGTGGAGTAAATATACAGTAGATTGAAAACAGAGGAAAGGTTATCATAAATGAACAACAACCACAGGATAAATTTTTCATTCGTTTGCACCGGAACAAATTTAATTCAGCTGTATATTTTCTTTCATTATTACCACATAAATGGAACCTGTTATTCAAGCTGAAGTGCTACTTCGAAGTGCCTTTGACGAAAAGCAGTGTGCTATGAGGTACTTCTTCTCAATACCTGCTATTCTGAGTTCTTACCAAATAGGTTTTTCACATAAAGGGGGTTCCAAAATATTCCGTGAAGAATAAACGGTTTCTGGTACACATTGTCATCATATTATTATTTTCCATCTTTAATTGTATGGATTTTTTTAACCTGAGTATATTTTATAGTTTAATCACTGAAGAGATATTTGCGATGAACGAACAGTCCGTAATACATCGCTTGACTGTAGTTACCTTGCAGATCCTATTCTTCTTCTCCTGTGATCTGTTTGATTATAGTATATTGTACTTAATCGAAAACATATTCAGAATAAATTTTTTTTCTAGATATTTACAATTAAATGTTATTGAGAAAAATAAATTTTGTCTGGATAAGCATCAAGTACGATATTCATCCGGTACAAAAGCTGTCATAGTTCAGTTCAGTTCAACTCAGGTTACTGACATGTAGTTTAGATTTTACAAGTCAACGGGTGGGACATGTAACTGGCGTTATTTGTAAATAGTTGATATTTGTGTGTTAATCATTCATACGGGATTTATTGAAATTACGTAAAAATATATGAAACTGGTATTTCCTTAGCAATATTAATTGACCATATAATTAGAATTTAGGGTTTTTTAATACCAAAAATATATCGGTAATATAAGCCAAAACTTGGGTTGACGTATCGTTGCTTTATATGAAAAGGTTAAAACATCCCAGAAAGTATAAATAATGATAAACAGATATTTTGGGAACCAAAAATAAATGTAGTCTTAAGATTTGAAAGTATTGAGAATTCCCTCTTCCATCGAACTTATGAAAGGCAGGGAATTGGGACTGACCGACTTCACCCATGCAAATGAAAGGACAAATTGCTTTGCCAATCGACGTCATTGTCTTCGTACCTTTAACTTGAATAGGATTTGAATTTATTTCCCCGTACAATAGGATTTCTTTGTGCGGTCGGGGAGTTTTATAATACGAGTATACATACTCCCTCGAGTGTTGCGATTAAGTGGGGCTATTTTGAAAAATGTTCTAAATTTAGTTTTATTAGTGTGCTCTTAAAAGGATAAAATATTGTTATTCAACTTAATTAGACTTAAAAATAAGACTAATGTCTCGTGGCTAAATGTAAAATAACCAGAGGCAATGCAAGGCCCTGGAGTGAAAAGCTACTGTCTCCGTTGACATATCTGTTGGTTACTGCATCAGGGCTAGACTTAATAAATCAAAAGGCATTGTTATATATTTCCTATGTTTGGGACAGCGAACTGTTACTCCAGCAGGACTGTTGCATGGACAAGCCATAGGTCTCTGCCCTCCAATTGTGATGGAACCAGTGATTCTATGTAGCTAAGTTAACTCAACAGGGATATTGAAACAACAGAAAAAGGAGTGCTTAATTTCTCTCAGAGAGCATCAGTGTGATGCAGCAACTCTTGAAAAGTGGCCTTTTGGTTTCCAAAATAGTGTCCCCCTCAAGGCTTAGGGCTGGAAGAACCACCAGTAACCACTGGGAGAGGTAGATGCCCTCCCTGTGGGCACATGGCAGGTTTAAGAGAACCAGAATATAAATTATTCTCAAATGCAATGTTCATTTTAATTCGTTTCCTGCTCCAGTTAGAGTAGAAGTGCATCCTATGGATCAGCCAACATCCTATGCATTGCGTTCAAACAAGAGCTGCCCTATAGGTAAACCAAGCCCAAAGTACCATGCTGTACCTACTGACCTTACTCCATCAGCACAGATCTCTAAACAAGCCGTCAACCTCATCGGCACAACTCTCTTGACCAAAACCGCCCAGTATGTCTGGTGGTGATTCTACTTGATCGTGTGTAATGCAGCTTACAGATCAAGGCTGCCTGTAGGTTCCATATGGGAAATAATCTTCTAGTTGTGTATGTTGTTTTGAAATTTGAGGTCATAACATCTGCATTTTTAAATAAAGTATGTTCATTACAGTGATGGTAGTATATTTCCTTAAATCACAAACCTTCCCCCCACCCCCCCCCCCCCCCCTCTCACAACGTCTCTTTCTCCCATCACTTTTCTGAGTAACTGGAATACTTTACTCCGTTGTCAAGCTTGTGAGTTGAAGCTTGTGAGTCATACTTATTAATCTTATCCAAGTCACGCCATTAACCATGAAAAACTTATTACTGATTTGTAAACAACAGTATATTGTAGTTCGATTAAAATATTCTTGTTACTGGAAACATATTGCCATTCAAATCAAGGTCTTGAAAACAATTTATTTAAATTTGTTCACCATTTGCCATTATTCCTAACGGTCACAAGCCTGTGTAACCGTAATATTTTAATTTGTGACAGAATACTAACATTGTAACTTTCAATAAGTGTGTTAAATTCTCAACACGCTCATTTTAGGCTGCATGTAACTGGTAAATTGTAAATACCGATAAACCGTCCATGAAATGAACTTTATAAAGTCATCTGGGATAAAGTAACTATGATTATTGTCCATTTTCGCGCAAAATCATTCTTTATAACTCGTTCTGTGCGTGTCAGGCGTTCACACTTCCCTCACATGATGCTAGTGGTTGTTACGATGTGTTGGTGGTGCAACCTTTAGGCTTTTCTTAGTTTGCTCACTGCTGTCTATTTTGTCCATCTTTGTTCTCAATTAAGTTTACAGGTTTTGTATAACTGATTAATATTGTTAATTTTTTTTTGCTTTAGCCATAAGTGCACTTAGGTGTATACTGACTGTAGATACCTTTTACGACATTCGCAAGTTCTATAACACAATTGCCCTCGTGGAGGTTTTGCTGAAATTTTAAAATTTCGTTTCATCTATCAGGAGTTATTCTGAGGTCATTTTAAAGCTTAATTGTTTTTATGTATCACGCTATACTCAAAAAGTCCTTATAGGCAAAAAAAATGACAAAATTACGGGTTAAACATGATAAAAAAAAATTTTTTTTGGCTTGAGTAAAGAAATATTTTTAATAGATGTTGGCAGCATATTGCATATGCCAGGTTCTGTGTAGTGAAGCACATTTAGTCTTCTATGACTGTCTGAATATACAATATTCATATATTCAAAATTGATTTAATTTGTCACACCTCCGGCTGTTTTTGTTTCATTTACGGAGTCGAGACAAACAGTCGCCCTTGCCTTACCCGTCTTTTCATGCATTCATTGGCATTCGTGAAGCACTGATCTTGATCAATTAATGTACGAAACAAAATGGAACATTTCTTTATGCACATGCTATAACACTTACATGCTATGATGCTATGAACATGTTACCGGTACAGTGGTATAATGAAGCAGCAATGTTAATGGTGAAAATAGTAGAAGTATTCTGAGCACAGATGAGGGACTAAAATTTCGATGAAAATATAAAGAACAATTGGAAAGAAAACTGTCTCTGAACTGATGTGCCATTAAATACATCTTTTCTGTTTTCACAATAATTTCCTTTTCTATAGGGCAAGGGTCATATTATTCATGAGAGGGTTCGATTAATTACAATAGGTTTTTATAGACTAAGTTAAGTATACCTTAGTTTTACCAGACCACTGAGCTGATTAACAGCTCTCCTAGGGCTGGCCCAAAGGATTAGACTTATTTAACGTGGCTAAGAACCAACTGGTTACTTAGCAACGGGACCTACAGCTTATTGTGGAATCCTTCCTTTCTTATTTCCAGAGGCAATACTCGAGGATTCCATTACTCACCTGCTTAGAGGTTCCTTTTCCCCAGCCCATGCCTGCACCAACGCGCGGTTCAAACCCATTCTACTTATTTCCTTCGGCCTCTGTCTGCACCTAATCTGGAATTGCTCGTTCGCCTTCGCAAAACTGATAGTGGGAACACAGAATAAGATTCCCTTACGTTCTTGGAGTTTATTACCTTCAGCGACAGTTCCTGCCACTGATCCTTTTCCTTCATGCCGAATTTTTCGATTTTCTTTAATGTCCATGTCAAGATTTCGAGCTCGTATTTTATTCAAAAATGTCTTGAATTTCTCACAAAGTTAACATGGCTGAATTTGATTCAGAATTAAACTTGCTTTTCCAACGCCTCTGCCTGAAAAGTTGTCTTTTCGTACTTGCTCATAAATTATTATTATTATTATTATTATTATTATTATTATTATTATTATTATTATTATTATTATTATTATTATTATTATTATTATTATTATTATTATTATTTCAACGAAGGATACTTATCTTCCGTATTGAAAAGCCATGGATTTGTGAAGGTTGAGCTGTATGCAAAACGAATATATAATAATTTTCTTTGTTAGATTAAATAATTGGTGATACCGATAAAATTTATATACCAATACTTGCACCTATTGGTTTGCATATTTATTCTGGCCACAACAACTAAATAAAGAAATAGTATTCACTTCTACCGTTTTAAGAAAATTAGATATATTTATCCAGAAAATGTCTAGATGGTAAAAAAAAAAAAAAAACAGTAATTGGGAATGCAGGCAAGAAACTGAAAAAAAATCCCGATACGGCATGGCATCACATGATACCTTAAGATCGTCCAAAAACACATTTTGTTGTGACAGAACCTAATTATACTATCGTGCAGGAAAAGCTTTTAAAATAATCCTCACGAGACTTTAAAATTTCAGTGTTAATTTGTAACGTAAGAACAACAGTGCAATGGAAAAAGGTATGTATGTTATATAAAAAAAGTTAAAGTAGCTTTACATTTTTCATCATCCGAGCATCGTCTTCAGGAAAAATACCAGAAAGAAAGTTCCTCCATAAAGGGAATATGAAACCTCCAAAACGGGGCAATCCAACTTGGTTGGACCTCGACAAAAGGCGGATGTTGACTCTGCAAACGGAATAGAAGGTTCTACTTCTTCAGTTTCTGGCAATAAAGGCAAAAAATCCCTACTTGAAATATGCCTTATAGAAACTGTTCAAATAGGATACGTTTTTTCGAAGATCTGAGTCAAGATTGCGGTTGCTGGAAAATGGAAATCACACACCGAACAGTTCTGTGAGAAAGACGATGTCCGACGACAGGAGAGCAGTATTTTAGTAAGAGTGCGAGTAATGAAGACAAATGATTGAATATAAACAAGTGAGATTAACTTCCTCATCGAGAGAACCTTCCTTGAACCATATGGTATTTTTTTCTGGATACTGTGTACACATCCCAAAGTCAGGGTTGAGAATTTCTCGGAGAAGGAGAAGGAAAAATTCTTTGCGTACACCACCAGCATCCTCTGCTTCTTCACCAATAAAATGTACCTGAAAAAGATTATGAGATAAAATTAATGACTCTTACAAATACTCTGGAAATACACTAAAATGAAAAAATTCCTCAGATTGTAATTAAATAAACTCCAAATCCTTAAATATGAAATAAAGTTCATTTACTAATAATCATCACCCCTTAAGATTAGTACAATTTGAAAGGCTGGACAGGGTATGCACGTTGAAGTCTTATTTCATATTTCTTCACGTTTCCAATGTTAAAATATAAGACCTGCATTTTTTTCCGATATTTTTTTCACCCCATTTTGAAGTTAAAATGTAAAAATGAAAAACCATCAAGTCTTCCAAAATCTCACAACTTATTCACATCAATTCTGGATTGAAAATTCCATTTAATCAATCTTTGAGCACTTGAATGCCCATATTGTTTGTACAACTTTACTGCATATGTAGATACACAGTTTTGCTCTTTTCCTGGTACAGTTATAACAGCAAAGATTTGCATTTCATAAATAACATGTCCCCCACTCTTAAACCATCACTCCAAATATTGAGTTATTTTTAATGGATTTTTGTGCTTAAAAGCAATAGTGCATCAAATTCAATGTCTGTTGTATTGCAAGGAGGTATTTATCCTCTCTCTTGATCTTCTATCCCTAAAAGGTCCCACCCAAGCCCTCTTATTTTCCCCAAGCCACTTTTATTCTACTTTCAACCTCAGTGTATTTCAAATCCTCTGTTTTAATCAAGACCTCTTCCCGTCTATCCCCTCCCAGCTTGCTGGACACCATAACCTCAGTTTTACCCATATTTACCTTCATACCACCCCATTCAAGAAATTTCTGTCATTCTCTTACCCTTCTTTGCAATTCTTCTTCAGCCTGTCATAATCACCCAATCATATGCAAATAATTCCCATAAGTTTTCATTCCTAATCCCCTCACTCAATACTGTACTTCCACAACAGTACAAACAGAAATGGGCTAAGTGCTGATCCTCGATGTACACCAACTCTAACTTCAAACATTCCTGTTTTGTCACAGGCTGTTATTACTGCTGTCATTATCTTTTATACATCATTTCAACTAACCTCACCATCTTTTCTAGCACTTCCCTCTTTCTAAAAACCAAAACACTACCTCCCTTGGTATCTGTCCTTCATTAGGTCTGTAAAGGCAAAGGTAATCTGAAGCTCAAGCAGAGGTTCAGATTACCTTCCAGCCTCTCTGCTTGTATCTGCTTATTATAAAGACAGATAAACTATACCTCTCCCTAAAATGAAAATGTACGGCTGTTCATCAATCTTCAAAACTGCTTGAAATCTCTCAGCCAGTATTCTCTTTAACCTTCAACAAATGTTCTGTTGGAAATAATCAAAAGTCATTATCCCAATGTGACAATTTCTATGCTCCTTTAATCTGATCCCTCTATGCTTACCATACTCCATAATATCTACCTTATGTTTAAACACATTAACTGTCAGATTTTCTTTCAAGTCATTTTGCATTATGTACTTTCTCTTCCCAGATTGGCCCTAACAGTTCCAGTATCCACTCTTCCCCTTCTACACCAAGTACCCTCAACATTTCAATTTGCATCTCCGGTGGACCTGGTGCTTTGCCATTCTTCTGCCTATATCCCTCTTTACTTCTAAAGATCTTTCTAACTACACCATTCATATTCTCTCAGTCTTTATCACTCAAACTGCTGTTTCCAGTTCTTCCTAATTATTTCATTCTTTTGCTCTTGGCAACCCACCTAAGGTGAGTATGTTGTAATTACATTAACATCATCATCTTCTAGTACTGCTATTACCATAAACCTATTACTGACTCTCTGTACTTGCAAAACTATCTTTCTTCACCTATTCCTACTCTGTTTCTTCCTGTCTATGAACCATGATAATATATCTTAAACCCATTCCCTACCTCTGTTTTCCTTTCCCTTCCACCTAGTATCTTGTACACATAGAACATTTATCAATCTCTCCATGACATTCGTAATTTCTCTTAACGTTCCCTGTCAGGGTACCAACATTCCACAGTCCAACTCGCATCTTTCAGCTGTCTTGAACCCTGTGGTACCCATTTGTCCATTTACCACACCAGTTAGAGGCTCCTGACAAATCTCACTTATAGGAATGCCCTAGCTCTATTCTCAATCCTTAATGCACTTGGCACGGTTTTAAGATTTATGATTGCAACCCCTTGCAGCTGTCAACCACCGTTATTGGCGATAAGAATATCCACTGATTAAAACATCCACTTGCAAGGTAGCAGTTGTCCTTTTATTCAACTTTGACAATGCGTAGGACTATGGTCGTAGCATTCTTACACTCCCACCATATGAGGTGAGAGATATACTACTACACATATCCAGAACCTTGTGCAAACTGATAGCCATGCAGTACTGAATACCTGAACTTCCACATCATATGGTACCTATGGCAGATGTAGTAATAGGACTCCCAACTAGTGAGGATACTTACCTTTACAGCACAACTTACAACAGATATTGGAATGCTGTACGATTGAGCACTTAAATTCAACACAAATGCATAACATTCCATACTCAAAATGTGAAACAAACCTTCTGGATGTAAACTCCAGGTGCATCTTTCTCTTCATCTGTTTCAAGCAATGACATGCCTCTAAGAGACCTCCAAGGGCCAAGCACAACTTGTGGCAAATTTCGATTGCAAGGAGTCTTGATGCCAAGTTGACCTGACAATCCTTGACCAAATGCATAAACATGACCCTGTAAGGACAAAACATGACATCTATGGATGGTTACATATTGAAGTCAAAATAACTTTTCACTCTAAGGAAAAACAAAACCAATTAACCCTCATTCCCAGTCAAGAAAATTATTTTCTTTTTATATAATTTTCATTTGCTTTATGGCAACATTTCTTTTGGCAGGAAACTTCAAGAGTTTATTAGCACACACAATACACTGTTATGAGCTGATGGAGACAGTTAAAAGAAATGAAAACTTTGAAACAAAGTCAAAGGTGGTATCAAGAAAGTGTCAGCAAATATATATATATAAAAAAGTGGTCACTGGAAACCACTGACAGAAGTCAATGAAAACCAACTGATCCTCTGAGACAGACAGTGAAGAAAGAGCTTTCATGGCAGACACTTGCTGCCAACAATGTAGTGTAAGTTGGGACTCTGAGGTGGAGATATAGAATAGGAGGTGGAGTTGAGATGTACGAAAGGCAACTGAGGAGAAAAGGAGTCTTCAAGACCTTACAGAGGACTGACAATGGAAGAAATAAGAGATGTAAACATAGAATAGGGAGGATAAAAAGCAGACAGCAAGGGAAAAGAGGAGTTAGGGGAAACAGAAACAAGAATTTCAATCAAATATATGGAAAATATGATATATTCACGATACCAAAGGGACTAGGGAACGTTAGAAAAGATGTGAAAGGGCAATGATATATAAAAGATGAATATGAAAAAGTTAAAAGAAGACAATGGAACCACTGGGACAGTATAAAAAAAAGTTAAAAGTAGATACTGGAACCACTGGGAAAGCGTTGTGAAAACCCAAAGGAAGAAAATCCAGTAAATATTAATTGATGGGTATGCATATGACAAAGGGGCTGAAACTATAACATCTAAAAAGAATATAAGGACCCTTGGAAATATGGACAATGGAAAAAGCCCATGAACATTTATAGATGCAAAGCTCCGTAATCAGAGCCAATGTTCCGTTTTTGCCATAAACTATCCATGCTTCCCAGGGCAAAGGGTGACTGCTACAAGTTATTCTGTTTGGGGAAAAAGGATATAAATGCACTGAAGTAGTACCATGCATCATAAGCTGTCAGTTCTTCCAATACAGCAATATTCCTGGTTGTTGAATCCTCCTGATTGGTTATAGAAAATTGCTATCTGGAAGAGGTTGAGGCAGTACCTATGCTGAAAATGGCCCCAGTGGTTGCTGCAGAAGACTTCTCCTAGACTAAACTCTCCGGGACATGAATGGGTTCAGCAGGTACAACAACCTCAATCCTTATATCAGATGGAGCCAAGAAGTTGGAAAATTTCCTCATAACTAAAACTTTTTCATTAAAATGTTTGTGAAAGGGTAGCAAATCATTCTATTGTGAAGACTGGAGGCCCAGTCAATGACATGAACATCCTCTTGGGTTTCATGATATTCTCTGATGACTTGGCTCTTTCAGTGAGAACAAGAAATGGCACCTACTAATAAGTATATCTACCATTTTGCCATGACACAGAAGTAACAAAGAAACTGCTCAGTTATATCTATTCCTATCTGACATGTGGCAGGATGGAAGACAGAAAGACAAAGCTTATCAAAATAGGGTTTCCGCAGCAGAAAATGAATGACGACATGCCTGTGAGAAGCAAAACTCAACCCATTAAAACTTCTCTAGGTACTGCATGAAGAGCTACAGAGCATCCACAGACTTTTCATAACACTTGCTGGTACCTCCGCCCTCCATCATCAGTCCCACATTAGTAGTAATGTTGCATTACTCCAAGGTAGGTCAAACACACCTTTAGCTGGGTCATTATGAGTCAAATTTATGAAGCCTTTCTACAAGGGTTATCAAAAACTAACAGAACAATAGACAACAACATTGTATACAAAGCACAAAGCTGTCAGTATACAAAATATACACCAGGTGATAGCACAATCCAGGATGAATATATGGCTAAATAAACCACCTAATTGGGCAAACTTTATCTGCCAAAAAGAAACAGTAACTCTAATCATGTTACGGGGCCAGAGATTTTTCATTGCCCTGGGGGAGACGCGAACCCGCAGCATCTAAGAAAAAACGTGGAATTTCGTATTTTTTATTTTTTTTTATTTTAATTAGACTGCCAAAGTTGATTTATTTTTATGACAATATAGCTTAACACTAGATTAGGGAAACTAGGTCTAATCTTAAAAAAAAAAAATTTCAAGTGGTTCTTCATGTTTTTGTATCAACAAGAAACAGAAAATTTACTTTTCCATATCTCCTTTTTTATACTTCGTCTATTGTGTGGGTGAGTTGACAATATTTCTTGATATCCGCTGACCCACAAAGAGCTTTCTACCCTTCATGCGAAAGCATCACAGCAATGTAACCCGGTTATTTATCAACTAAATTTACGGTGAATATTAAACACTGAAAACGAATTTGATTCAGATTATTCCAAAGTTAGACCAAGAAACCTTATTTGCTCTCAATACTTCTCCTTCAAGGATACAAATTAAATGCAAACAATGCTTGCATCCTTGTTTAACGACATTTATCTACTGGTGGTCATATTCTTTCACTTTACCAATTTTTATTGTTAGAAAATTCTTGGCATTTTCTGGGAGGATTTTGTTTGCCAAGAATCTCATAAAAAATATCTAGATTATGTAGATTGATAATATGTAGATATGAACATATGTAAAGGTTTGTAGACTGAAGCTGTGAATCTATGGAAAAAACTGCTACCTTTCAAATACCCCAAAAAACTGATACCTTTCAAATACCCAAAGAAAACTGATACCTTTCAAATACCCCAAAAAACTACTACCTTTCAAGCATCCACAAAAACTGCTATCTTTCAAACATCTAAAAGCACTGCTACCTTTCAAATATCCCAAAAAACTGCTACCTTTCAAACATAAAAAAACTGCTACCTTTCAAACATCCAAAAAAACTGTTACCTTTCAAATACCCCAAAAAAACTGCTACCTTTCAAACATCCAAAAAAACTGCTACCTTTCAAACATCCAAAAAAACAAAACTGCTACCTTTCAAATACCCCCAAAAACTGCTACCTTTCAAACATCCAAAAAAAACTGCTACCTTTCAAACATCCAAAAAACTGATACCTTTCAAACATCCAAAAAAACTAATACCTTTCAAACATCCAAAAAACTGATACTTTTCAAACATCCCAAAAAACTGCTACCTTTCAAACATCCAAAAAAACTGCTACCTTTCAAATACGCAAAAAAACTGCTACCTTTCAAATACCCCCAAAAAACTACTACCTTTCAAACATCCAAAAAACTGCTACCTTTCAAACATCCTATAAAACTAATACCTTTCAAACATCCAAAAAACTAATACCTTTCAAACATCCAAAAAAACTGCTACCTTTCAAATACCCCAAAAAACTGCTACCTTTCAAACATCCAAAAAAACTGCTACCTTTCAAATACCCAAAAAAACTGCTACCTTTCAAACATCCAAAAAAAATGCTACCTTTCAAACATCCAAAAAAACTGTTACCTTTCAAATACCCCAAAAAAACTGCTACCTTTCAAACATACAAAAAACTGTTACTTTTCAAACATCCAAAAAAACTGCTACCTTTCAAATATATACCCAAAAAAAAACTGCTTCCTTTCAAATACCCCAAAAAACTGCTACCTTTCCATTACCAAAATAAAAAAAACTGCTACCTTTCAAATACCCAAAGAAAACTGATACCTTTCAAATACCCCCCCAAAAAACGCTACCTTTCAAATACCGCAAAAAAACCTGCTACCTTTCAAATACCCCCAAAAAACTGCTACCTTTCAAATACCCAAAGAAAACTGATACTTTTCAAATACCCCAAAAACAACTGTTACCTTTCAAATACCCCCCAAAAAACTGCTATCTTTCAAATACCCAAAGAAAACCGATACTTTTCAAATACCCCAAAAACAACTGTTACCTTTCAAATAACCCCCCCCCCCCAAAAAAAAAAATGCTACCTTTCAAAAATCCCCAAAAAACTGCTATCTTTCAAATACCCATAATAAAGATTCTAACCAACATTTACAAACAAACAACCGTGAAGTTTTCCTTAAACCAAAGCAGTAGTCCATACTTTGCTTTTCTTTGATGAAAAATCGCCCGGAACTTTCCCACAATAACGCAAAGCGAAACCTTACCACAGTACACTAGAGCAGCAGTTCCCATTCCACTCTTCTCACATTGAAAAATACCCCAGAATTTTCTGAAAGAAGGCGAGGGAATTTGAGAAATGCGAATTCATCCCGGGAAGGCAGCAAACACTATCATAGCCAGCAACTCCAACAAAAGTCTGCGTTTGCTCCGCTTTTCTCTGACTGAAAAAACGCCCAACATTTTCTGAAACAGCGCAAAGAAATTTGAGTTTTTAAAATGAATCTTTGACGGCAAAAAAGCCTACCATAGTCAAATGGAACCTTAGCTGCCTACAGTAGGCTACGTGCTCTCTTGCTGGTGTCTCAACTTAGAACGTGCTATTAAATAATCAAGAGCTCTTCAATAGCTGTCGATCGATTCTGGTACATTAATTCCACGATCGGCCTTCTTTTATTCTTTGACGTTCGCTGGCCACTAAATGAACCCTGCGTGTTGTGTTAGGTAGCCTGTTTCCCACCAGAGCAATACACTGTTTGTCCCCGTAGGGGGCCAGTGCCGTCAGTGCACCTCATGCGGTGCGCTGTAGGCATTACTTTAGGTTGTTTGCGGTGAGCCTTCGGCCCCTAGCTGCAACCAAATTTCGTTCCTTTTATTGTACCTCCTTTCATGATCTCTTTCTTCAATCCTCCTTTCCACCCACTCCTAACAGTTGATTCACAGTGCAACTGCTTTGAGGTTTTCCTCCTGTTACACCTTTCAAACCTTTTCACTGTCAATTTGCGTTTCAGCGCTTCATTACCTCATAGGTCCCAGTGCCTGGCATTTGGCCTAAATTCTATATTCGGTTCAGTTCAGTTCAATACACTGTTTATATAATATTTGGAGGTTATAAAGGAACTCATTAAAACAGGCTCCCTTTTTTTTGTTTAATTCTTAGCTTTTCTCCTTACACTGAAGGTTCGTTTCGCTACCGCTTCTTGTTCAAGTTGCCATTATACATAACGACATGCAAATTAGGAAGGAGTACAGCGAGAATCGCTTATTGACTGCCAGCTTTAAGCATGCATTGAGAGGTTCATGTTAATGGTAAGATAGCTAATGAAATTAATTGATTTTGGAGCAAAACTAAATTATGAATGTGAGAGAAGTGGAAAACTATGGCTGAAACCTCACTATATATATATATATATATATATATATATATATATATATATATATATATATATATATATATATATATATATATATATATATATATATATATTGTAAAGGTCACTTTTTACCAGTTATGTAAGTAATTATGATAACCACAATACGAGTACGAATCCTGTTACAGACGTCAGAATTTCTCCATTTACCTCTTCATTTGGATCCTTGGCTTTGTAGTGAAAGGTGCGTCCCAAAAAGTGTGAAGAAATCGAGAGGTTTAGAGAGGTGCTGTGGTTGTTACAATAACACACACACACATAATATATATATATATATATATATATATATATATATATATATATATATATATATATATATATATATATATATATAATATATATATATATATATATATATATATATATATATATATATATATATATATATATATATATATATATATATATATATATATATATATATATAGCAGCAAGCATGGAGTGAAGGACAATTCCTCATTCCTTTTTTTCAAAGTACTTTATTCAGCCGACGTTTCAAGACTTATCAGTCCCATTTTCAAAGCTATAATATAAAAGAACGAACATTAAAAACAGACCCAGGTTGAAAAACAGAAAAGGTTTAACATAAAACTACAAAAATAACAATTATCCAAACGTTATTCGAGTTGTTCTGTATATGAAATCGGAAGAAATTACGGCTGGGCAAATGGCAACACTCTTAACTGTCAAATCGGTCAAATCTTGAAAACGAGAGTTTAAAAAACATCATTTTAAAAATTAAATACAGCGCATTTCTCTCCAAAATTCAGATCATTTACCCGTAACACACATAGAAACTAATAATTTTATTCAAACCAACTTCCTTACTCGAAAATAAGGTTAAAAACCACGATCAAACGTAAAATTTAGAGTAAACGAGTAAAAAATGCGCCGAAGTTTCTCCGGCGCAGTCGAGTTTTCTGAACGTTGTATAATCAAGGCCACCAAAAATAGATCTATCTTTCGTATAATGATGAATGAGCCGCGCCCCATGAAACTTTAACCACGGCCCAGTGGTGGCCTAGCCTATATCGTTGCCAGACGCACGATTATGGCTAACTTTAACCTTAAATAAAATAAAAACTACTGAGGCTAGAGGGCTGCAAACTGGTATGTTTGATGATTGGAGGGTGGATGATCAACATACCAATCTGCAGCTCTCTAGCCTCAGTAGTCTTTAAGATCTGAGGGCGGACAGAAAAAGTGCGGATAGAAAACAGTGCGGACGGACAGACAAAGCCAGCACGATAGTTTTCTTTTCAGAAAACTAAAACTAAAAACTGAATCATACAGAGAAATCAAGATGATACGTTCATTTTATTACAACAGGATAAACAAGACGATTTAGAATTACCCCACGACGCCCTACACTGTAAATTTTAGCGACCAGTATTCGTAAATTGTCTATCTGCATTGCTGGCCTAGTTCAGTGGGCCACGGGTCCTTTAGTGATGTTGAAACAACTGATCCCATCACGCTGATGGCCTGAGGGACGAGTAGGACTAATTTGAGGGTAAAAATGGACATGTTCTCTATCCATCCCTGAGTTATAGTTCTGTAAGAAGTTCTCGCGAGCAGATATGCCTCAGTTTTGTTCATCTAATTATTCATTAGTCTCCATTTTAATTTTCTGTCGTAGCTGTAACGTAAAAACAACTAGGCCTATATACAAGTTAAGGCTGTTTGGAAACAGAGTTTGCAAACTGTTTGCAAACAGTGTTTCCTGTCCAGACCGCAGCTGTCGTCAGATGCCTGTTGGTGCAGTATATAGCCTCTGTATTTTGCTTGGCAGTTTTAATGCACTCGAGGAGGGCTAAGAGAAAGGAAAAGAGATGGGCGGGGGGGGGGGGGGGGGGTTCTAGAAAAAGGAGCCTGTCATGCTGACTTGCTTCTGGCGGAAATGAAAACAGATGGAACAGGTTTAACAATTTTGTAAATATTAAGGGCAGGGTCACCCTCTGGAAAGCCATTATATCTCAAAGAAATCAAATTCGAGTTTTTCATGGATTTGTATTCTATAACTATCCAAAAACAGTGTGCGAACTTCATTGGAACATTTCGCGCTCATTTACCGAGTCTCACGTGGGTTTAAAGGGATATGGGTGTGACCGGGGCGTAACCAGTTAAAGGGCCGAGGGTGATAACAAACCTTATGCAGCTCGAAATGCGGTTCATTTCTGCATGTATTTTTCGGTATTTTATTCCTGAACGTCTAGTGATGTCTGGTATCTGTTCTCTAAGTCAAGGCTGATTCACCACCACCAACGACCATTCGAAACAAATCAACAAATGAAAGTCTTCATAGTGTGCTGTGGAATGAACTGCCAAAAACAAAATTCTTTCAACTAAGCAGGATGACATACAGTATTTACAGAGCAGTGGTCAGATTCAACTTAGGGACAGAAGCACTTGAGAGAGCATTAGGTGAAAAAGGGGTCAAAAACATACAAATAAGGAAGAAGATTGATTACAAGAGAAAATATTCATCGATGATGACACAGCAGAAAAAATCAGAAGTGAAATATAGGAAGATAAGAAAAGTGCACGAGGAAGAGGCCAGGGTAGCAGCAGAAGGCACAACTTATGGCCCTTGTGTGGTACCACTTATCTAGTGGCACTGCCGCACTTTGATGAGCAATGTTGACAATGAGAATAGGGAAGACGCCCACTGCTGGTAAAACAAAACCCCTTTTCTATGATTTGATAATATGATGACATCCCAGCAGTGAGGCTATAAAAGCCGATAAAGGCGCAGAAGAAAAAGAAAAAGAAGAGAGAAAGAGAGAAACACGCTGACGCTATCGACATTCAGCACGATACCAAAGTAAGTAAAGTAAATATTAATAATTTCTGTTAGATATTTCAATACAAAAATACTATTTCAGTATGATATAGATATGCAAGTGTTTAGAATGTTTGTATGTGAAAATAGTACAATTCATAACGTCAGTAACCAAGGTATGGTGTATGAAAACATTCAAACATCTTCCGAAAACTTTGAAGTGCGATTACTCAAAACAATACTTTTTTGGTTTCAAATACTTGCTGAAGTTCGAAATATTATTGGATTTTCTTGAAACCTCTCATGTTAATGCATATATGTTGTGTCTTTTTCATGTAATTTAGCTTTTTTAAATAAAATGATAAATAATACCGCTAGAGAGAATTATATTGAAAAATCGGGCGTTATCGGCGTGACGTCACGGTTGTGCATTTTTTACCTATATATATATCTTGAACTATTTGAAATTTTAGGAAAAACTAATTTACACGCTGTTTGTATGATATTTGAGTATTTACATATAAGAGCAGGCGAGGCTAGGATAAATAATAAGACCGCAGTTTTATTTCAAAAGGCGGACAAACGGACGGACTGACGGACGGACAACGGATATA
>JANJGK010000018.1:2639967-2647467 GCA_039081455.1 Macrobrachium rosenbergii
TGTCTATTTATATATACTGTATATATATATATATATATATATATATATATATATATATGTGTGTGTGTGTGTGTGTGTGTGTGTGTGTGTGTGTGTGTGTGTGTATAATATATATATATATATATATATATATAATATACATATATATGTGTGTGTGTGTGTGTGTGTGTGTGTGTGTATGTTTGTGTGTGTATGTACGTATATATGTTCCACTTATAACAGTGGGGAGAACTTAATGAAAGGGATTTTTCTATAGCTAGCACTAACCTGGAGTTAAATTCTTTCGTTGTTTATTCATCATGCATCGTCAAACAACTGGCTGTGGCATGTATCCTTTGATTTTCAGGGCTCAAGACAATCAAAATTTTGTGCAATTCATAGCATTGCACCAAAAAATTGTTTTCTAGAGTACATGTTTAAAGCTTCTTTCATAGTATTAAAGCCAAGTTTTCGAAGCAAAATAATACAATACAATATTGCACAACTTGACTCAACTCAACAGTACTGGCCCACCTACGTCAATGGTCAGAACTCTGATGGTAAATTGTTCACTATGTGCGTACATGGCGAAGTACATTACTCAGCTGCACAACCAGATCTCCCAGGAGATTTGAGTAATCAACCGATACCAGAAAGAAACCGGAGCACTAAAGACTGTTTTCTCTTCTTACAACAATCTGTTGTAAAAACAACCATTCTGTTGTAGTATATCCAGATTCGGATCCACACTCAAATCTTAAAGAAGAAATGAACTAAAAACGCAACTTTCTTGAATAATGCAAAGTTCCATTTATTTTAGTGCCTAGTAGGCTGATAATGTCGGAGGAGGTTGTGTGGGAATGGGAACACTATGGGTAGGGGAGGTGATAGTGGAAAATAGGTGTATGGATGTAGAAATGATATAGTTGCAGGGTGTGGGATGTTGGTGTGTATGTTTGTGTTTGGGGAATGAAGGTTAAAGGAGCCATGTCCTATCAGCAACTCAAGTAAAGTAACAGATTTCATTAGCTTAAAAGTTCATTGAATTCCGCCCCCCCCCCCTTTTTTGCGGAAAACACACAATTGAGCTAAATTTACTCTACATTATAATAATACACTCAGATTATATAAGTTAAATCTACAAAACAAAAGCGTTTAGATATTTGATAACGCCTTATATGTCCGAAGTAATTGGAATTCTGAGATGAATTAACTCAAAGAGATCTGGAAGACAGAATGGGACTTGCTGTTTTTGGTACTCATTACGATAACAATATTTACTTGTTTTCCTTCATGAATGTTGTCGTATCATCATAGGTGCTCAGGGTAATTGATCCAGTTTCTTCGAATTTATGTTCATACTACAGTGTTGAAAATGAGCTGGCATCAATGGCAATAAACGTTGTGACAACTAGGGTAGGCTGAACAAATCCAGTTAATCCGCAAGTGTTATCTATGATGTGAGGAGGAGCCTGAGAACCTTGTGCTGGAAAACCCAAATCACTGGATGTTACTTGACTTATCGGCTGTCACACTTCGATGACTTTGACGTTGACATAGATCGAACGTTAGCTGTTTACAAAGCTACTGTAATAAGAAGGAAATTTTTTATCAAGGTTCAAGGAGCGTGTCAGCTCGAAGAATTTATGGTTATGCTCCCATTACAAGCAGTTAGGAGTTAGCCTGTACGGCTAACATGGCTGCATTGCTTTTCACAAAACTAAAAGATTTCCCAATACTTTAGCATTTTTTGGCACGATGTGAAAGTTTTGTTGCCTGTGCCTAGATCTCAAGTTATTTGTGGCAAAAAAATATTTTTACTTTGCATAGCTTTTTTCGTGAATGTTTTGTTAGTGGAAATCGTTTCCAAAAAGTAGAGACTACTGTACTGTATATCAAGAAAGTAAGAGTTTTTCCACCTTCTTTTTACATACTTTGAATGTTACAGCAACTGTCGAATAGTCTAGGACTCTAGGGTATGAATTTCCCAGGTAAAGAATTTGAATACCAGGGTCACTTCATATTTTATGTAGTCTAGTAAAGCATGATTTTGGCAGCCCTTGCACCCGGTATCCCAGGAATCTGTGCACCGACTCATCACTCTCCACCCCTTTCACCGTCACTAGTCCATCACCAATACTATAATTCTCTCTCTCTCTCTCTCTCTCTCTCTCTCTCTCTCTCTCTCTCTCTCTCTCTCTCTCTCTCTCTCTCTCTCTCTCTCTCCACTTCGAAAACATATTTTACAAATATACTATCACCCGGTCTCTTAAAGAAAATGTATTGAATTAAGTAGCTATAAATAGACCTATACTTACACAAAACAGACTTTGCTCTCTCTCTCTCTCTCTCTCTCTCTCTCTCTCTCTCTCTCTCTCTCTCTCTCTCTCTCTCTCTCTCTCTCTCATCATTATATTATATACATTCCTGCATTGTTTCACACGATTTTCTTGGATAATGCTTAAATTTCAGAAAATTTTCTCTCGTTATTTAAGGCCATGTTTCCAATTGCGCATGCATTTTATTTCATTTTGTTTCAATTTGTTGCACATTATGTGCTTATCATAACATTATGTGGTCCAGGTTCTGCTGGCCATACCTGAATTCAGTTGGCAGGGTCAAGGAGCGTCTTACCACCACATACTTGGGTGTCATCGGCGTCACATGAATCAGGTGACTTGCGACGCGACTTTTCTGTCAGCAAGCTGTAGGCTATAGAAAATGGGTAAGCTCAATGCAATACATCATCAAGAGCTTGCGCTGGCTGTGCCAGCTCAATCATAAACACCAACAATACACAATAAATCAATCTACTGGGGTCATCCTTTGTATGTCTTATCTTTACAACATCATGATGTTTCTCATTCTTACTGTGGTCTAATGTGGAAGAAAATGGACATTACCTGTGTTCCCTATTAGAAGCAAATGATAATAATCATGTAAATAAAAATTAGGAAATCTTACATAGGAAAGTATATACAATGCTATAAACAAATAATTTAATATAGACATTTGTCGACAAAATCATCTGCAGGGATTTTGCCAACAAAATCTCCTTCCTACCTAGTCAGTCAGTTTAGATAATTATGATTTAGTAGACTTGGCAAACGGAAGATTGCGTGGCGAGTAGTGATGACGTGGAAGTTTACGCGATGGTTTTGATTCAAAATAAAATTGCTATTTCTTTGATTGCATGTCCAGCCACCTGCTAAGATCGACTACGAGGCTTTAGGTAACTATAGCAATTGTAATCCAATTCTATCGATGCCCATCTCAACTACTGTGTCGAATAGTAACGCGTTGCGAAGTAACACAGCGTTGGTGAGCCCAACGGGAAAATTCTAGGCTCGATTGAATAGCGGTTTAAGTGAAATTGTAGTGAACTTAACGTAATTTTGGTGACTTAATTCAGCCCAACGTGTTCCAGAATTCGTCCTTTGTTCCTTGATTCAGTTCATATTCTAACAAAATTTAAAGTAACTTTTCAGTAGCTGAAGCCTACATTATTTCATTGTGAGGCGAGGGACTGAGCACCTCAATGCATATCCTCGTCCGCAGTTTTTGTGGTTTGTGATTTTTTGTGATTGGTTGCTCCACGACTTCGTTGTTGGTAGATTTTGTAAACCCTGCTAATTTTTCCTATTAACGCAGTAGTAAATAGCTTGGGTATGTTTTTTGTAGTAAAATTAGAAAATGTGCTCGCGTTTGGTGTAACTACCACGCTGTAGTGCTGGGCTGCTGGCTCTGAGCCATAGTCTGTTGACTTCGTATCCTTGCCCAGAACAACGGGAACCAACCGGTATAAAAACCGAGAAAAATTCTTGACATCATTACTAAGCATTTTCCCAAGCAGAATAACCGAATGAACAACGAATTAAGAAATCAAAGTAATATTGCACAGTTACTAAAGTGTATAGCACTCAACTGTGAATTATGAAACTTTTCACCATTGCTGATATTTGATGCTTCACTCGCAGATAGCACTATACTAAAGCATGAATTCTATTGAATTAAAAGAAATAATAATGATAATATTTTGCATGTATTCTGATCATTCCTTCACAAAAAGCATTAGCGCAATTTTTTCTCTCCATACCTGCTCAAATGTTCTTTTTATTCTCTTATGTTTCGATAACAAACATCGCCCAGACGTTAACGCAGAATTACACACACACACACACACACACACACACACACACACTCATGCGCACACATGCACGGCATATCCCTATAGGTTTACACTATTTCATATAAGCTATTATAAACTATGATTAGTCATTTCTGCTGTTTAATGTAAATGAAAGTGTGAAGCATAAAAGCATCACGTCAGTCAGAGCGTTGTGTAACGCTCCTCTCATGAATGAAACCCAGAAGTGCCTGAGGATAATCAATGAGGTTCGTTTTTGCTTTATTTTTACTTCATTCGAGTTACCTCATATAGAGTCGTCCAGCTTCTGTCTCATTGCAACAAATGACAGAAACGTTCCTAGTAATAAACCATAATTTATTTTGAATGATGATAGCACTTATTTATTTGTATTTTAAACCTGAAGTAGTATTATGTTTTCAAATAAAAATTTACAGGAAAAAACTCTTCAATGTGTATTCGATTTTTTTTATTTGTTTTACCATAAGTCATTAAACAGCTTGTGGTAGCATGAGGCTTAGTACCCTGCTTGTGAGGAGATCAGAAGTTACGCTTGACTTCAAACAGCTGGTTACAAATGCTGAATATATTTTCATCATTTTGTTATTACTGTTCTTCATGATAGCTTCTACGTTATTGCATAGAAATGCAAAATGGCAATGTACTTATGTGCTAAATGGGATGGTGTAATCTATCGTTTCAGCTATTTTGGTTTGTTAAATAACATTTATAGCTCTTGGACACCATTACAAAACTGCTTAGCGAAACGGATGGCCTTTGGCCTATTCTGACAACTCACCAACACCGAGCGTTCAATCGATTTGGCTGCGCAGCCTATGCTTAGCGTAGCAGCAAGTTCATCTTCTTAAGCATAAGGTTACTATTTTAAGTACAAAGCAACTGATTTAAACATAAAAGGAGCACAAAACAGTTTTTGTTGCCTAATCAGAAAATTGTGAGTTATTCCTACCATGAGTCATGAAAAGAAAGAAAAAAAAAAAGATTGCTCAACGCGTCATGTTGGGCCGGTACTACAGCAATACCAAAGTCAAAATAAGAAGCCGTGACTATAAACTTGGGTATCATGTTTGGACTATGGCTATAACGTGAGTAGACAGTATTTCCCTTCCATCCGTGATGTCGTCCAAGAACGAGAGAGTTGCAGAGCCACCTATTGGCGCTTCGACAAAGCAGCGCCAGCCCTCTTAACTAAGCATGAAGATTTGTCCTATATTGCTTGTCGATTCGAAGTTAGATATCGACAGAGCTCCAGAAGTGACTTTTATTGACTGTTGCGATAACATTGTGTTACATTAATTTTTGTTACTATGGTCATGTCATTATTTTATTCAGTGTAACACTTATAAAGTTAAGATACTTAATTTCTTCATACCCATTAGTATATATTATAGAAATTCAACTGAGAATGATTTCGTACACGATTTCCTTCGTAATTCAGTTTACATATTTTCTCTGATCTCGTTACATTATGTATGCACGATATTTTTCGGCATATTTCTAAAAGAAAATGAGTGGTTCTCTCTCTATGACTTATTCAACGGATTCTTTTCTTGATGGTCATATTAGTGTTTTGAAGTGATTAATTCATAGCGCCTTTCCCAAGAACGCCAATGAGAAAGCGAGTAAGGGTTGATAAAACGCGAGAAATTCTCAGTAACGTACAAAAAAAAAAAAAAAAGCCAGCAGAAACATTGATGGCATAGTAAGAAGGGCTCTTTACGTGATACAAGAAGCATAAAGAACGAAAATAGTTAAACAATATATGAGAATAGTAAAAGATCGTTTACAATGAAGCATCGACAAGTTTTACCATTCCAGCAGCGTCACGGATCTTGTCTAGAATTCGTTCCTCAGGCGGCCAATAGATGGCGCTACTGAAAAGCTCTCCGGTTTTTTTTCCCCCTTGGTAATAAAGTCTTTCCGATCTTGCTTGCCTCGTCTTTGATTTCGATAAATAAAACAGATGTTGTTTACGGTGCAAGTAATGTATACAATAAACTGTTACATTCATCTGTTGAGGATACAACGAATCTAGACTGATAGATTTTTCTTTGATATTGTGTTTTACTGAAAATTTAGAATTCATTTTAGTTTGTTCTTATCATATAGTTCGCAATACTGATTAATAAAGGACAGTTTCCAGGTTGCCTTAAAACTCGTTGAGTTCAGGAGTTACAAGACCAGCAGACAGCGCTCGAGATGAGAAACATGCAAGCTCCATAATTCACTGCTGGTAATGGTGAAACGAGAGTGAAGGAGAAATGAGCATGGAGAGGTGTTGGAGAAGTAGTGGAGGGCGAAGAGGAGGAAAGTGGAGGAGAAATGGGGTGGAGGACGACTGTGAGTATGAGCGAGGAATGAAGTGGGAGAGAGGAGGAGGCGCCGGCCGTGAACCCTCTCGGCTCTCAGTAGCTCTTGTGCTGGACTCGGCAACGGATATGGTTAACGCTCGGTTGTCCGTGGGGTGCGGAATCCGGCCATTCTCTCCGCTTTTATTGACGTTCTGAACCTAATTCTCATTTGTACTTCGGTTCACAAGGGCCAGTGAATTACCAGATGTGTTTATAGTTATATATAAATCATTCACTGCTGAAAAATATTAACAAGACCAGAAACGAGATGAAGTTGTATATCCAGAAAATTTGGTGCCAAAGATATTAACGGCGAAAGTGATTAGCCTACCTGATATCTTCAGATAATTATGTTTTTATATATAGTGAACTGAATAGAGGCACCCAAATGGAACGTATTCTTAGTATATCAATTTAGCTTATATCTGTTCGTTGATTTTCATTCTAAATAGTAATGCACAAAAATGAGCATATACGATAAGAAGCATTGTCCGTGGAAAAACAGAAAATAGACGGGACAATTATTGAGTGAATATACATGGCATATAACCTATGCCCTCTCTTTTGCCGTGTTAGTATAGGTTATACTGTAAATGCCGAGTATGTGTTAAAGCTGCCCTGATGGTGGATAGGTTTGGGGCAGAGTGAAATTTAGTTGTAAGAAAAGGAAGAAAATGTTAATACTGATTATGTGAAAGGAAGAATTTATAATTAAAGGACCTATTTCAGTCCAGTCGAAAAGCAGTTACTCTGAAATAGACTATGCTAACATTTATATTACTGATGGTTCTAGAACTTACATAGAAAATGAGTAAGTAGGATACAAAAAAAAAAAAAAATGAACATTGATAATTTTGTGTATCTGTACCAGTTTTTCGTGTGAATTGCGTTTAATAAGAAACAATAAAAAAAGTAAGATAAGGCCGTCCAAACAAATTTAAATGGATTTAAGTGACATGTAACTCAAAAGATTTTATAAGGGAGTGTGAGTAAGATATCTGC
>JANJGK010000018.1:2649967-2652467 GCA_039081455.1 Macrobrachium rosenbergii
TTTGCAGATTGCTTATATCTATCCTTAAATTGTGAATACACGAAGCGTTCCTGTGCCTGTCTATAAATGCATCAAATACTGAACTATGGTTTTATTACTGCTAAAAAAAAGGAAATGTCAGTAAATGAGTATGAGAAGCTTTATGAGCTAAAGATGGAAGGTTTGATAACCCTGACACAAATCACTGAAAGATAAAGAATAGGGCAGCAAAAGAGACCATGCTGTTCTCTTGATATATTGTCAAATAAAGTCAGATTTACTACGTGGCCGAAAGTCAGTTTTTATGTAGTGATCAATTCTGTCGGTAATAACATATAAGTGGAAGGAAGACTTGTTAAACACAATTTATATAATCCCTCCGGTCCCCTCTTTTATTGGGAAGGCTATAAAATTTGAAACGAAATACGGTAGAGAGATCAAAATCAGAGAATAGAGAAAATGAGTGAAAATATTATGAAGTGGAGAGATTGGGTCCGAGTCTTCCTCCTAGTTAACCTTCTCAGGATATCTCCAGCAGAGGAAGATTTCTTATTCCAGAAAAAGAAATGTAAGTATATAGCCTATATATATAGCTTGTCTTCCTTTTTCTTTTATTCGATTGGGTCATTAGTTACTACTAGAATATAAATAAATATACCATTTATTGGATGCCTGTGCCTGATGAAACATTTATAAATATATATATATATATATATATATATATATATATATATATATATATATATATATATATATATATATATATATATATATATATATATATATATTGTGAAATCCATTCCTAAGACAGCAGCGTCTGGTTTTTGTCTAAAAGGAAGAGGACGAAAGGTTATTTAGCACTGCGTAATTTCCTAATATCTGATCATAGACCACTACAAAACTTATTATTATTCTGGCTCTATGTAGGCTAAATGGAGGATTTTTATTATACGTAATGTGATGTTCATACGATATGTGTGTGAATAATAAAACACAAAATACACAGAAAAATACACAACAACACTTAATGTGTATATATATACATATATATTATATATACAGTATATGTATATATATATATATATATATATATATATATATATATATATATATATGTATATATATACATATATATATACATACACATATATGTATATATATGTATAGGCTATATATATATATATATATATATATATATATATATATATATATATATATATATATATATATATATATATATATATATATATATATATATTATAAATCCACGTCAGAAGGTGACCGAAAATCGGGACTTTGAACAAGCCTACAATTATAGGCTCTGCCCCTATTTTCATTATTGCTAAACAAATATAGGCTATGCCCCTATTTTCATTATTACTAAACTAATATAGGCTATGCCCCTATTTTCATTATTACTAAACAAATATAGGCTATGCCCCTATTTTCATTATTACTAAACAAATATAGGCTATGCCCCTATTTTCATTATTACTAAACAAATATAGGCTATGCCCCTATTTTCATTATTACTAAACTAATATAGGCTATGCCCCTATTTTCATTATTACTAAGCAAATATAGGTTATGCCCCTATTTTCATTATTACTAAACAAATATAGGCTATGCCCCTATTTTCATTATTACTAAACAAATATAGGCTCTGCCCCTATTTTCATTATTTCTAAACAAATATAGGCTATGTCCCTATTTTCATTATTATTCAGAGCACCATAGCAGAGTAAAATTGTTGATTTTTTCTTCGGTGTTTTTGAGAGCCTTAAGAACTTGCAATCCTGAGTTTTTCGATGAAGAGATAGGCAAAATATGTGACACTGGTGCAAAGCTTCAATATCCGAAGATTTTCATTGGCAAGGCATTAAAAATGGCCAAGAGTACGTTTTATTTGAACAGGGTTAGAGAACCTTTTTTCACCCCATGTGATGTTGGTTTTACCTGACCACAGGAAATTTTACGGACTACCTAAGGTACTTAAATATTTTTTATGTAAAATTAGTTTTTAAAAACTCAGATACGGTATGTAATTTGCTTACTAAGAACTCCTCATTTTCATCTATCTGCTAACTCTACACCATTCCTTATAAAAGTTGTGAAAAAATTAATGGCCAAACTGGAAAAGAGCTGTCTACTAGATTAGGCTAAACCAACATAAATATTCGGTTAGAACAAGGCAGACAGACGTCTAGTGCCCTATTTATTCATCTCAGTAATTTTCACCATGCTATTGATTGGACAGAAGCAAAAGAAATTGTATTATCTAACGATTGTATTATTAGAAATATAATTGAATCTGCTTTTATAAAGACGCATGCCAGAAAACTTTAAAATTTGAGACCTGGTATGTACAAATTAGAAAGTTTTATTATAGATAAAATGGTGAAGAGTTTTAACATTATCCTTTAATTTTGTGTACTACTTGTCATTTTCCTTGTTATGTATTTCCTATTGATATTGCTATTCATTGAGTTATTTTAATATCACATGTCGTTGTTTCTTTTAT
>JANJGK010000018.1:2654967-2669967 GCA_039081455.1 Macrobrachium rosenbergii
AAATGAAAATGTATAATAAATCAATAAATTGGAACTTATTACATTAAGTAATTCCAATGTGTACATAAATGGACCATGTTTATGAGGTCTTAATGTTCAATTAATATTACAATTACATCAGCCCAGTAAGGCCCGCTTCTCTTGGCAAATCAGGAAACACAGGAGAAACGTTTACTTGGCAAATGACACTGACACCACTCCTGGAAGTGAAATAATTCCAGATGAGACTAATAATTACATAATATGTCTCTTTGAACGAGTTAATGAAAAAGTAAAATGGTTTACATTAAGCTAATCACTTCTAACAAGAGAATGGCGTTACTTTATGCACTTTTATAAAGGGACACACACTGGCACTGATAAATACACTGTTGCAAAGTCAAAGGAAAAGGGATGGAATTAAATAATGAATTGTGAGAGAGAGATACTGAGTTAAAGAAAAAGTTACACCAGCTCAGAACTAACTCTCAACTCACAGGGCGTACTGTACTTTGCATCCTTGGGATGCTTGTATAGAAGATTCTGAAGGTGCGTTAGATCTCAACTATCTCGTGACGATGTCTTGTTCAAAGATTAAAGCTCAACAAGGTTATGAAATGAGGGCCTGAGAGGCTCAAGGACTCACTGCTCCAACTGGCAGAGCCTTCAGTAGACTCAAACAGACTGACCAATGACTTCCGTCATCTTGCCCTCTTTATGGCAGGAAAACGTGCTGCAGTCGAGCACGTACCTGTGGATTAACGAGAGATAATCTTTCACCAGTACTTTGAAAATACCAAAGGGTTTAATTAGGTTTGGCTTGGCTAGGAGAGAACAGTCATTATCTTTTCCAGGTGTTTTCCCCAGCGAATCATTACCCCTTAGTGGACGGATTGAGCCTCAGTGTGAAGTAAAACAGGTTTGGGAAGATGGACGGATTGAGCTTCAGTGTGAAGCAGAATTACGCACCACTGTTATGGTAATAATGATTCGAAACAAAGGTGCCAATACTTCTATATGCTATAAATTCACTAATGGCAACTTTTATACAGACATGAGAGTTAGGCCAGTATCAGTAATGCTTGTGACTTCAAGGGGGAAAGTACTGCATCTCTCTCTCTCACATGAGTCCTTTTGTAAATTTGCTTGTAAATATACGAAGGGGTTGCTGTTGTTTTTTGATTTTGTCTTTTGTCTGTTTTGATATTGTGTGAACAGTAATAATAATTTTACAAAATACAATGAATTTATTTATTAGAAAAAAACATATATAAGTTGGTAAAATTTACGATTCTCTTGTAGCCTAAATGAGGCTCCACAAGGGGTTGTAAATAGTCATTTTTAACTTCTCGTGGAAGGTAGGGAAAATTTGTTAGAATTTTTGTATTTATACAGTGTGAATGTACGTGTCATTCTCTTTCCATTGATGTGATTTTTTGTTTTATTTTGCCAACCTCAAATTTTCCCCGGTCTGGGGTGCTGCACGTTGATAAATTATGCCGTCCCTTAAGGGTCAAGTAGGAGGACAGCAAGAACACTCCCTAAGACTTCCCTGTCGTTCCATATAATGTGGCTATATTTACCCCCCTAGTAAAATGGAAAGTTTTTTGAATTATTGAGAATTAAGCGATATAGCAGTTTAAATTCATATAAGCTTCCCCCCTTCAAGCAGACATTCCACTCCCTTTCTGGCTTGAAGGTCTGCACTAGTGAGCCGCTGGTATCGATTACATTAATTACCTCCCCTTAATGGGTTCGTGTTCATGTAAATGAGAATAGGCTAAAAGAAATATCTCTTAACTTATTCCCTGAGGAAGAGTGAGCTTACTTAACTAATATCCCTAACACAAGTGTACTGGTGTCTGCGTTTATTTAAAGTTACTGTCTGTGGATTAAAAATGAACTGGCAATGCTACTGACTCAAGATCATGAAATATAGCTAACTGAATTTCACTTAGAACTAAGACAACACAGCACCAAAATGTTAAATAGCTACCTGCAGAGAATAAAGTAAATTGCAAAAAATACAGGTTATCAAAATGAAAACTTTGCAGTACACATGAGTTAGTTACTCTATGATAGATGCTACACAAATATAATAAAATGTAACACAATGTAATAAAGCATGCAACAAAATTGCAAAAATGGCTAGGACTGCTCTTAAGCTTGCTGGCCTAAAGAACAGACTTAGCAAAGTACAAAATAAATCCTTTCAATGTAACAATACTAATTAAAAGTATGAGACAACCCTAGATGTCCTTTCTGGATCAGGGGCTAAGATTGCTTGATTAAAATGAGGCACTGTTACTGTTATATGATATGAGTGCCATGAGCTCAGTGGCTCTGATTCAATACAAGAAAAGGGATCCTAAGGCTGTGTGGAATATATACATGGCTCTGTGCCAAGGCACTAGGGCCAAGAGATCACCTATGCTCGGTCATTATTTGAGTTTAAGGCGCTTAACCCTCCAGCGGTAGCACTGGAGGCTTAGCCCATTAATGCGGTTAGCCTTCCAGTTACTTCTGGGAAGCACTGGAATTGCAGTCGCTGAGCGGAGCCAGCGACGTTTCTTCAGTGGAACGGTGTGCTTCATCTCTGTTAATTTTTCCTCAGGATCAGCTGTGGAAATGAGTACTGGCTTTATTGATGGCTTTGACTCTTCTAATTTGCCTGTAGGCTTGGATATCTCAGAGGGAATCAGTGGGATTGATTCCTGGGAAGACTCAAGAGTGTCTTCAGGACTTAAACGACGGAGTGGGCACTGTGCTAGCCATTTCCTTGGCTGCTGCGACAATCTCAACAGCGGTAATCCCAACAATAGGGTCTGAAGCAGTGCCATCCTCTTCAGTTGCTGTGACAACCAGAATAAGGATGGTGCCATCTATCTCCACCAACTGTCGTTGCAGTTCCTGGATTTGGGCAATCAACTTGGCTCTCAGGGAACTGTCCACCAGAGTCTTGTCTTCTTAGGACTTGGGAGTTGTAAGACCTGAAGGGAGATCGAGGGCATGCTCTGACATGGGCATCATGGCAGGCTCAGGCACAGGAGTTGAATTTGGGAATGTCTCAATGTCTGCCATGGGTGGAGTACTGCCCTGATCAGTGCATTCCATTGGCACTGGCAATGTCTCAATAGCAGGGCGGGATGAATCATCCACTGCTGACGGAGGCTGAGAGGGAATTGAATACCCTGAAGGGAGATTGGAAGAGGGTTCAGGCTTTCGCTCTGTAGCAGGCCCAGTCTAGGCAGTGGCTCTTCATCTGGCCAAAGCGTACTGATCCAGCTGAAATCTGGTTGTTCCGGCTCCAGCACTGGTCTCTTGTCAGGCCAACACATACTGCCCCAGCTGAAAACTTGTTCATATGGCAGTAGGGCAGGTGCATACTCTGGCGCTGTCTCAGGCTTGGGCATGCCGAACAAGCTGCCTATGTCTAGGATATCTGGGAGTGGATCTGGGGTGGGGCCCAGGCAGGCTCAGAACAGAGGCGTGGTGAGACCTCTCATTCACTTGTGCCAAGGTTAGCTTATGCTGTATCTCTTTCTCCTTCTCTTGTGCCAAGAATTGCTCATGCTGTTGCTTCTTCTCCTTGTCTTGCCTAGCAGCATTGATCTGGGTTTGAACCCAATTTGTCAAATCTGTTGGTCTCAGTCCCAAAAGATTCACTACCTCCGTGAAGGCCTTGATTCTCTCAGTGGCAGGCATGGCTGATGCTTAGAGCGGGCTCGATATTCCTCAGAAATGCTAGAATCTTAGGATGGCCACACAACTATGATGTGGGATGGAAATGGCACTCTGAACTGGGCAGAGTGTAATATAAAAAAAAAAAATAATAAAGTGGGCCAGTATAAGGTGCCAACTACAAGGTGAGTGCCCCTATGGTAAGGAGGACACTAATAAACATTTGAGGATGAACACAATGCATGGGTCAAAGCCTACAAATGCAAAGGTATTATTTTACAATGAATGGGTCAAAGCCTATGAATGCAAAGATATGATTATTTTAACACAATGAATGGGTCAAAGTCTATGAATGCAAAGGTATAATTATTTGAATTTGCTTAACTTTCTCACAGACATATGGTAAGAGGACCAGAGGTGTGATTATTTCACCCAAAATAAAATAGTACGTATGTGTAAAACTGACATTCACCACAACATATCCTAGAAAAATGGAACAATTCTCACCTAATGTCTAGTTTCAGTTGCTGAATAACCTGTATGCACAAATCTAGTATGGCTACTGAGATACCCTAGCTTCCACTGGTGTCTGGCTATGGGGCAGCAGATCACAACGCACTTATGGGTTTGAAGTATTAAGAGCGCAACTTGCGCACAGACACAATGGTAACACGAGGACAAAGGTGGAACACAAAAAAAATATAAAGTTAGCACAATAAGCATATTGATAAGTACAGGCTATGAATAGGTTTGTAAAGTTCCCAACTCGATATATATAAGACTGGGAATCCCAGTAGAATACTGACTAGTACATTAAAATAATTACATTCACTTATCCAAAGCATAGCAGAAATCAAGCCATCGCGAGGACAATAACAATAATTAAATTTGCTCGTCAAAAGACTTAGTGGAAACTTACACTCTCTAAGACAGCGACTTCTAAATAAGACGTGATTCCAGAAATTAATATCTGACACGTATATTCAAGGTTTGTAAATTGAAGGACTCGATTATTATAAAAGGCAAAGGGTCCTATTTAATCATCTCATATACCAAGGCTAATTATCATGTTCCCTACAGTATGGGTAACAAGGAATACTTAAGAAAAAACTCTCTCTTGAATGAAATAAACAAAGTGTAGTTTAAGAATGAAGAATGCATAATAAAAGGTAATAGCAGAGCTAATAAAATGCTAAACTTTATTCTTTCGTTACAATGATTGATATGGCAGTGATCAATTGCCTTTAAAGGAAGAGATACATACGTTTGCATTTATTTCAGATGCAAAAATAATAACAATAATAAACAAAATTGTAAGAATTATAAAACGAATTACCTAACAGTGATATCAAACTTGTGCAAATAATGAACAGTGTATGTTATGTTATGAATGAAATGACAACTAATCAGTGTGTTGGCAATTAACAGTTCAAGGCCGCAACTACACGTGATTTGTTTGTAAACAGTGCGGGTACAAGATGGCCATTGTGTTTTGACAGGAGACTAATCACGTGTGACAGTGGCAGTACAAGCAGTGCTGATGAACGAACTGGTTGTAACAACTACGCAACACACACACTCTGGCTAATTTATGAGATCTGGAGGAAATACAAGAATTTTCTCAGATGGAATGAAACAGAAATATGCGTAGAAATGAATTGCCACTTAAAATTATAAATTCTTACTCTAGCGAGGTGACGGATGACTGTGTTTGTAGGGGAAGGAGTCTGTGGTGTCTGGCTTGCTTGGTGGAGCAGTTGGTGGATGAAAGCAGATGGGAGCAGTTGCCAACACACAATTCCGCACAGAGAGAAACGTGCACTTTTTCTTTCGATGGTAACTTCACCGATCATACACTAGCTAACTTCCTAACTGCTAACACATACAAGATTGCTAACATGCAATGCAAAACCTTGACCCTAATAACTAGCTCGCAACTCTAGACTCTGCCAATGGATGGCAAGTAACACAGCTGTTGCCGACACTCGGGATATCTAGTGGAGCTAATGTTTAAAAAGTGCTCTGCTGTGATTTACTTTAGAATTATTTCTGAACGAATTTACGAGTTCCTAGTCAAATGTCGCATGCATTATTCACTGATTTACACTTTCCTATTCACGTGTTCACAATAGAAGTTACCCCAATAAATACCCTGTTTTCCTGATTCCAGATTTGCCTTTTTCGAGAAATTAATGCTTTCCCTAAGGAGTAATTTACAGGTTTGATAAATTCTCATGAGCTCTGGCTAGCAGGGAATGTTAATTACTGTATTCAGTAGGACCTTGCAATAAAACTCTTGAAAGACCATAACCAGGGAAACAAAAAGAGCATATAATCAATGGTCGGCGGCCAAGTGAGAAATCTGTTTCTTAACACTTACTTTATTTACACAAGCACACTGGTAAATTAAAGGCAACAGATTTCACTAAAATGAAAGTGTATGATAAATCAATGAACTGGAACTTAGTACATTAAGTAATTCCAGTGTGTACATAAATGGACCATGTATAAGAGGTCTTTAAAGTTCGATTAATGTTACAATTATGTCAGCCCGGTAGGGCGGACTTCTCTTGGCAAATCAGGAAACACAGGAGAAACGTCTACTTAGCAAATGACACTGGCACCACTCCTGGAAGTGAAATAACTCCAGATGAGACTAATAATTATATAACATCTCTCTTAGAACGAGTTATTACACAAGTAAAATGAATTGTATTATTCTAATCACTTCTAACAAGGAAATGGCATTACTCTATTACTCTAGAAAGGGACACACACTGGCACTGAAAAATACACTGTTGCAAAGTCAAAGGAAAAGGGATGGAATTAAATATGAATTGTGAGAGAGAGATACTAATTTAAAGAAAAAGTTACACCGGCTTAGAACTAACTCTCGAATCATGAGACATACCATACTTTGCTTCCTTGGGATGCTTGTATAGAAGACTCTCCAGGTGACTTAGATCTTAACTATCCTGTGATGATGTATGGTTCAAAGGTTAAAGCTCTCCAACTGTATGAAATGAGGGCCTGCAAGGCTCAAGGACTCAATGCTCCAACTGGCAGAGCCCTCAGCAGACTCAAACAGACTGACTGACAACTTTTGTCATCTTGCCCGTTTTATGGCAGGAACATGTTATGCAGTCATGACTTTAAGTGACGACCCAAGGACGTAGCTGTGGACTAACGAGAGAAAATCTTTCACCAGTACTTTGAAAATACAAAAAGGGTCAATTAAGCTTGGGCTTGTCTAGGAGGGAACAGTCATTATCTTTTCCAGGTGTTTCCCCTAGCAACTCATTAAGTAGGGGGACAGCAAGAACACTACCTAAAATTCCCTGTCGTTCCATATACTGTGGCTATGATTACCCCACTAGTAAAATGGAAAGTTTTCTGAGTTATTGAGAATTAAAAAATACAGCAGTGTAAATTCATTATATATATATATATATATATATATATATATATATATATATATATATATATATATAATATATATATATATATATATATATATATATATATATATATATATATATATATATATATATATATATATATATATATATATATATATATATATATATATATATATATATATATATATATATATATATATATATATTATATATATATATATATATATATATATATATATATATATATATATATATATATATATATATATATATATATATATATATATATATATATATATGTGTGTGTGTGTGTGTGTGTGTGTGTATTTTTATGTTTTTCCTGGCAATCTAGTTTGAAATATTCGTGGGGCCAGGGAAACATAAAACCAGAGGAAAAAGGGGGAATTTCATATGAGCGTAAGGCTCTTACTACTGAAGGAAAATATGTAAACACGTGGGCAAACTTACAGGAGTGTATTTAAATAAATAACATCAGTACGGGAAGAGGAATGCAAGTAGATTATTGATCCTGAAGGGGATTCCTACAGGATGAATGAAACTGGGGGGGATTCCAGACACAGTCCAAGAGGATTCCATGATATAGGGTCCCTCTGAAATGAGAGATATGCACATTATACGCCAGTAATGGAAATAGACAAAAGAATAATGAATTCGAAGCTGCACTGAGGGTGCCAAGGGCTTCGATGAATTAATAATGACTTAGCACTGCCGACACTCGAGGAGCACGGACATTTGACAAGAGATTCGGTGATTACTGGCACTCAAATTAAGTAAATGTTACGAGGAAAAGCGTGACTGAATGGATGTCTTTACAGAGCATGTTACCGTAAGGCAGATTTGGTTCCAGCGCAGAAAGCAGTCCATGGATGACTTGCGATTTCCGAGTGCGAGTTTTCTTCCACGTGGTAAGATGCAGGGACTTCCATAAAGGGCAAGGCGATGGGAACTTCACGCTATGCCAAGCAAATGGAGTGGGTCATTGGTCAGGCCAGCATCCAAGGGAACACGTGGGTGGTGGGCGAAGTGCACAGAGGAAAAGTATACTTTGAAAGGCCACGTGGTTAGGAGCTAAGGGCATCGTTGGGCCAGGGCATGGCGGTGATTGTGGTGTCGACTCGACACCATCTAGTCCAGCGCGCGTGTGAGAGTGAACCGTGGTCTGGTTTTCGCTTTTATCTCCTCCTATGGGGCAGGGGGCACGTCCAACACATAGGGGGGGTTGAGTCATGTTCAGCTGATGCCCGCAGGGGTTTTTTGCCTGAAAAGTACAACCAGACAGATTCACTTTTGCCTCGGAAAGGGATTACCTACTTAAAGGGAGTGGCCTACAATCGGTTTTAATCCCTTGTATTCTGACCGTGCGAAATATCGATCGGCAGACAGTAAATAAAAAAAAAAAAGAGGAAGCAATTTGCTAGCGAGTTCTTGCTAATTATAATAGCTTCCCATCCCACATAAGATGATGCACATGCCTTCATTCAGGTGTGAACATCGATATACAAGAATAAGCGGCAAATGCTTTACGTTACTCTACATTCTGCCTTGCAATGAACTTTACTCCTAAGGATTTATGAAACTGCGACATTACTTTTAATAACATACTGGAACAAATTTCTTTAACAGGACACAAGGTAATTTCAACACTTGCAAAAGAGTAATTACTTTGGATTTGGTTACTTAATTTTAGATATCCCCTATATGCATGTGGTTAGTGGTCTGCCTTGAAGAGGCTGTATAAATAAAAAAACAGCATTTATTTTTGTAAGTGACAGCCCCTTTACGTGATATTGTAATGACTATACATATTCGCATTGGTAATTGCTTAGCTAATAGATCAACGCATCACCAACCTCGATAGTTGATGGCCGACCCTCACACTGAGGTATTTTGACAGTTGTATGCGAGCGAGAGTATTTGTGAGTTTTAATGCGCTAACCTTAAACTACGCTAATTTTATACGTCTACTGCCCACACTCGGGTACTCAGTGTTATGACGGGGTGAGCAGACAAAAGACGTGGGGTCTAGGACGAACAGAGTTCTTGGAGGGAAGGGAAGAGGAAAAAAGAGAGAGAAAAAAATAATAATAATAACAAAAGGAAAAATTAACGGGATGTTATGAAGGAAAACGTGACCGCATATGAAGGGCGGACACGTCTCTCGGAGCTTACGAAATGGGCATTTAAATCACAAGGGCAAGAGTCTATGACTCGCGATTCAGTAAAAGGAAAGATAATTAAATAACTAAAAGAGAGTAAATGATATTGGCAGTAGAGCTAAGGGAAAAAGAGTGAGGGTTTTATTGTGTTAGGGTGGAATTTATCATACTTCGCCTATAAATTACGGCCCGGACTATCACTTCAGTCCCAGGGCGAGAAAAGTGCACCCGAAGGGCGCAACTCCTTCAGGAAGAGCTGACATGCACGCCCGGTGCCAAGGTATGGGCGCAAGGGCGTGCCACTTCTCACTCTGTTATTCTCAGTTATTTATACATTTTGAGGGGAATGGTATCCCGTATTTAATTGCCTCTTGTGGGGATAATTTAAGAAAAGGATTAATAGAGAATGATAAGGGATAGAAGTCCCTGAGGAACGGAAGAAGATAGCGGAGGGCCTGACATCCCCTTCTGGATTAGAGGTGCCAAGACCTTTGGCACAGGTGCCAGGGGAGCTCTAAAGCTCTTTGTAAACTACCTAGAAATTCTCATGCCCGTGGTAATTTCGCCTCGAACCTTTCTAAATGGGACAGTCTTCCTCGCCTGGGGAAGCGGAGGGCCCGAGACCGGAGGGTGGCACGGAGTGCCACCTGGGCCTGCTGCTGCAACAGCTGACGCAGGAGTTTTCCGTGCTGGTTCTACGATGATCCGTCACAGCTCTTGTAGTTCATTGGCCAAGTGAGATATGGCAGAATCCTGACTTGCAATTGCGTCGGCGACAGACTGAGGCAGAGAGGAGGCAGTCGGGGGTGGCGTAAGCGGCTTGCAGGTATCAACGACCAGCTCAGGCATGGGTTGCGAGGCCTCACCTTTAGGCGAACTTCCGCTGTGGTCAAGGGGAACCGTCTCTCTTACTGACGCTGGTAGTGGTGCCAGGCCGGGGGAAGAGAGGGGGTCCTGAGTTGGATCCCTTGAATGGAGATCGTGGTAGTGCTCTGGCTCTGGCACTAGGGCAGAGTCAGGCACTATCAGAGGTTTCTTGTGCTCGTCGGTCAGGATGGACGAAACTTGGCACTGCTTGGTGCATGCAAGTGGCACTGGCAGGAATTTGGCATATCCGGGAGGGAGATCTGATTGGGGCCATGGCACTGGCACTGAGGCAGGGCCGGGCACTGGAAAAGGATCGGAAACTGATCGCGGGGGCCACTATACATCGTACTCAGGTGGCACTGGTAGGGACTGCACATCCTCCTGGTACCCAGGGGGCGCCAGTCTTGACTGAGGGAGAAGCGGGGGAGGATTACTCGCGCCCGAGGAATGATTCGGGGAATGTGGACCCCTAGATTGTCGTGATTTCTGTGGGGACTGAAAGTCCTGTCCCAGGATGACGTCATAGCCTCCGGGGAGATGGCTTGCTACTGCAAGATTGCAAATTTTGGATTGGTGAGGTCTTGTGACTCTCAGTTGGACCGTAGGGAGTATCATTTTAAATTGATTTATTCCCTCGATCGTGATGAGTTTTCGTCTATTGATGATAGCTCCTTAGGGAACTCTGTCCCTTCGGATGAGGGAGATTTGCGCGCCCGAGTCCTCGAATGCCGTGACCCGGCGCGCAGGGTGGCTCCCTCGTGGAGGGGTCACATATACGGGCCCTTCGGCGGGAGGGCCTAATGACTTGGGATTTGTGACAGCCAAGGCGACGGTGGGGGTGTTTGATTTATTATTGTTCGGGCATTTCACCCATGCGGGAGAATGGCCATAGACCTTGCACACCGTGCAAAAGGTCTGGCAAAAGTCTTTCCGCGCTGCCCCTGTGGAGGACGCAGGCGAGTTATTGGGCGGTTTTCCGGGAGAGAGAGTTCTTGCTCTGGCACTGTTCTGAGGAATGCCCCATCTTCTTGCAATAATGGCAAGTTAGGGGCTTGTCCGAGTTCCCATTCTTGTGGGAATTTGATCCTCCAAGGAGGGACGGGGGATTTATCTTCCGCCCCATAGATCCTTCTTGAGGGTGGTGAGTTTCCCACGTCTGCTCTCCGGCAACACTCGGTGAGGGGACCAAGTCTGGCCTGCTTCTCTTGGCTGCTCTCTCCAACGTCTCCTCCACCGCTCGGGGGTAATCTAGTACGCCTTCGTAACTGCTTGGCGTACGGCTTCCCAGTTTCCCCTATCTTCTGCTGAAAGGGTGTGGAAGGCAATGAGGGCTTTTCCGTCCAGGAATTTAGTGAGAGCAAGGGAGAGTTCTGCGGGGGAGACGTCGCAGCACTCCAGGACTCGTTCGGCCCGGTCAAGCCATACTTCAGGTTCGGACTCCGTCCATTTTGGCATGAACGAGTGTGCTTGGCTGAAGGCACTCATTCCCGCCGCAGGAGGTGGGGTGGCATTCTGTCGTTCTAACATCTGGAGCTCAGGGGCGCGCTGTCGCTCTCGATCTTCCCGTTCTCTCTCTCTCTCCTGCCGTTCCTTCTCCCGTTCTTGACGCTCTAAGTCTTCTTGTCTCTCTTGGGCAATTCTTTCTCTCTCCTTCTCTTCACGTTCTTTCTCCTCTCGTTTCTCTTGGGCAATTCTCTCTCTCTCTCTCTCTCTCTCTCTCTCTCTCTCTCTCTCTCTCTCTCGCGCCATTCTCTCTCTCTCTCCGCCTTGGCATCGTCCACTCGCTCTTGAACCCATTCTCTCAGAGCTTGCCTTGATAGTCCCATGTCCTTTCCAGTGGACATGTAGAATTTGAAGTCCTCATTTTGTTGGGCTCTGGTATTAGCCATCTTGAAGTAACGGTTATACGGACTGGACTTTCTAATGAATCAAATACGTCTGAAAAGACTCAATTGCGGAGTCTGAAACACTCAATTGTTCAGACTGCAGGAGAACGGATCTGTCTGAATGAGACAGTGGATCAATAAGTCTGAGGAGACTTTGTTAAAATTTAATATGTCTCGGTAAGACGTGGTTGTTCATGGCAAATGAATTTTAATATGTGTATCGGAAGATGTAGTTGGATTTTGTCACGCTCAGACTTGGCCGGCTGTAGCGTGAAATTAAGGAGTTGTTCTAACGAACCAAAATGATCAGTCCTGTAAGGGCTTAGATGTGTGTGAAATACACTATATAATGTCTCAAAAGGACTTATTTTTGGGTTTCCCGCAGGAATTAGGAATTCTCGCCACATGCGACGTAGAATTTTAGTAGGAGTCTCTGAGGACTTGGAATTTGGAGGAATTCTCGCCACGTGTGACATAGAATTTTAGTAGGAGTCTCTGAGGACTTGGAATTTGGAGGAATTCTCGCCACGTGCAACGTAGAATTTTAGTAGAAGTCTCTGAGGACTTGGAATTTGGAGGAATTCTCGCCACGTGCGACGTAGAATTTTAGTAGGGGTCTCTGAGGACTTGGAATTTGAAGGAATTCTCGCCACGTGCGACATAGAATTTTAGTAGGGTCTCTGAGGACTTGGAATTTGGAGGAATTCTCACCATGTGTGACGTAGAATTTTATTTGGCTTGCCCGTAGGATTTGGAAATACGATTCGTCCCTTAGGACTTTGAAATTACTAACAGGGAAAACCCAAAGAAAAATGTTTGCTGAGAAATAAATGAAAAAAAAGGCAACACACGCGGGCATAGGCGGGGGGTGAAGGACATCTGACCATCACCGGAGTTATTTCTAGATTCTGTGTGAATGAACCCGTCTATTTATAGACCATCTGGGACTCCGGGAAATTTCCCGGGCGTCTGAGAGGATAACAGTAGGATGCCCTAGTAATTTTCCCTATAAGCGGAGTTCAGATGTCGCTTTCCTAACATCTAACTCGAATTTTAACTACACGGAGAGAATTTCAGCAATGTAAGCTGACTTCGTCTTGTCCCACGTGGGAATTTATTCGCGCCTAAATAATAATTCGCTAATCCGGAATGCGAAGTAAAATTTATCACAGAGGAATTTCTTTCGCACTGTTCCTCGAAGCAAAGAATATGGCAAGGATTTTAACAAAGAGGAATTTCGCACTATTCCTCGAAGCAAAGAATAGGGCAAAGATTTTAACACAGAGGAATTTCGCACTATTCCTCGAAGCAAAGAATGGTTAGCACTGGTTATTTCCTAACTACCTATCCTGAAAGGCATGCATTAAGGAATCTATTACGGCGGTTCTCTTCTCTCAGTGAATACATACGTCCCTATTTCTAATTCCTAGGAACAGTCATGATTGTAAAATTCCTATGCTAAAATAAACACATTACTTACGTGGAATATCCGGATCTGTGTGCTGGTTTTACACAAAAGGTTCGTAATTGTCTCGTACCCAGCGTAGCTTTACTGATTTGGCAGATGCAAACCCAAACAAAAGCAGAAAACAAATGGAGGGGATGCAACCGCTAAAACGAGAATCTCAGGCAAAAGGTCGCCATTTTTATGTCTTTCCTGGCAATCTAGTTTGAAATATTCTCTTTGAGACAGGTAGCAACAATTTCAGATAATTTAGCCTTATGATTCCGACTTCGTGGGGCCAGGGAAACATAAAACAAGAGGAAAAAGGGGGAATTTCATATGAGCGTAAGGCTCTTACTACTAAAGGAAAATATTATGTAAACACGTGGGCAAACTTACAGGAGTGTATTTACATAAATAACATCAGTACGGGAAAGAGGAATGCAAGTAGATTATTGATCCTGGAGGGGATTCCTACTTGATGAATGAAACTGGAGGGATTCCAGACACAGTCCAAGAGGATTCCACAATATAGGGTCCCTATGAAATGAGAGACATGCACATTATATGCCAGTAATGAAAATAGACAAAAGAATAATGAATTCGAAGCCGCACTGAGGGTGCCAAGGGGCTTCGATGAATTAATAATGACTTAGCACTGCCGACACTCGAGGAGCACAGACATTTGACAAGAGATTCGGTGATTACATCTTACCGTAAGGCAGATTTGTTTCCAGCGCAGAAAGCGGTCCATGGATGACTTGCGATTTCCGAGTGCGAGTTTTCTTCCACGTGGTAAGATGCAGGGACTTCCGTAAAGGGCAAGGCGATGGGAACTTGCAAATGGAGTGGGTCATCGGTCAGGCCAGCATCCAAGGGAACACGTGGGTGGTGGGCGAAGTGCACAGAGGAAAAGTATACTTTGAAAGGCCATGTGGTTAGGAGCTAAGGGCATTTTTGGGCCAGGGCATGGCGGTGATTGTGGTGTCGACTTCACACCATCTAGTCCAGCGCGCATGTGAGAGTGAACCGTGGTTTGGATTTTACTTTTATCCCCTCCTATGGGGCAGGGGACACGTCCAACACATAGGGGGGTTGAGTCATGTTCAGCTGATGTCTGCAGGGTTTTTTGCTTGAAAAGGACAACCAGAAAGATTCACTTTTGCCTCAGAAAGGGATTACCTACTTAAAGGGAGTGGCCTACAATCGGTTTTAATCCCCTGTATTCTGACCGTGCGAAATATCGATCGGCAGACAGTAAATGAAAAAAAAGAGGAAGCAACTTGCTAGTGAGTTCTTGCTAATTATAATATATATATATATATATATATATATATATATATATATATATATATATATATATATATATATATATATATATATATATATATATATATATATATATATATATATATATATATATATATATATGTATATACTGTATATATATATATATATATATATATATATATATATATATATATATATATATATATATATATATATATATATATATATATATATATATATATATATATATATATATA
>JANJGK010000018.1:2672138-2691040 GCA_039081455.1 Macrobrachium rosenbergii
GAAGAAAATTTAGTTGTGAGTCCTGTATATGTTGGTTTCCTGTATAGTGTTATCTCTGTGTTTACCTATAAGCACGTCAAGGAAAGCTAAAGTATTATTGTTCTCTTCTTCTGAAGTAAATTCAATATTTTTGTGTTTTGAGGTAAAATAATCAAGAACCAAGGGTATAAGTTTTTCATATCTAAACATTAAAAAGTATCATCAACATATCATCCATAGAACAGTGGTTTAAAAGAACTGAGACAGTTATCCAGCCAAACAACTTCATGGTGAGATAAAAAGGCATTGGTCAAAGTGGAGCCAATGTCGAAACTTAGACAAGAGAGATTGTACCTTTACGCAAGTTGTGGTGTAGTTTTATGTATTCTTTTTAAATTTACGTAAAGTGGAAATGTCTATTATGTAGAAGAGGGATATTATGTTTTGTTGTACTTGTATTTGGTTGTGAAAAGCGTTGTGTTTAGCTGTTTCGTGTATTTAATTGTAAGTATACGTGTAATGGTACTCAACTACCAGACATCGGTTGTTTGTTTAGTTGTTAGTCGAATGTTTGGTGGTACTGTTTCTTTTTTCTATGCTTGTACATTACCAGTTTTTATATAATCTTTTGTGTAACATTACCGTATTCTAATGATCCTTTGCAACTTGGTGATCTTTCATTTTTTCCTTTTTTTCCTTTCTTTGTTTTTGTTGCCAGACCTGATGATGGAGACAGTTACTCCAAAACGCCGGTGTCATAATTAAATAAAGGATGTTTTATGAACAAGTACTGGTTTTACTTTATATGTATATATATATATATATATATATATATATATATATATATATATATATATATATATATATATATATATATATATATATATATATATATATATATATATATATAGAGTAAAACCAGTATTTGATCATAAAACATCCTTTATTTAATTATGACACCGGCGTTTTGGAGTAACTGTCTCCATCATCAGGTCTGGCAACAAAAACAAAGAAAGGAAAAAAAGGAAAAAATGAAAGATCACCAAATTGCAAAGGATCATTAGAATACGGTAATGTTACACAAAAGATTATATAAAAACTGGTAATGTACAAGCATAGAAAAAAGAAACAATACAATACTAAAAGAAACAAATACCTGCATCACGAAAGCATACACACACACACACACACACATACTAAAAATTAAAAACACAGCGTCTCCGTGGACCTCTCGTTGTTACTGAGGGACGTTTCAATTTTAAAGTGTACAGGCTCTCTACTATTGTTCAAACACTACTCTGACATTAACTTGAGGATAAAGTTCTCCTAAAAGTTTTAATAGTCTATTTTTAACAGAAAAACTCTTATTAACATGGAAAACATAGTAAAATAAATGCACTGCTTTATTGGCTTTTGAAATAGAAACTTTCTGGAACAATAACTTTATATATATATATATATATATATATATATATATATATATATATATATATATATATATATATATATATATATATATATATATATATATATATATATATATATATATATTGAAGGGGTATTAGGGAGCACTAGATTAGAAATTAAGAAGGGCAAATGTTTTCCATAGCCTTCCTGTCAGTCAGCAATATGATGAAAAATGACTGTGCTTCTTCGAACAGAATAAAACAGTTTTTCGTTTTAAGTTATTTTTCTTACAAGCATAAAGGTTTATATATTATTTTATTTCCTTCTATGAAGCTAGGCGTGATAGTTAGATTGGGAGGGGTGTCCCTTCATAGTAATATATATATATATATATATATATATATATATATATATATATATATATATATATATATATATATATATATATATATATATATATATATATATATATATTACCACGAAGGGACAGCCCTCCTAGCTTCACAGAGGGGAAATAAATTAAGATATAAACTTTTACGCTTGTAAGAAAAATAACATAAAACAAAAACTGTTTTATTCTGTTTGAAGAAGCATAGTTGTTTTTCATCATATTGCTGACTGACAGGAAGGCTGTGGAAAACATTTGCCCCTTCTTAATCTCTAACTTATTGCTCGCTAGACACTCCTTAATCTCCTTTTCTTTGGACCTGTGACTGCCTGAATACCTCTGTTTCCAGGAACGAAGCTGTTTGGAGACAAATCCCTGCCATAGGCTAAGATGAGCCGGTGGAGAAGACTTACTCAAAGAGAAAGTTCAGGGGCCCTTAGCAACTGATCATGTGGCCCTTGCCCTGTCATGTGGTGACTGGTTCAAAGAAAGCACACCAACAATCTGCAGGTGCAATTATAGAAAATGGAGCATCAAGAGAGGGTGGGAAGTTAATCCTCCAAAGGTCATATAAGGAGCCATGTGTTCTGAAGATAGACAGAGGCATCTTGGTTGCAGCACCCAAAAGCAACTTCCCTTAGACCCCCACCCCTACTTGGCCATATCCCCAACACATGGCTTTCTTGCTCAAACCCAAGTTTTCCTACTACTGAACCTCCTAAATTCCTCCTCCATTCTTATCTATGGTGAAGACAACTCTCCAACAAAGTTAATGTACCCTGATCATAGGTATTTCTTAATCAGTCACAAACTTATTATTCTTTTACTGATTTTCCATTTCACTTCAAAGTGCAAATTTCCATGCTACACTACACCCAGTGTACTGATTTTGAGAAAATACAGAAGTTTTCTTATTTGCAGGGCCTATTGGAAGGTGAGGCTTTGGAACTGATATCTGTTTTTAAATTAAAAGGTATTCAAATATTTACAAGCAGTGAACTTGTTAAAAGAGAAATATGGCAGAAAAGATGAAACCAAGTTGTGTTTAGTTAGAAAACTCTTCCAAACTAAGAATCCCAAGGCTGATGCAGAATCACTACAAGGTTTTAGAGTGCAATTCGAAAGTGAACAGCTGGAACTGAGTGAATTGAATACCATCTTGCTTTACACCTGACTACCTAGTAGTGTAAGTGAAATAATAAAACGAAGGTGTGGAGAAGATTGGCTTAAATTTGACACCTTTAAAAAATATCTTGAAGAAGAAATGCACAATTTGAGGGCTTTACCACAGACTGAACCAGTAAAAGCTAATACATTAATAGCAGTATCTGCTTGTGCAGTAGAACAGGGGCAATCTGTGAGACAAAAAAAAAAAAAAAAAAAAAAATTGGTAAGACCTAAAGAAAATACAAACAAAGCCAAGGTAAACCAGGTTAGAGGATGTGCACTTTGCAGAGGCAATCATATATGGACACACTGTAAATCCCATGTAACCAGAGGAGGAAATACAGAATGATTCAGAACTCTGGGTTTGTGTTTCATATGTGCATCCAATAAACACTTCAGTTCCGACTGTGACAGGCAAGGTGGTAACAGTGGCTGCACTGTTAGACATCATAGTGCTATATGCAATCAAAATCAACCAAATAAATTTAAGGTAGGTGGGGTAAAAGTTGGAGCACTCTTTTTGACAAATACAGGACATGGATATAAGACAAGTAGGAAATCGATCTTACCTACAGCCACAATAACCCTAAAGGGTAAAAGAGGTTGCATTGTGCAAAAAGAGAGGGTTGTTGGATACCTGTGCTGAGAGATCATTTATAAAGAAATCTGCTCTTGAGGCACTCCTCTATAAAAGCAAGGGAGTTGAAAATATATCATTGAGAGGTTACTTAACTTCTACACCAGTTAAGGAGTATGAAATAGTTAACATTGCTGTACCTCCACCGGAGTAGATTAATAAATATGGATTGTATAGTGGTAGATGAGCTACTAGAATATACAAAGAAATTCTATTTTAAGAAAAACTTAAGGCCGTTTTGCAGAACGAAAATCAGCTTGGTTGATAAAGATTTTTATCTGCCCATAGAGAGACAATTGCCTACAGAATTGTTAATAGGGGTTGACAATGTGTACATTTTACATACAGGGTTTAGGAAATTTGAAAATTTAATATTGCTATCAACCATATATGGTTATGTGGTAACCGGAACATGTAGTTCTCCTACCACCTAGGAGACTCATGTTTTCGTTTTAAACTGTCAGTGGAAACCAACAACATAATTACGGCTGAAGGGGCCACTCATTTAAAGGGTCCAAGGGAAGATCTTGAAACTTTATGGAGTTTAGATCATTTAGGTATTGACTGAAGTGAAATAACAAAACAGGACCGGAAAATATTGGAGAACTTTGAGAGTACTATAACTTATTCTTAAATTGACAAACAGCATGTTGTGGCATTGCCTTGGAAAGGCAATAAAAGGAGATTAACTTCCAACTTTGGGTTGGCTTTGAATAAATTAAAATGACAGGGTACCAAGTGTCAGAAGGACACTCAGTATCTAGAACACTACCAGAAAATCCTGAAGGATTCGAAGGATAGGAGATTCATAGAGTGGAATATTTTTAAAACAGAGGCAGACTGTAATTTCTTGGCACATCATTGTGGTAAAAAGGACAGTACAACAACCTTATTAGGATAGTATTTGAATGTTCAGTCAGACAGGGGAAAAGTGGGTTAAGCGTGAATGATTGTTTGTGGGCGGGACCACATATAACAGCTGACCCGCTCAAAGTTCTACTGCAGTTTAGGGCAAAGATATACCTGCAGAATTTATGGAAGCAACAACTGGACTGGGAAGAACAACTCCCAGACCCATTGCAGAAACAATGGGTTGAGTTATCCAAAGACTGGGAAAAATTTCTTGATATTTCCTTTCCTAGGAATTTTAGCTTAGGAGAGGGGGACTCCTTGCACATAATCTGTGATGCCAGTAAATTAGCATATGGTTGTGTAGCCTATAGAGTTAAGAACAGAAACTATTATTTAATGGTGGCAAAGGCAAGAGTAGCACGCATTAAAGAATTAAGTGTTCCAAAACTTGAGTTGGTGGCATTGTCGCTAGCAGCAGGAATGGCTAAATTTATTAAAGAATCCTTTGAGAAGGATGAGTTTGTAGAACTATTTTTTTGGTTGGACAGTAAAGTCGCCCTAAGTTGGCTAGTATCGAAAAGTGTTCTCCCTGTATTTGTTGAAAAATAGAGTACAGGAAATAAAGTCTTTAATTCCAGAGGCAGTCTTGTCTTTTGTGCCTACAGATGGTAATCCCAGTGACTGGTTGACATGTAGGAAAAGGACAGAAATGATCTTGGATAGTTCTTTCTGGTGTGAGGGACCTCCTTGGTTAAAAAATTCCTCTTGGCCGATAGATAGCTTATGGGTTGGTGGATCACTTGTGCAGGGTAGGGAAAAGAACATTTTGGTGAGTACTGTAGGGGACAACCTGAATGGTAGTACTCAGTTGCTGAATTGGGAAAGATTCAGCAAGGTTAAAAAGGTCCATAGGACCACAGCGTGGATCCTACGATTTTTGAATAATTGTAGGAGTTCGACCAATATGAAGAGGCATGGTGAATTGACCTTGGAAGAACTCTAAGAGGCAAAGAATAAGACTATTGCCATCATGCAAAAGGAATTTTTCCAAGAGGAGTATGAGAGTTTGATGAAGGGGGTAAGAAAACCAAAACTAGCTCTTGTACACCAGTTGAATCTTTACCTGGACAATGGGGTGGTAAGGTGTAAGGGTAGACTAGAACATGCACAGTTACCCGAAGCTGCTAAGTTTCCTATACTACTGCCGAAGATTTGCTATGCTACTCAGGTGATTATTAAAGAACATCATAATGCTAATGCTCATATGGGTGTAAATGCAACTGTGGCAAGTGTCAGGCAGGAGTTCTGGATCCTACAGATAAGGCAACTAACTAAGAGTGTATTACACCATTCCATTGCGTTATTTGTAGGAGAATGCAGGGGGGACATATAGGCCCAATATAATTCCTCCATTACCTGAGTTCAGGGTGCAATGTAAGCAACCTTTTAATACCACAGGCGTGGACTACACCAGTGCATTATGGGTTAAGGGAAAAGGAAAGAGCCCTGAGAAGGCTTATATCATCTTATTTACATGCCCAATAACCAGAGGCATGCATGTGGAGTTAGTTGATAACCAGTCCTGTTACTCATTCCTCATGAGCTTTAGAAAATTCTGCAGCAGAAGAGGTTTCCCAGCGCTCATGTTGAGTGACAACACCACCATGTTTGTAGCAGCATCAGAATACTTTAAGACCATGTTGGAGAATCCCAGGGTAAAGGAACATCTGTTGGATATGAAGTGTAACTGGAAGTTCATTCCAGTGAGGGCACTGTGGTTTGTTGCTATATGGGAAGGGCTGATATGACTTCTTAAGTCATGCCTAAAAAAGATAGTATGCCAAGCCTTACTCAGTTTTGAGGAACTGACCTGTGTGTTGGTGGACCTGGAAGGAATCCTTGATTAAGTAACACGCATGGGGATTTGAATCAGTTGGTAATTTTAACCCCTGATCATCTGATTCTTGGAAGAAAACTTAAGTCCTTCCCAAGAGGAGAAGTAAACTGGGAAGAGATCTCTGGTGACCCTACCTACGGATGGAGAGAGTTCACCAAGAAAAGATTCCTGTATGTATCCAAGCTGTGCAACAGTCTGTGGAAAAGGTGGGAGAGGGAGTATTTAACAACGTTAAGAGAGACCCATCATGTAGGAATGATGGATGGCTCTTGGCCAAGGATAGGGGAAGTAGTCCTCATTCATAACGAGGGGCCAAGGAGCAAGTGGAAGTTGGGCCAAGTGGTCGAGTTACATATGGAGCAAGACAAGGTCCCAAGAGTGGCTTCTCTAAGAACAGCCCATAGCCAGCTCATGAGACCTGTAATTAAGTTATACCCCTTGGAACTGTGTCAGGAGATAAGGGAAATTAATCCTGTGACAGAGGACATTCAGCAAAGCACCGCCCGAGCAGAGGGACTGCTCAAATAGCTACAGAAGCCAGAAAGGCATTGATAAGAACAGGACTATTGTAAATAATGTATGCATAAGTTTTTCTTGCGGAGGAGTATGTCGAAACTTCGACAAGAGAGATTGTACTTTTCCACAAGTTGTGGCGTGATTTTATGTATTCCTTTGAAATTTACGTAAAGTGGAAATGTGTATTATGTAGAAGAGGGATATTATGTTTATGTTTGTAGTTACTTCTGAAAAGCATTGTGTTTAGTTGTTCCGAGTGTATTTAATTGTAAGTATACGTGTAATGTTGCTTAACGACCAGGCATCGGTTGTTGTTTGGTTGTTAGTCGAACATTTGGTGGTGGTCAAAGACAGCCATCAAGTCAGTCTCATCACAACCTTGTTGCAATGTAGTTGTATCTAGTAGGGACTCAAGAAAAGGGAATGCAGCCATAGTTGTCGGTGCCTTCAAGTCCACTTAAGTATTCTTTTTCATCTTAAAGTTCATTGGGAAGCTTTCCTGTAGGAGATATGCATATCTAAATGTAAGGGGAATTTCTTGGAGTGTGCTTCGGATGATGGTTACAAAGTGTAGATTGTGCTCATGACAATCTAATTCCAATTCAAACCAGGAGTATCGAATGCACCATTTGAACTAACAGTAAGTTTATTTCATTTACGTCTTGTATTATTATACACAGTACAATGTGTTTTAAGTGCAATTTGAAAATAAGTGAAGTAACCTGGGTGAAGACTTAGGTTATGAATAGTTTAGTACTTTTCAAACTGTTTAGGCTATATGATTACACTTACGATTTGAAATGCTCTTCTTGTTCTGAATGAGTCGGAATAACCGAGAGGGTTTCCCATTGCTACACCATCTTTTTGTTTATTCATATTTGTGTTAAACATAAAATAACATTCAGACGCAGCTAATGTGAGCAATTTATGTAACTGTTGTTTATTAAAATTATGTATACTGGTGGAGTCGTTAAACAAGTTGTTAATGCATATATCAATGACTTCTGTTAAAGGAGTATTAGTAAATAATGATTTAACATCGAAATTTACAAGGACACAATTGCCTAGTTCTAGATCGCAAATTTCTTTAGCAAAAATTTAAAAAAATCTTTAACTGTATACTGATTACAAGTTACATGAGCTAAAATAGGGACGAGACACTTAGAAAAATGGTAATTGAAAGTACCTATAGCTAATATGATTGGTCCGAGTGGGACACCCTCCTTGTGTACCTTAGGGAGACCATAGAGCACTCCAGGTTTAAATCCAGATGTAAATACAGTAGATCTTTATAAGAATGTTCATCCAGAACGCCCTCAGACTTATATATGTATATATATATATATATATATATATATATATATATATATATATATATATATATATATATACATATATATATATATATATATATATATATATATATATATATATATATATATATATATATATATATATATATATATATATATATATATATATATATATATATATATATATATATATATATATATATATATATATATATATATATATATATATATATATTATATATATATATATATATACATATATATATATATATATATATATATATATATATATATATATATATATATATATATATATATACATACAATATATGTATATTTATATTTATATGTATGTATGTATGTATGGATGTATGTGTGTATGTGTGTGTGTGTGTGTATATATATATATATATATATATATATATATATATATATATATATATATATATATATATCATAGTAAGTCCACTCACTTTCCCATTATGTTGGAAAGAAATTTCTCCAACCTCCACTGCGGTGGTCCGAAGGGCATTTAAAACATAACATGAATCTTACAGATGAATTATCTAAAATCAACGTAAAAGACTGTAAATTTGCGAGTTTGGATGTAACTTCCCTGTTCACCAATGTACCAGTCAAGACAATGTTGGAAGTAACAAAAAAGAATATGGAGGAAGGGATTTATACGTGCCCTAGATCATGTCTTTATGGAATGGTTAAAATGGAAGAGGTGGGCAAAGTAAATAAAGGGAACTTAAATTTCGTAAAATGGGTAAGATACATGGATGACATCTTGATTATGTATAAGGGAGAAAGGGATGATCTACACAAGTTCCTAGAAAACATAAATAAACTAAATGAACACATCAAGCTCACAATAGAAGAAGAGAAGGGGAGAGAAATTCCTTTCTTGGATGTCCTGGTAAAGAGGGAAGGGAAAAATTTAAAATTCAAGGTATACAGGAAGAAGGCACACACCAGTTTATACATACATATGTTCTCCAGTCATAGGAAAGAAATAAAAATGGGAGTATTGACAGGGTTAGCCATTAGGGCGTATAGGATTTGCAGCCCCGAATTCTTAAATAAAGAGCTGGAATACCCGAGGGGGAGTTTTAAGAGATTAGGATACCCTAAGTATTGGTGGGAGCAGGCACACATCAAGGCAAGAAAAAACTAATTTGGGTAGAGGGAAAAGATAGAAAAGGAACATTTGGTAGGGAAGAAAATAATTACAGTCCCAGACAACAACACTATTACACCCAACAACAGCTGGATAATTTCAAATTGATAAGCAGCTAAAAAAACACCATTAGGAATAAAATAGTTGGAAACAAAAAGTCAGTACAGGGGGGAGAGTTAAAAGAATGCCTTCATAACATGCGCTAACAACACAATGGCAGGGAACACCGGAAACGGCTTTGAAGACAAGTTGTATACTCCACAGTAGCAAGGAAACAAGAAAAACGCAAGAGGACGCATGGGAATCCATATTATCGGAAGTTCAAAGACAGGTTAAGACAGTGGTTGCTGCTTCTAAGGGGCAATTTTTTTTAGATATTTTACCTCTCGGGTCTTTAGAATCAACTTTAATGGATGCAGCATATCTGTAGGGTTCACAGGTAATTTTTACTAGGGAGAATTTGTATTGGTATTATGATATTTTAAAAGGGGATGTGTCTGATAGGGGTTGCTTGTGGAAATTCCAGTTAGTAACTTGAAATCGTTTCATAGTTGTTCTTACGACCTTTCCCTAGTGGTTTTAATGGTTCAGTAGTAGTATGGGATAGTAAGAAGACTATGTACCTTTGGGGGGACCAGTTTCAATCCTCGGCAGTTAACTTAACTATAAGTCAGGATGTGTTTTAGTTCATGATAGATATATTTGTGACAGTAGTATCTTTACGCTCATAAGCGTTGACTGGTTAGGATGTGAGAAGATGTTAGTACATAACCAGACTCCTTCTGACTGCGACTTCCGAACGTTCTAACATGAGTACAATGTGGCCTCTATGAAGACTCTCAATGTGTGTTCTGCAAGTGGTGTGAGGTCTCCATCCAGTGCCATAATTATTTGGATATGTTACTTCTACGAGGATCCCGCCTCTACGATGTGGCATGTAGACTGGTCACTCTGAAGTTTTGAGTCCTGGGCAACAGTGACTTCAACTCTACTACTCAAATCTTCATACGGCATCTTCATGGGGAACATCAAGTTGTCCCGATGCCGCCTTTAAAGGGAGTGATCGCCACAATTCCACCACTTCCTCCAATGCTGGAAGACGAACCTTTCCCCATGCCAAATCAGTACCTCCTCATCACTACTTTATTGCTGATCGGGGCCCTTGTTATCATACTCTTTGTGAAGTGGGATATTTGTTGTGTACAAAAACATTGTGAGAGCAAACCCTCGCCTGAAGATCAGCCTGTCAAGGGTGTGGCTGTCCATTTAGTGCATGAATCTGGAAATTAATAATTGCTCTTCTCTGGTGGTGAGAGCAGCACTTCTTTGGGTGGCCGAACATCTGAAAAGCTTATAGGTCACAAGTATTTTATGAATTACAATACACAGTAGATGTTTGATTAATAAGTGTGGCTAAAGACATTCTGAAAAGCCTTGAGAGAATGATTAGCTGTTGTCTGACTCATTTCCTAGTTAAGTAAAACTGTATACATCAGGTATTCTCAAGGCGTGGGAACTCACAACAAGACTTCGTGAGTGCATTTGCCAGAAATATCCAGGTTCCGGTAAATGCGTTTGTATGTGCGTTTCTTTTGGGCGGAGTCCCAGGGTGTGAAGTGATTAGTTATCAGACAAATGATCATTCGAAGACTAACACTGAACATTATTAAAAGTCTTCAGTGAAGACTCTGTGGTTTGAGACCTGTTGATTAAAACTGTGAACATTGCTGTTTGGAGGTAGGGGCCACTTTTGATTTCCCAAACTGTATATTATTTCTTTCATTTAACATATGTCTCACCTTTATAAGTAACATTGGGAGAATTCCCATATCTTTATTTTTATATATGTTGTTTAATAAGGGTTTTATTTGACTTCTTCAGATGTTTCGCTGTGAAAGAGGTTAAAGCTGTACTGATTGGGAATGTACTATACTTCGACTTATTTTGACCTATTTTGACCTATTGTGGGATAATGATGTAGAGACAATAACTAGTTAAATATGGTGGACTGTAATATGACTGGTCTTTTGGTGAACATTAATATTCTATATCAATGCATCTCTTGTTTCTGGCAATCCAGTTATGTTAGATTATTGTCAAATAAAATATTTTTGGGTAGAGCTGGTTTCGCTGTAGACCTGAGAGAGAGAGAGAGAGAGAGAGAGAGAGAGAGAGAGAGAGAGAGAGAGAGAGAGAGAGAGAGAGAGAGAGAGAATGCAGGGTGTGTAGGCGCAGATATGCACTACCAGTAGCCTTTTTGATGCGGTCACTATCAAGCTACAATAGTTGGGACTTCTCAACTTTGCAGAAAAAGGTAAGCAATGAAATTTCTTCTCGACTGGGTAATATATATATATATATATATATATATATATATATATATATATATATATATATATATATATACATATGTACATATATGTTGGGTACACTTGCGAGTATCCAACTATGTCTGATTATGTGGACCGTCGTCAAAACAGTCAGAGAAATGGATTTGCATCTTCAAATGTTTCTCCATGGTTGTGCATGAGTTTACGTCTTAGAAATAGTAAAGTTCTTCTGGTAGGATTTAGACAAACTCCATAATGGGATTCTGTGTGACTATATTCTAGAATATTGTACAACAAGGTAACAATGGGTCTACACAGGATGATTTCCCATTTTGATCTGTCTTAAAACTTCCATGCTACATCATAACAAGACCTATCATTTACACACACGCGAACACACAATGACCTCGTTCCCAAGGATCTCTCACCGCCTACTTGACTCCTCTCAGCTCAGAACAAAAGAGGCCATGGCTTTATGCTGACATACTGTTTTCGAAACAACACATGGACGCTTGCTGACATGTTTTGCTGACATGTTTTGCTGACATGTGCGACTTGAAGGACCAGATCTGTGATTCAAAAACAACACCTCTCTCGTTCTCACACAGATATATATACTTTTTGCTAAGTCCATTTACATTACAATTTAAATGGAACTACTGGTTCCATTTTATATCATGTCATACCATGACATTTGCTCGGGCACGTAAAAACACAATAGGAACGAAATCACCAAAACATTCACACATGAGCTAACTGTAACTACTAAGAAAGCAAATCAAAAACAATACACTTTCAATATCCATTATACTGATAATGTGAATGAAGATTATATATAGAAATTATATGTAGAAACATGTTTCATAGTTGTGTGCACAAGCTTCATGAATACATATGCAAAGATGAAGGTTAAAAAATCGATGCTTAAAAATGTATCCAGACAAAACAATAATAATAATCATATGATGAGGTTATTTAAAATAAAATACTTATATAAACCAGATGAAACAGACATAACTCATAGCTATCCTGTTAGACTGACCAGTATGGATATCCAGATTTTTAACCGCAGTGCATACCTTGATAGACCAATATGCCACTCTATGTATAAATTACAGCATGTATATATTGACACGTATTATTTTTTTATTAAAGAAATAAATGTAGCCATTATATAAGTTTATAGTAAATATCACCACCACTGTTTTTCTTCTCCCCACATTTATTACCCCTGCAATAAAAACCTTTTCAGTCTTTCTCTGTGTAGTCGGGTTTTAATGAAAATAATGGCCAGTCATCACATTATCTAACCCTATACACCCAATGACTCATATCTAATGGGGACCTACGAGCACCACAGGATTTCGCAATGTCCTCCTTCAGTCCTCGTGTTCTCTTCCAAAACGCTACGCTGGCAGCTACGCCCACAGATCCTAGTAGCATACCGATGGCAATTAACACGTAGAGGAGAATAAAGTCGTGGCGAACAGTAGAACGGTTCACAGAAGATAGCAGGTCCAATGCTGCAATAGCGTTTTCGACGGGCCTATTGTAGGGAATTGTCAGACCTTGCAGCCTGGTGTTCTCCCACGATGTGTTGATGAAGAAATTACACCCACGGATGATAGTAACCATAGCTCGTATAGCAAGCGACGACGTTGTAGCAGTGCAACCATCATTGACGACGAACATGTTTCCTGATGCCCTAGTTCTGTCCGGGCAAACGACGCTGTATGCTTCCGCAGAGAAGACGAATGCCGTGCCATTCAAGAGCCTGTGACGAAACTGATTGTCGTTATACCTGACCAGACCACCCAAACAATGTTCACGTGTATGGGGAGAGGTTCTGTTAAGTACTAAGTCCAATTCGCATGAACCCAAGGACATATTTGATATATTCCCGAATTCAAACAAATCGATCCTGCACACCTTAAAACCCATAACATCATAGCAATCATTTAACAGTTCTTGATCTCTGACTACCGTAAAAGTTTCCTCATTGGCGGAAACCAATACTAGACCTGACAGGTTATTAATAATAGGCGTCGAGACGTTAGATACATACGTAGGAAAAGGCGAAATCTTATACGCTTTCCACGCATCTGATGGGTTAAAAGGAATGTCGATTACGAACTTATTAAGGTCAACTTTAACTGTGATCAAACTGTAATAAAATTCAATCTTATGAAAATCTACTACTGGAACATAACGCATTCTATCATGAGCATTACTGATAATTTGGGCAAGATCTTTAATTGGTAACAAATGAGGAGACAAAACACCTTTAGCAGCAAGTGTTATGGCTTCCACATAGTCCTTTGATTTTTCAATAAAGCTTGAAACTCTCGAGGATACATGATCAATTTTAGTATGATAATACATCAAAGTTGCTAACAGTACTTGAGTGTCATGAACCTGATCGAAACGTCGTGATTGTTCATTTACTTTACTAATTACGCCGTTCAAAGCTTGAATTTGCCTGTTTAGTTCTCCTGCTAATACCTCTTGTTGATGTTCCAGATTTTCGATTTTAACTCCGTGATCGCGAAGTTTAAGCCGATTAGAAATTCCCAAACCAAGACCAGCTACTGAACCAACGAAGTTTAATGCCGCTAAAACAAGTGGGTTACGCCTTTCTGTAGTTTCTTGAGGCATTGACCACATAAGCAAATCACGAGCTAAGATTTCAGCTTCGCATGTTTTATTCCTTAATTCCCAAAAAAGCATATTAACCGTGTCACTAACTTGATTAGGCGACGTTGGATCATTGTTAAATAAATAAGATTTATGCAAATCTTCAAGGGATTGAGCAAAAAGAGTCAATTCCGATTTTAGAGCCAGTACATCATTTTCAATAATAAAAATAGCGTTCATATTGACTTCTAAAACTATATTACTGTCAGTTAGAAAGAAATTATTCATTTCCTCCACAATAGAACCATGATGTAAAGTTATTTCAGAACTCCTCCCAATCGCAAAAAACAATGATAGGAATAGTGCAGGGTATAATTTGACAAGCTTCATGTTGGAGCTGCAATAAAACAAAAATCCTTTGTAAATGTTGTATTTCAAAAAAAAAACATTGCACCACTCAAATGATATATAAAGTTTAATAGAAAAAACATATCTTAGAACAATTATTTTTTTCATAACAAACCATTGTCTTAAGCCCTCACATGAGAGATAGAAACAGTTCGGACATCCGTTGTATCGGACTGATTCCGAATTTTAAGTCGGTTACCCACTAAAACTTCTATAACTGTGAAAGGACCTTCAAATTTAGGCAATAATTTCCAATTTAGCCCCTTCCTAACATAAACCTGTACATAAACTGTATCTCCTTCTTGGTAAGGTTTTGTGACCTTAGCCTTTTTATCATGTGCGTTCTTCATTAACACTTGAGCCTGTAAGAGGTTTTGATAAAGTGTCTGAAATCTACTGCGGCTAACATCTATTATATCCTTTAATGGATCTGACAAATTAGGTGTAGGTGTGAGAATGTGGAAAGGTGTCCTAGCAGGTATCCCGTAAACAGCTTCATGGGGAGACATACGGATTGAAGTATGAAAATTGTTATTTAGGGTACTGGACACAGTGGGTATTGCAATATCCCAATTTGGGTCCATACCACCTATGTTTACACGCAGTATGTCTAACACCTTCCTATTAACACGTTCGGCCAAATCATTCGATTCAGGATGGTAGATCATCGTGTTTATTTTCTTAATCTGTAGAATCTCACACAATGAGTTAAGGAAGTGATTATTGAATTCTCCTCCTGAGTCGGAGATTATCATATTTGGGATCCCGTGTCTGCATATATAACACTCATAAAACTTCCTAGCACACTCAATAGCTGTTTTACTTTTTAATGGTATTAGTTCAGTATACCGTGTAAGAGCGTCGATTATCACTAAGAGGTTTTTATTCCCCCGGTCTGTCTCGTAAAAACCTGTCAATAAATCAAGGTGTACCCTTTCAAAAGGTTTACTAGGCACAGGATAAGTTCCGAGACCTACAGGAGTCTTAGTATGGCCCTTATGACGGAAACATGTATCACAGTTTTTAATATATTTCCTAATATCTTTTAACATAGTAGACCAGTAAAATAAAGACTTGGCCTTTTGGGATGTTATTTCGAACCCAGGATGACCATGCAAAGGATGGTTGTGAAGCCATTTCAGAACGGTTGGTATTAAAGTAACCGGTACAACCACCTGGTCGTTAGTCAACTGTGTTGAACTCCTGGTTTTCCTAGCCACAGATCGGCATAGAATGTTATCCTTAACCAAGAAATATTGGTTAGTATACTTCAAATATTCCTTATCATCCGGCTTCCTATTTAATGCGTCTATTATTACTCTTAATTTCTGATCTTTCATTTGTTCTTGTCGTACTGAATCTACATTCCATCCTATATCTGTAATATTCTCTATTGTTTGGGCTAAGGATTGACCATTTTCGATAGCAATTTTCATGGCCTGCGAAGAAGTTGGAATTTCTTCTAGCTCATCGAATGGAAATGATTGAGTTGGTACGGGATTACGTGATAACGCATCGGCTATTACGTTTGCTTTACCGGGTAAGTATCCAATTTTAGTTCCAAAGTCCTGGATAATCATATGCCACCGAGTTCTTTTAGGGCTATGATCGAAACCTTTAAAAAAATCAGTAAGGGGCTTATGATCAGTCAGAACCTTAACACTGTACCCATAAATTATATATTTAAAATGTACCAACGAATTAGCTATATCTAAACATTCTTTATCTATTACTGCATATTTCTTCTCTGACGTTTTTAGTTTGCGAGAATAAAAGGCAATGGGAAAAAACTTGTTGTCATGCCACTGGAGTAACACACCTCCTACTCCTTGATCTGATGCGTCGGTTGCAATAATAAATTCCTTAGTAAAATCAGGAAACTTTAGAATAGGAGCAGAACTCATTTTCTCTTTCAAGGTATCAAAAGCGATTTGATGTTGGGATTCCCACTTAAAAATTACATCCTTCCTTATAAGATCAGTTAAAGGAGCTGCTATCACTGAATAATCCCGGATAAACCGACGATAATAACCCGAAACCCCGAGAAACTGCTGTATACCTTTCACGTTAGTAGGAACGGGAAATTTACTAATAGCAGAGATTTTATCATGGACTACTTTAAGACCTTGCCGTGATACCATGAAACCCAAATAAACTAATTCATCTTTAAAAAACTCACATTTAGAAATTTTTACCTTTAAATGATGTTCTCTTAACCTTTGAAGGGCTATTTCTAGTTTACTTAGACGTTCTTCTAAAGTATTAGAAAAGATTACCAGATCGTCCATATAAGCACGGAGAATGTTCCCAAGTAAGTCTCCAAACACTATATTGATCATTCTAGTGAACGTAATAGGGGCACAACGTAGCCCAAATGGCATACGTAGGAATTCGTAGTGACCCCGAGCTGTACTAAAAGCAGTGTATGGTGTACTGTCCTTAGCTAAGGGTATCTGGTGAAAGCCTTTAAGTAAGTCCAAGGAAGTAAAGAATTTATTTTGCCTGAATAAAGATAAAATATCATCTGTACATGGTACTGGGAAACGATCAGGGATAGTTTGGTCATTGAGCTTGCGAAAGTCAACACAAATCTTCCAGGTTTTATCCTTTTTGGGTACGACTATCAATGGAAAATTATAAGGACTGTTAGATTTCTTAATAACCCCCTCCTTTAATATTTTATCTACCTCTACATTGATCTCATTCAGAAATTTGGCAGGTAGACGATATGAAGGTACATAAATGACTTTGTCCTTATCCTTTAAACGAATTTGATGCTCGATGACTTCTGTTTTGCCTAAAGCTCCAGTACTTGTAGAAAAAACATCACTATATTTGGATAGAAGCTCAAAAAATTTCTTACTTATCTCCCTATCTAAGATGTCTGCTTCAATTTTGCCTTTAATTATTTTTAAAAGAGGTTCATCTATTGCTTATTCAGTGGAATTAATTTCAGCAACTGTAAGAATTCGGTGTTTATACGCTTCGATGTTGACAATATGCTGATTTTCATGTATGGTTAAAGCAGCATTTAAATGATTAAAAACTTCAATGTTGACCCGATGATCAGAATTTACTGTGTACAACGCTTGCGTGACTGAAAGCCCATTGATTTTTAAAGTGTCAGGAAGAATTAAAATCTCTGAGCCTGGTATCTTTTTTCTAACCCATACCGTCAGATATGATGGTGTGTTTGGCTCAACGATTTGTGTAAAAGTAGCAATGGCGGGTGCCTGAGAGTTATGCTGGGTGGCTCTAACAATTTCATCACTTATGAGACAGGTGACTGGTTCCTCTATGTATGTTACTTTCTCACTGACTGTCTCCTTCTGACCCAAAACAGTTTTCAACGTGTGTGAAGACCGATAGAATTTTCCTTTTATAAACATTCCGTGTTTTGCGGGTGTCAAGATTACGTTATGTAATGACATTGATGGATAACCCATAATAACTACTGGGTACATACTAATATTACTAATAACGATAAAGGTGTCCGTGAAAGTACGTTGCCCCAACCTGTATTGTATATGAGTTGTTCCCACTACTTCCAATTCATTATTACCTATTCCTGACAAACGAATATTGGCGCGTTTGATAGGAAATTTGGAAAACAACAAGTGATGAGTACGTAAATCCATTATGTTACGTGGACTACCTGAATCAAAAAACAAGGTGAAATGTTTATGTTCTAAGCTAACTGCATGCAAAGTTGGCCTGATTTCTTCTGAACCAATAATAGCGTGAATTTTGCAAAAGTCTACGGGATCGCGCTCTGCATGTTTGGAAAAATCTACCACATTTTCTGGAAGATTCCTGTCTTCACACATATCTTGGAGAATATTAAATTTATTATCTGATTCAAAAAGTGATGATAACCCAATATCACTCTCCTCCCCATTAAGTTGGCTACGTGGTGTTTGTCTGTCCACTGGCATTCTGAAAATTCACTGACCCCTGGTTATTTTGAACTGCTGGGTTTGGAGTTGATTTTCCTGAGGAACGATTTGTCTGTGCTTGTTTCTGCCCTATATTACTATTCTGCTTGAATTGTTTGTTCTTTCCCCCATACTTTCCAAAAAAAAAGTCATTTGATCCTCATGGTTTTATTGGACAGTTTATTTCTGACTTTTATAAAGTGATTTGAAGGGTATGGTATTGTTTCTTCCTAGTATCATTACCAGCACTTTGGGT
>JANJGK010000018.1:2691140-2701140 GCA_039081455.1 Macrobrachium rosenbergii
AAATTTCATGCTTGTTTCACTATCTGAACGATTTTTACAGCAATCAGCTGCACCAAGAAGCGAACGGGTTATGTGAGAGGGCGAATCGGAAAATAATTGAGGCATTGCACATGACAGTGGGTGGTTCCGATACACATTGGGACAGATCGTTGATGAAGTTCGATATAGTATCAACACTATGGTGAATGACACAATTAAGATATCTCCAGCAGAAGCTTTGTATGGATACAAGTTGAAAGGACCTTTTGATTTGTTACCACAGCAAATTAAGGGCGATGTTACGGTCACTTCGTTGATAAATACAGCGAGAGAAAGATTTGCGTGTATTAGTAAAGAACTTGAACTTAGTTCACGCGCAATGGTAGAGAAGAGTAACGCTAAATCGCGGGTGTAGCTATTTCCATGGGTGATAGAGTGTTTGTTAAAGTGAATGTTCGGAATGATCCGAATTATAAATTAAGTCCAAAGTTCCATGGACCTTTTGAGATTGTAGAGATCAAAAAAGGGAATAGATTTGTAATAAAGGATGTAAATACCGGTGTGACGAAGTTGACCCATATTTCGAAGTTGAAGAAAGTTGGGATGTAATGGAACATTTGTATATAGTTAGAGGGATAAATGGGTTTATATTTGTATACATATGATATTTATTGTTTTTTTTGTCTCGTGTTCATTCTAGATGAAGTAGAGAATAAGAGAACTTTGCCAGTCTCTTTAACTAGATTAATGAAAGAAGTAAGAATAACGTTAGATAGAGTTGATAAGGGGATAGATAAAACGTTAGAATGGATTCCTGACGTTACTCCAGGAAATTCACCTTCTGTAGAGAAAAGGAGACATAAAAGAGCAGCACCTTTGGTTCTTCTAGGTGTTGGTGTGATTGCTGCGATTGGAGCTATGTCCATTGGAAGTTTAGTCAAAGTAGCAGAAGTTCAAAAAGACCTAATAGCTCAGGGGAAACACTTAAATCAGTTGCAAGAAAGTAATGAGAAATTGAGAAGTGGTTTTGAAACAATTAGACATTCTTTGAATGAGTTGTCAGTTACAGTAGAAGGTTTGAAAGAAGATCTTGATGTGACAATAGCACTTCTTACGATCCAACATACTCTTCTTAATATTGAGAAAGAAACTGATTCTTTAAGGATAAAAGTGCAAATGCAAATAAAAGCAATTATTGCTACAGCAGATGGTCGTGTGTATGGTGATGTATTACCTTTAGGATACCTAGAAAATGTTCTAAGGAATTCCGCTTATCTACATGGGGCGAAAGTATTATTCACAGGAGGAGATTTGTATTTATATTATAATGTTTTGAGGGTGAGATTGTCTGATCGGGGATTAATAGTATATGTTCCTGTCAGTACCATGAAACCTTTTCTTAGTTTTGTTATTAGACCTTTTCCGAGTGCTTTTGGAGACTTAGTAGTGACATGGGATGGATTAGAGACCATGTTCATTTTAGGGGATCAGTATCAAGGTTCGGGAGTTGGTTATAAGACAGGATGTACCTTAGTTAGGGAGAAGTATGTGTGTGACAGTAATGTTTTCCAGTTGCGAGTTGTATCTGTGGGTGGTTGTGAATTGTCATTAGTTCATAGACAGACACCGACAGAATGTGACTTTGTACAGTTTCCACTTGAATACCACATAATCTCCACCAGAACTCTTACTGCCATATACTGCAAAGAATGTCCTGTTACGATGATGTGCCAGGGTAACAAGTCGACATCGTTCATTCTCCAGGGATCTAAACTGTTTGATGCTTCATGCTGTGTGGTATCAACAGACTTCCTCGTAATTAGCCATGCTGTGTTCAACAGTTCTGAGAAGATAAAGGACACATATATGCATTTCATAGCGTCAATGCTTTAAGATGTTATCGTGGAAGGTTCGGAGTGAGAGCGAACTGGGTTGAGAGATTCGATGCGAGATTGCTGAAACAGTGCATAGTTTGATTCCTTCAGCTCTTTGTGCGAGAAACTCAGCAATATTGGAGATCAGGTGATCTCCGAAGCGCTATGTATATTCGTGAGTACGTGCGTTACTTTGATCTAGATTATGCCAAAATCTGCCCTAAAAGTGAGTTTGATCGTTCATTAACGTGATAGAACTGCAGCTATACAGTCATAACTTTGAAGTGGTTCCAGGCTTTGAAAATTGGCAGATAAGGTAGAGTCTCAAATCTCTGTTTTTTATGGGAGAAAATTGAACTTGTGATTTTTACCATGACTTTCTAATCATTATGAACTTATGAACTGGTGTGGGAAATTTAATATGAATATTCATACCTCTTTTATATTATTATTTTGTTATGTTACGTTTGCCATATCTTGGCTATGCATTTTACACTTTCCATTATTGTGTTTTGTATTTCATATATTTTTGGGAGTTTTCTATCATATTTAATTCTTTCGACAGATGTTTGTGGACTTGTGGAAATAGCTGGGTGGTTTGATAAAGAGGACATATGCAAGTCATTTGCAATGTCAGTCTCTTATGTGGTAGACTTTTTTTGTTTTTTGACATGACGTTTAGTTGTTGATTTGGGAGTATGTGAGATTTTGTGTATTTCCAGGCTATTAGCCATAATGAGACTTCTTTAGTCAGAAGTGCTTCGCAATTTAGAGTTTAGTTATCTGACTCGATACTTAATTTATTATGCATTTTAATCTTTGCTTTGTTTTATTCATTTCTTGTTGGGTTATTTGAATAATAAACCTATTTTTGTAGGAAATACTGTGTTTCCTTTGGATGTTCCATTTAGATGCTTTGAGAGAATGAGTGAGGTCAGGGTGGATGAGCTTCGGTAAACGATGAGGGAGAGAGAGAGAGAGAGAAAGGGATTCGGGCTGAGAGAGAGGAATAGTGCAAATGAGATCAAGGGTCGGATTTTACGTCTTCTTCCTGAAATTAGATCGCTTAGATCATGCTATGTACACTTCCAAAAAAAGTGTTGATCTGTTCCCTGTAACAGATGTTAATGGTGGCAGCGGGTAAAAAGTTAAATGGTCTCAGGGTAGCGAAAGAGGGAGATTACTAATAGACTAATTGCCAACAGGGATGCCGAGGGCTCTCGCGCTGCTATAAGCGACAAGCGAGCAACCAAATCAGTAGTGAATGATTGAGTGTTGGGTTACGTGTATACACACGGGGAATTACGCGCTAATACGGTGAATTCTTCCTTTTTTTTTAGTGTTTATATTCGAGCATTCGGGAGTGGGAAATTGTGATATGTGGGGCAATGTGGGGTTAACTAAATACCCAAATAAGTGTAATAGTGGCGATTGGGAGTTAATTAATTGAGTTTGCAAAATTGAAAGGGAAGTCAACACCTTCCATTTTTTTTTTTGAGTGGGCGACGTCACAAGTTGCACATAGCTCCGTTTTCTTTCAAATTGGTGAGTACCCCATTCTCGTAAGTTGCGCAGAACTCCGTTTTCTGTTTCACGAGTGTTAGGTACTCAGTTTTCTGTTCCTCTTTTAGAGGGGGCAACTTTTGCCTTTCTCTAGTGTTTCCTTTAGGTCCCTTCTTATTTTATTTTTTCTCTCATGCTGCTACGCTCAGGGCGTGTGAATACTTACGAAATGCAGAACGATGCAGCAAGCACATCCCAATCAGTTGTGGTGCATAAGGTGAGGAGCGTTAGCGCGGGAATTACTAATTTTAAAGGGTTAGTGGATGGGAAGCCAACCCAAAATATAGAAACGTTCATTGAATCAGTGAACAATTACCTGGATTCCAAGAAAATTACAAATGGCGCTGAAGCTTTAACAGAGGCAAAAGCATTCTTGGATTTGGATAAAGGAGATATTGGAAAACGGGCACGCAGTTTCGGGTTCAGAAGGTGTAGAAATTGGAATGAACTGCAGAAATTTCTACGAGCTACTTATGGCGGAGTTCAACGTGAGTGTGCAGTTCGGAATTTGCGAGCGTTTCTCAAAATAAAGAAGGGCAACGATTCACTGGTCACATACAGTGCGAATTTATTTGATGCAGTAGGTGAGTTAAAGAAATCTATAACAGGCTCTCCATGGGTAACTGGAAATAATATCTCCTTAGATAATTTTGAAAGATTGTTACACTTTGCTTGCCTTTTAACGTCGGTCCCAGATGTAATTGTACATAGTTTTGACAAAAGAATTGATCTGGATACAGACGAATTCTTTTTGGTTGCACAGATTAATAAAAATCTATCAAAATGCCCGACACTGGACAGTAGTTTTGTACAGGGAGGTGCAAAGATGTCTGCTGCGGTTTCGAAACCACAGAACATTGCTAGTCCCTTGCATTCGGGAAATGATGCAACAGCGAAGACATGTGCACGAGTAGAATCGAAGAAAATTCCAGAGAGATCAGTCACAACGATACGTTGTTTTAATTGTGATAAACTAGGACATAGTAAATCAAATTGCAGAGTGAGATATTGCTCAGCTTGCAAATCTTCAGATCATGGGTGGAAATTTTGCCCAGCCACAAAGAATAGAGATTATTCAGGGAAGTCACGGGGTGGTTTTTCTAGATATGACAGAAGAATTCCACATGATGCAAGTTCTAGATACACAAAGGAACAGCAGAATTTTCACAAGGCAAGTCCGAAAACGGACATAGGATAATGACTAATCAGGTCTTAGAGTCACTAGAACCTAGGCTGATTGTAAGGGGTTTTTCTAATGGCATTGAAATATCTATTTTCATTGATTCTGGCAGCTCAGTTAACCTGATAGACGCTGATTTCTTTCACTCGAAATTTTCAGAGTGCAAATTAGTCCCTACTAGTGAGACAGTGTGTGACGTACAAGCGAGGAAACTGAATATCTTAGGTTCGTCATTTCTTACGCTTTGTATCGGCGGAAAGACGATAGTAGAACCATTTTTGGTCATAGAGGGATTAGCCTTAGGTGAAATGGTTTTGCTAGGACACCCTTCTTGCATGCGACATAACATCAACATTCTTACGGGAATTCAGGGGATTACAATAGGTGAGCCAGGTTGTTTTGTTCCATTTATACACAGGGAAAAAACTTGTGAGAAACCTAAGACGCAGTCTGAGACATGTGTAACACAGTCATTAGAGAGTGAAGATATTCCGCAAAAATCTTTCAAAGGATTTTTGTTGGAAGATATTGAATTGCAACCGCGAGTTCCTACATTGGTTAAAGTGTCGATGAAAGAGAAAAAGTTTCCTTCTCAAGTATGCGTTGTTGAGGGAACCGAGAAATTCAAAGACGTTGTGAGTACAGTGTCAGTAAATGAAGTTTCAGTCGCAGGCGTGACTACAGTAGAATTAATTAGCTATCAAGACTCAGTGAAAAAATATCACAAGGGTACCTATGTAATTGATATTGAAGAGTTTAATGAAGAACATAAATTAGTGAGTTTTTGTGGAGACGGGAATATGTTTCCTAACGAGGAGCAACAGTTCCGAAGTCAGGTTCTGCATGAACATTTGGCAAAAGTTGATTATCCTGAATATTCAGATAAAGTAGAGAAAGTGTTGAAAGAATATCTAGATATAATTGCTTTGAAGGGAGATAAGTTAGGGGTTACAGATGTTTTAGAACATTCAATCCGCCTAGAAAAGGGTACAAATCCCATATATATTCCAGCATATCGAATTCCTTTTAAGATCAGAGAAGAAGTAGAAAAAGAAGTTCAGAGGTGGGAGTCGGAAGGCATTATTAGGCCGTCCAATTCTCCGTTTAATTTTCCTTTGCTTGCAGTTCCTAAGAAAGATGGTAGCATTAGAGTATGCGTAGACATTCGTAAATTGAATGAAAAAACATGCCCAGATAGATATCCTGTAGCTTGTTTGCCTGATTTGTTTGTTGAGATCGGTGGCAAGAATATATATTCATCTATAGATCTTATGCAGGGGTTCTTACAGGTTCCCCTTAGCGAGAGTAGCCGTAAATATACAGCATTTTCGATACCGAAGGGGCATTACGAGTTTAATAGGATGCAGTTCGGATTACAAGGGTCCCCAATAACATTTACTAGACTGGTTAACACAGTACTTCATGGCTTGTTAGGAAAGTCGGTGTTTGTGTACATGGATGACATTCTCATATGCACAGATACGATTGAAGAACATCTAAAGGTGTTAAAAGAAGTCCTCAAGCGATTACGGTTCGCTGGATTAAAGGTCAAATTGGCCAAATGTGAGTTTCTGAAGAGAAAAATTGTCTATTTAGGTCATGTTATCTCTAAAGAGGGAGTCAGAGTGAATGATGAGAAAGTCAAAACTATTGTGAGTTTTCCAGTTCCCAAAACCAGGAAACAGATTCGTTCGTTCCTAGGTATGTCGGGTTTCTTTCGCCGTTTTGTGCGGAATTTTTCTACAATAGCGTCTCCATTGACAGATTTGTTACAAGAAGACGTTAAGTTTGTTTGGGGTGATAGTCAGCAATTAGCTTTTGAGAAGCTTAAGAACGCTTGGTGAACCCACCTGTTTTGAAGTTTCCAGATTTTAGTCAACCGTTCACCTTAGTGACTGACGCGAGTCAGGAAGGTATAGGTGCGTGTTTGATGCAGAAATTTGAGGGGAAATTACACCCAGTTGCTTTTTATAGCAGAAAGTTCAAAACGCGTGGTAGTAACGAAAGGCTGATGTCAGTTGTGGACAAGGAGGCTTTCGCAGTCGTCTCTAGCCTTGTTCATTTTAAGATGTTGTTGTTGGGAAATAAAGTTGAGATTTTTACAGATCATCAACAGTTGTTAGAGCTTTTTAATAAGCCAAATTTGTCGCCCAAGAGAGCGCGTTGGTTTTTGACATTGAGAGATTTTGATGCAAACCTCAAATACATTGAAGGTAAGCATAATGTGGTTGCAGATGCATTGAGCAGATATTTTCCGGTCGAGGATGAGGGAGTACAAACCGAATCCTGTGTGAGAGAAGAGAGTAAATATTTGGTGTCTAATGTCTCTGATACTAGTTGTTCTGAGATATCGCATGTAGAGGACATACACGTTTCTACAGTGCATACTTCGGGGAGAAATAGTGAGTCGGCAGTCTCGCGAGAGATTGTTGTCTGTGATATTGAGGGTAACGCCGTGTGCTATATTACGGGTGAAAATGTCACTTGGGACATAGGCTTGCTCGAACAAAAGCAAGATGAAGATAAATTGTTGTCAGATGCTAAGGCATTTCTTAGGGGAGTTTCACCGAAGAAAGGGTATAAGTTGCCTTTTTCTGGTCTAGAGTTGGAGAATAATTTATTGGTGAGGAAAGTTAAGTATAACTTGCGAAGTACTTGAAGCATGGGTGAAATTACACAAATCATCGTGCCAGAGAGTCTAGTACCACAAGTTCTAGACATTGTACATTGTAAATTTGGTTCTCCTCATTTAGGTGTGGACAAGACGTATGAAAACGTCAGGTCAGAGTTCTTTTGGAAATATATGTTTTCCGCAGTGGAGGCCTTTGTAAAGAGTTGCGCTGTTTGCAGTGCGAATAAGCCGGCGACGACGGTGTCATGTCGTTTGGGTTCATATCCCGTACCACATAGGCCGTTTCAGAGAGTGCATATGGATATTCTGGGTAACTTCTCAGAGTCCGCTTATGGTTATAGACATTTATTAGTAGTTGTTGACGAGTTAACTCGTTTTGTTGAGATTTTCCCACTGAAATACAAATCAGCTGAGGAAGTAGCTATAGCGTTCTTTAAGGGGATAATTTGTAGATATGGTGTTCCTGAATGTCTGCTCACAGACAATGGTAGGGAATTTGTTAATAAGACTTTAGACGGTCTTGCTAATTTACTGGGAATAAAGAAAGTGTCTATAATCCCGTATAGACCAGAAGCGAATGGGTTATGTGAGACGGCGAATCGGAAAATAATTGAGGCATTGCGCATGACAGTGGGCGGTTCCGATACACATTGGGACAGATCGTTAGATGAGGTAAGACATAGTATCAACACTATGGCGAATGACACAATTAAGTTGTCTCCAGCAGAAGCTTTGTATGGGTACAAGTTGAAAGGACCTTTTGATTTGTTACCAGAGCAAGTTAAGGGTGATGTCACGGTCACTTCATTGATAGATACCGCGAAAGAAAGATTTGCGTGTATCGGTAAGGAACTCGAACTTAGTTCACGTGCAATGATAGAGAAAAGTAACGCGAAATCGAGGGGAGTAGCTTTTTCGATGGGTGATAGAGTGTTTGTTAAAGTGAATGTTCGGAATGATCTGAATTATAAATTAAGTCCAAAGTTCCATGGACCTTTTGAGATTGTAGAGATCAAAAGAGGGAATAGGTTTGTAGTAAAAGACGCAATTACCGGTGTGACGAAATTAACTCATATTTCAAAGTTAAAGAAAGTTGGGATGTAATGGAACATTTGTATATAGTTAGAGGGATAAATGGGTTGATATTTGTATATACTGTATATAATACTTATTTTTTTTTTTTTTTTTTTTTGGTCTCGTGTTCATTTTTTTTTTGATGAATTAGAGAATGGGAGAAGTAAAAGAGCAGCACCTTTAGTTCTTGTAGGTGTTGGCGTGATTGCTGCGATTGGAGCGATGTCCATTGGGAGTTTAGTCAGAGTAGCAGAAGTTGAAAAAGACTTAATAGCTCAAGGGAAACAGTTAAATCATTTGCAAGAAAGTAATGAGAAATTGAGAAATGGGTTTGAAACAGTTAGACATTCTTTGAATGAGTTGTCAGTTACAGTTGAAGGTTTGAGAGAAGATCTTGATGTGACAAGAGCGTTTTTCACGATCCAACATACTCTTCTTAATATTGAGAAAGAAGCTGATTCTGTAAGGATAGAAGTGCAAACCCAAATAAAAGCAATTGTTGCTGCAGCAGATGGTCATGTGTATGGTGATGTGTTACCTTTAGGTTCATTAGAAAATGTTTTAAGGAATTCCGCTTACCTCCATGGGGCGAAAGTTTTATTTTCGGGGAAAGATTTGTATTTATATTATAATGTTTTGAGAGTGAGACTGTCTGATCGGGGATTATTAATATATGTTCCTGTCAGTACCATGAAACCTTTCCTTAGCTTTGTTATTGGACCTTTTCTGAGTGCTTTTGGAGACTTAGTAGTGATATGGAAGGGTTTAGAGATCATGTTCATTTTGGGAGATCAATATCAGGGTTTGGGAGTTGATTGTAAGACAGGTTGTACCTTGGTTAGGGAGAAGTATGTGTGTGACAGTAGTGTTTTTCAGTTGCGAGTTGTGTCTGTGGGTGGTTGTGAATTGTCTTTAGTTCATAGACAGACTCCGACAGAATGCGACTTTAGACAGTTCCGGCGAGATTACCACATTGTGTCCACCAGCACCCTTACTGCCGTGTTTTGCAAGGAGTGTGCGGTTACAATGATGTGCCAGGGCAACAAGTCGACATCATTCGTTCTTCAAGGATCCAAGCTGTTTGATGCTGCATGCCGTGTGATGTCAACGAACTTCTTGGTTATCAGCCGTGCTGTATTCAACAGTTCCGAGAAGATAATTATGTGTCATACGCATAACGAGCATTTGGTAGTGGCGGTACCTACAACCAAGGTGCCAATGACTGTTCCACCGTTGGAAGACATCGACGATCCCGTGATGTTCGAGTATCAGGAATATATTATGCCGACAATTTTAATCGTCTTAATAGCTATTTTACTGATAATTCTTGTTGTAGGGGTAGTAAAGCTTATTCGTGTTTGTAAGATTACATGTAAAGGCTCTAAGAACACAACCCCAGTGACTTTGGAAGTGCGTCACGAGAGCAGTCCTTAAACCTGCAGTGCAGTAGACATTGCTAATTGAGCATAGCTCTATTTTGTTATGGTTTATACATATGTTTTTTTTTATTTTTAGTTCGCCATTAAGAGAGCGAGACCCTCTTATGGGGTGGCCGAGCTCTATTTAAAGGACACATATATGCATTTCATAGCTTCAATGCTTTAAGATGTTATCGTGGAAGGTTCGGAGTGAGAGCGAACTGGGTTGAGAGATTCGATGCGAGATTGCTGAAACAGTGCATAGTTTGATTCCTTCAGC
>JANJGK010000018.1:2706140-2716140 GCA_039081455.1 Macrobrachium rosenbergii
GCTCTCTTCATCTAACTCCACCTGGTGGAAGCCCCAATGCGCATCTGCCACTGTCTTGAAGGAATGTAAATGCACCCCAGAGATCATGTCGAAAGGAGCAGGGGTGTGATGCGTCTCTCTCCTGCAGGAGGCATTAAGGCGTTGAAAGTCCACAGTGCAGCGGGGCTGGTCTGACTTCTTGGCAACAATGACCATCCTCGCACACCATTCTGTTGCTTCACCAGTGGGTACCTCCTCAATGATGCCCTTCTTGATGTCCTGGTCCAACTGCTTCTTCACTTCTGACTCCCAATGCTTCGGCACTGATGCTGAGATGTGGCATGCATAGGGGGTTGCCCCCGGCAGTAGATGAATATGGTGCGGCTTGCCCTCCATGACTGGGAGGGGCTCCCTCTCAGTATTGAAAGTTGATGATGAAAAATGGCACAAGAGCCACTGCTCCAACTTTGGGACGTTCTCCTCCACTGGTGGAAAGGGCATGGATGAGGGCTTAGGCAGGGATGGCCCAATGGGTGTGGGGACCTCATGCTCCAGTGTGAGGCTTGCTGACACTGGTAGGTGGTGGGGAAAGGACTGGGGCACGAGGCCAAGGTCCTTACAAGCAGCCAATAAAAGGAAGAAAGACCTTGCAGACTTGATGAAATACACTTCTTGGATGGTTGTCCTGGCACCGTACTGAATGCGAAGAGGGGCAGTCCCCATACACTCCAATCGAACATTGGCAAATCACGTAGGCCCCTGCAGTTTTGTGAAAGGGCAGGTCTTTCAATGAGGGTCGACAGCAAGGTGGGGCCTGCAACACACACTTGGGCCCCCATGTCTACCACAGCCCGTACAGGCTTGTGACCCTTAGGCCTAGGCCCATGCACTGATGAGGACACTATCACTTGTATAGTAGGCTGCAGACTGGGTTGTACCCCGACGGTGACTGCTCCCAGTGTTACTGACGAAGCAGGGGCATCACTCACCATCTTCTTCTTGCTCCTACAGAACCGTTTCAAGTGGCCAATTTTTTGACAGCCATGACAAACACTATTTCTCGCCGGGCATGAGACCTTCCTTGGCTCATGCTGCACTCCACAGTTCCCACACATATGAGCATTGATGGAAACTGAGGACCTCTCACCACTCTTCACCGCTGCACACTCAGGGGGGCTGGGGTCTGTCTCCACATCGGCCGCACGTGGCTCTTGATGCCATGTGTCATGCTGGGGCATGGAAGCATCTTTGCGGGCTGCCTCATATGTCGCACACACTGCCCTTAAGGTATCTACACTACAAATGGAATCACACGACCTATAGAGGTCTCTTTTCAATATCTCATCCCTTAGACCTACCATAAGCTTCCTAATAAGCATTTATTCGGACAAATTGCTATGACAGCTAGGACACTGGAAGCCACAATCCATGGCTTTTTGAGAGCACTTTGCAAAATATTCACTCATTGACTCCTCACGTCCTTGCATATACACAAAAAACTCAGCCCAATGCACGGCCTGGTTTGAAGCACGCAGAACCATGGCCCCTATACCATCCAAAGCCGCTTCTGGAGACAAATTAGCCCACTGTGCATCACTATACCTGGCATCCAGTGTACGTTGCAACTCTGGGGTGCAGTGAAGCCTAATGTGTTGAACTGCATCCATTGGTTGAAGCTTATATAGCCTAAGCCACTGTGTCATGGACCGTTTCCAAGTCCTGAAGGAGGCCGACGACATTTCCAAAGCACACTTCTCTGGTAGTGGTGGGGCTGGGGCCCTGGGACTGCTCTGTAGACACAAGCCACTCGCCATTGTAGCCAAGCGGTCATTAAGGGCTTGCAATGCATCTCGCCCTTCGGCAACTACATGCTGAAGAGCTGGTGATCTTGGTGCCACTCCAACGGGAGTACTGTGGGCACCCCTGGAGGATCGTCGTGCCCTCCTTGTCATGAAAGACGGTCTCCCTGGTGTAGACATCCTTATCCTTTTACAGCATCCTACTCACTGCGCCATGTTAAGAGGCAGAAGGAAACCAGTGGGACACTCCAGTGCTTTATTACACGTCCAATCAGTACAGAGGCATGACTGCAAGTAAGGTGCAGACGCGCGGGAAACATTGGCGCCAATTCTGCTCTCCTCCTGACAACATACATCACACACAATCAACCATCCTACACTAGCCATTTCTGTGCAGCTACTGTATGGGTTAGTATTTATCAGTGGACCTCTCAAACGGCATCATGTCTGCGTATGCCAAAGACTGCCACACCTTCTAAGGGCTCAGACAAAGCAGGGATTTTAGGGGAGAGCAACTGACTAATTTGATAGAGGGACAGGTAGCTAGGGCAAAGAAGGAGAGAGATGGGAATTAGGAGAAGCAATGCCAACATGAAGAAAAGCAACATCAACATGAGTTAAATCTGGCTCTAGAGAAAGCCGCCCTTGCTGAAGCCAAAAACCAGGAGGAAGAGAAGCAATGCCAGCACAAACTAAACCTGGCTTGGGAGAAAGCTGCCCTTGCTGAAGCTGAAAAGGAAGAGGAGGAGAAGCATCATCACCACAAGCTAAAAATGGCTTCAGAGAAGGTCACTCTCGCTGAAGCCGAGCAGCAAGCTAAGGAAGATCAGTGTGCCCATGACCTAGCAATTGAGCATGGCACTCGCCCATCACAGGGTCAAGAATCCTAACCCTGCTACCCACCAGCCAACCCTGTTAAGCATGAGTACCCTTATCCAGAAGTGGTCAGACAATGAACCTGACACATGGCTGGATCACATCAAGAAGGTTTTTGAGAATTTCACCCCAATGCAATGGAGATAGCCTTAATATTAAATAAGCATATGGGCGGAAAGGGTCTAGTTGCACTTCGTGCTTTGACAGCTGCAGAACAAGGAGATCTTGCCACAGTCCAGAGGGCTGTCAACAAAGTGTGTGAAATCACACCGGACAGGTGGAGACAACGGTGGCGCAGCCTACCCAAGGAAATAGGTCATTCCTGGATGGATTGGAATTATCATATGGGAAGACACTACAAATGTTGGCTAGACGCTAATAATGTCATAACTCTTGACGAGCTCTCAGAGCGAGTGCAGCTGGAGGATTTCTTCCACTACGCTCCAAGCACACTTGCTACCTACAGTACATATATGAGAAATGCCCAACCACTGTTGCTGAATGTTGCCGTTTAGCCAACGATTGGGAAACTCATCATTACCAGGATAGTACAATCGGCAGGAATATAGTACCCACTTATCTGACAGCAACTTAAACCCTTTCCAAAAATCTGGCCTGCATCTACTGCAAGAAGGTTGGACACTGATTGAAACAATGCCAATTTAAGCCAGGTAATAACCAGAAGGCTGCCAAAAAGCCTTAATCAAAACCCACAAATAACCAGCGCACTTTCGCTGCAGAAGAAGCTCAACCAAAGCCTAAACCCTCAACCTCCAGGGCACAATATAAGTGCAACTACAGTAATAAAGTTTGCAAAAACTACCACAACAAGGGACATATGCCCAACAAATATGTACACTGCCCCAAGTACACTGCTCCAAGGGTCATGCAAGTAGCCACTGAACCCCAACGAACTATGGAATGGCTCAGCCTAGATGATGTGGCTGTAGCTTATATTGATGGCTTGTCTCAGCCTCAAACGCTATCAAATGTCACTGATACAGGCCCTGAGATCAGCCTCATCATACGCGACCAAGTAACCCCCGGCACTCCTCTCCGGGAGAATGAACGAACAACTGTATGCTGGTTCAATGGTGATTCTATGAATTTGCCTACGGTTCACTTGACTGTAATGAACAGCAACCATTCTCAAACACAAGAACATAGATTCGGGGTAACAGAAACCCTAAATACAGGCTGCTCCTTGCTTCTACGACAAGATTTCCTGCAATGGAGAGATTCCACAATACAGCTACGATGCTTGACAGCGATACCGACAGGAGACTCCGCTAACCAACCAGCCACTCAAACAGATGAACCTCTACCACCAGATGTGTCATTATGCAATATCCCATGGCTCTGGGAGTTGACAAACATGGATTTGAGTGCAGAACCGCCTGTACCGGCAACCACTCTCCTAATCACAAAAGCGGAAGCCACAATCCCTGAATTACATAGGGATAATCTGATCTCTGCCCAGGCTAAAGATCTTAAACTACAACATATCAGGAAAACAAGGTGTTATACCAAATTAACAGAGAATTGTAAGAACCCACTCATACCATGCACCGACAAACCGTGGTGCCAAGCAAATTATAATGAAAGGTCATAGAACTGGCCCATGATAGAATCAGTGGACACTTTCGTGTCACTTGAGCCACCAAGGTCCTGTCAGACAAGTTCTATTGGGTGGGATTAAAGAAGTCAGTTAAGGCATACGTATCCTCTTTCCCCACATGTCAAAAGGTGGGAAATCCAAATGAAGTAGTACCTCAGGCGAAGATACAGAACATCCCGTCAGCTGGCGTCCCCTTCAGGGATGTCATTGTAGATTACGCCTCAAGGACAATAAAGAACCAGGACCGGGGATGCACATTGCCTCATGATTATTGACAGATTTACTAAGTATCCCAAGGACATTTCAGTCAGGAGTGAGACCTCTAAAGCCGCTATCAAAGCGCTACTGCATTTCTTCTGTATATACAGATTTCCACCCACTAACCACAGTGACAATGGCCGTCACTTTATGTCAGAAGAATTCTGCGATAGTATGACAAGTTGTGGAATCAAACACATGCACTCAACTCCATACCATCCCAAGAGCCAGGGAATAATCAAGAGGTTCCATCAATCATTAACATCCACCTTATCCAAGCTCCAACACGAAAATTGGGGAACATGGGAAGACAATCTACTACATGCGCTGTTCGTGCTCCATCACAACCCATCGGAAACAATGGGGTATAGTCCCTTTGAAATGCTGTATGCCCACTTGGCAAGAGGGCCTATAGACATACTGCATGGAGCTTGGGCAGAACCGAGTAGAGCCGGATGGGTGAAAGAACTCCCAGAAATACAAAATAAACTGCGGGTTGCATGGGCAGTGGCGCAAGCAATGGAGGCAGCAGTGCAAGAACAAGTCAAATCACAATTAGACAAAGAAGCCACTACAAGAAGTTTTGGTCCTACGGGCTGGGACCACACACCCCCTAGAAACCCAGTTTACTGGGCTCCACAGGACCCTGGGAAGAAATGGAAATTTGAACTATCTGGCCAACTGTGGGCAGAGAAGAGCAAAATGGCTGCATGTCAACCTGCTCAAACCATATAAAATGAGGGAGAAGGAGGAGACCAGCAACTCAAACCTACCCCAAGCACTGTAGTGACCAACATTACTGTGACACCTATCCTACCAACTAATTCTGAGGTGATAACCCAATTGCAGTGTATCAACCCGGGTCTTGATGAAGAAAAACACCAAGACATAAGAAATCTGTTGCTAAAATACCCCAAAGCAACTCAAGGCTGTCTGGGATGTATGGATGTCTTACAACAAACAATAGAACTAGAAGAAAATACCAGACCTATAGCTCAGGGATGCTATAAGGTAAATCCACAGAAGGCGGAAAGAATTTAAAAAATAGGAGGAGCTGAAATTGGAATTAGGATTGATTGAAAAGGGTCAGAGCCCCTGGTCCTCGCCAGTTGTCCTTGTACCCAATGAAGGTTGAGGAGATCCACTCTGCGTTGACTTCAGAAAACTCAACAAAGTCACTAAACCAGAGCTGTATCCTCTCCCTCTCACTGAAGTATGTCTCAATCAGCTAGGAAACAAACCATTACCCACAAAGATTGATCTGAAGAAAGGTTATTGGCAAGTACCCCTAGCGGAATATGCACACAAGTTGACAGCATTTACAACACTCGATGGGTTCTTTCAATTAAAGAAATGCCTTTCGGGCTGAAATATACCCTCAGCTGTTTTCAGCGATTAATGAACCAAGTTTTCACTAGTATTGAAAACTGTGCCGTCTACCTATATGACATAGTTATATTTGCAAACACGTGGGAAGAGCATCTGAAAATCTAGAGAAGGTTTTAGCTGCCCTCAAAAGAGCAAAGCTAGTCGTTAACTTAAAAGTATCACTTCAGCATAGCCGAAATAACATACTTGGGACACACCGTAGGAAATGGAAAACTCATGACAAAGAATGCAAACATATCAGCTGTAAGAGACATGCCATACTCAACAACGAAGAAAGAAGCACAACAATTCATGGGTATGGTCCAATATTTCAGGTGATTCATACCCACTCAGAAGCAGCCACCTTATAACTAATCTCTTCAAAGGCAACAGAATATTTAGAGGCACACCAGAATGTGGAAAATCTTATGATAATCTCAAGGCTGTGCTAATCAGTAAACCTGTTCTACACACTCCAGATTACGAGAGGCCATTCTATCTGGCTGTAGATGTCAGCAATATTGGAGTAGGTGCGGTAACGTTCCAAAGATGGTATTCGCCATCCAGTAGCCTAGTACTCCAAAAAACTGAATCCAGCAGAAACTCGATATAGTGCAGTCGAGAAAGAACTACTAGGAATTGTTAACAGATAACATTCCTAATTGCTTGTTCCCTCGTCTTCCTGTCTTAAGACTCGAGCTTTGGAATTGCTCTAGTGGCCGGTAACTGCCTAGCATGGTTACGGTACTACTGTGTATGTTTTATTTAATAAAACTCCTGCTTGAAGAACTGACGTCTCCTTCACCTCCTTGGATATTATATGGTAGCAGAGCGTGGTTTAAGGGACTGCGGCGATCGTGTTGGAGATCTGAATTTTACTTGGAAAGATAAAAGGAAATGATGAGCAGCTAAAAAGTTCCCGAACATCGGGGATGGGGAGTATTCCGGAAGTTCTACGTGTGAGGAAGTTGCCGCAAGTGTGAAGCCGTATGTGAGAAGGGAAACCAGCGGATTTCGACTTACGAACTGCAAAAGGGCGTAGTGGTTCTGTCGACCAGAGTGTCTCAGGGTGCAGATATCGTGGACAGAAGAAAGAAACCAAATTTGTTATGATGATGTTGAACTGTGATACTTGGTGAGGCTGACAACCTGAGCCTAAAGGGCTTGTGTGAGCCGAAGAGTGGTAATTACGAGTATTTGCAGTTGCTTGGAGTGTTTGAGTGTTTGGGGATCTTCTGGAAGAAACCTTCAACCCTGATGTTACTATCTACTAGAAAGCGAAAAGCATTTATAGTCGGACATTGTTGATATACATTTTTGGAAAAGATGGAAAGTTCACAATACTCTGCAGTAACCTTACCAGGATACATTGAAGATGAAAGTGAGCTTATGAACCAGTTGACCCGATTGGCTAACTTTGGAACCATTGACAATGCTGGAAACTTTATTTTCAAATTTTGTTATAAATGTAAAGGCCCGGTATTGGGACATAAAGAAAATAGAGATGAGAGCCAGTGTGAAAATAGGGAGTTGAATTTAGATGAAGTGGAACAGGTAAAACGGTGGTTAGAAACAAATGAACTTTTTGAGGTAGCAAAAAATCAGTTGGACCAAAGGTATGAGGCTAGAATTTGTAGACAGTGCAATAAGCTATGAAGCATTACGAGGATTATCACACCGATCATAAGTTCCCGTTCACAGTCTACATGGATCATAATCTGCTAAAGTACCTAATCAAATTCAGAAATCAAAATAAATGTTTAAAGATGAAGTCTCAATATGCAAGACTATAAATGGAAAATAGAACACATAAAGGGAGCAGAAAATAAGATACCTGACGTGCTGTCATGACACTAATCGGAGCGTCTCTTGTAATCAAACCCTGTAATGTCAGAGCTTAGGTGCCAACCACCACCTGTATTTTTTTCCTCTTCATCCCTTAGTGAATTTGGACTGATCGATGGTAGATTATATCCCCTGACCCAAACTGTTCTCTAAACCTTGTTCTAACTATCCCTCCACAATTTTTGGCCATGCTAGTGCCTTGTATATACGTGAAAATTAGCACACCATGCTAGCCAGTTTACTGGCAGGCTTGTTAAAATTACAACAGCTGATCGTTTTAATAATAAACTAAAATGTTTGCAGATTAAAAATTCCATGAATTGGAAGAAGACAGTTTGTATTTTATGAATCAAAACTAGCTAGGGAAAATTAATAATGTGTAGTTAGGTTATTGAATATAATTTCATGCATAATGTGGAATAAACGTTTGAATTTGATAATAACTGCAATTTTATTAAAACTGACCTGTAGTAAATACTCAGTACAGTATCTTATTTCATAATCACTGCATTTTCATTAAAAGTGATTTACAGTAAATAAACTCAGTAGAGTAACTTCTTGCAAATAAGTTAAAGTAAACATATACACTGTAAGTAAAATAATGATCTCAAATTTTGATTTCATTTTAGGAATGAAGGCTAAGAGAGAGGAAGGAGATAAATTTTAAAATTGATTAAAGCTAGGCCGAGATTCACACCCGAATAGGGCTAAAATGTCTTCCACTGGGGGAGTCGTAATGTGCAATTGCAGTCTGCAAGAGCATGTGAAGCTTCACTTACTTTTCAAATTTAGCTAAATCAAGTAAAAACACAAACAGTGAGTCTAACACACGACCACCCAGAACCGAGAAGCTGGGGACATTCAAAACAACCAAGACATTAGCATCTCCTAAAATTCTCGGAGCCTTCACGAGAAACTCCACCCCTCCTCTCTGAGCCTTTAATCCCGCCTTTGTCACCCTTTCATTTCCCCTGGGCTTTCGTCTTCTTACATGGAAGCCGGCAGGTAAGGGCCAAACACTACACATGACACAAAGGACTTGGAGATTGGACCAGAGATTATATAAAGGCCTTGACCCAGGGAGACAAGGAAGTTCGATGGCAGCCAGCGTCAGAGTAAAGTCTTTGTCCGGTCGGTCTCTGACCAGGACGGTCCCTCTCTGACCCAGTATCTCTTTGCCATGCAATAGTCCCACCAAGTCCCTTGCCTTATTGCAAAGTCTGGCCTACGTTTATCAAGAAAGTGCATCCTACGGGAAAGGAATAGTTTGGATTTTGGAGTTGTTACGGCGCCAAGTCTTCCATTATAATTTTCATTCTTTCTGATATTACTGTCCCTTGGAGTTCTGAGAAAAAATAGTGAAGTGTTAAGATTTTCATTTCAAGTAATGTAAGCAATTCAAAACCTTGCTATTTCACATTACTCCCTCTCAGCCTTCAGCATTCCCTAAGTGAACTAGAAAGTGTTTTCTTGCAGAATAAGCATTTGCTGCTGTGTCCACCTGTTTGCCCATGGTACCAATTCCTTAATTCCCGACGTGGAAGATCACTTCAAGATTCATTCCTGAAGACTTAAATGCCTACGTGGCAGAATTTGTATATTCATTATAATTTTCATTCTTTCTGATATTACTGTCCCTTGGAGTTCTGAGAAAAAATAGTGAAGTGTTAAGATTTTCATTTCAAGTAATGTAAGCAATTCAAAACCTTGCTATTTCACATTACTCCCTCTCAGCCTTCAGCATTTCCTATGTGAACTACAAAGTGTTTTCTTGCAGAATAAGCATTTGCTGCTGTGTCCACCTGTTTGCCCATGGTACCAATTCCTTAATTCCCGACGTGGAAGATCACTTCAAGATTCATTCCTGAAGACTTAAATGCCTACATGGCAGAATTTGTATATTCATTATAATTTTCATTCTTTCTGATATTACTGTCCCTTGGAGTTCTGAGAAAAAATAGTGAAGTGTTAAGATTTTCATTTCAAGTAATGTAAGCAATTCAAAACCTTGCTATTTCACATTACTCCCTCTCAGCCTTCAGCATTCCCTATGTGAACTACAAAGTGTTTTCTTGCAGAATAAGCATTTGCTGCTGTGTCCACCTGTTTGCCCATGGTACCAATTCCTTAATTCCCGACGTGGAAGATCACTTCAAGATTCATTCCTGAAGACTTAAATGCCTACGTGGCAGAATTTGTATATTCATGTAATCTAGACATTTCCCCACAGAATTATTCCTAGAGATACTTAATTCTA
>JANJGK010000018.1:2721140-2746140 GCA_039081455.1 Macrobrachium rosenbergii
TCAGTACAAAGACTTTAAGGTTTTGGGCAGAGCCTCTAATCACAAACTTTTAACAATTAATGAATCATTGTTTATTAAGAAACTGGTCCCCGTACTGAACACCCATGCCACGTCTACATCTCTTTATCTCTCGTGAACTGTTTACATTTTTGGTCAGTCCTTCCTCTGCCTCCATACTCAACGGTTGGTCCTTATTCATATTTTTAACTTTGCTTGTTTTAAGGTATTTCATATTGTGTATTTTAATATTTGTCACTTAATTTTAATGTACTATTTAGGTATTATTACTTGTAGCTTGAAAATGATGCCTGCTGGTTGGCTTCGAAACGTTGTAATTGAATGAATATGACTTTCTTGACCTGTTGGTGTGCTTCCCCTGCCTTCATTGTCTTACTGGGTTTTGAGAAACCTCCGCCTGTTGAATATATGAATGTATGCATGTATGTATGTATGTATGTGTATATATATATATATATATATATATATATATATATATATATATATATATATATATATATATATATATATATATGTGTGTGTGTGTGTGTGTGTGCGTGTGTGTGTGTATGTGTATGTGTGTATATATATATATATATATATATATATATATATATATATATATATATATATATATATATATATATATATATATATACTGTATCAGTATCTTAACTTGCATGTCCACTCCTTACTAGCTAACTTTAATCTCGGCAATCTAATACCTCTTAAAACCTTTCAAGAAAAAAATAGTTTTTAGTTACCTGTATATAGGAGTTGTCAATCCCTCCTTAAACCAAAGGACCAAGTACACGGTATCTCCTGATAGCACCGTCATATTGCATGGAATTCTGGCTGCTTGGCCTGACACTCCTTCAACCTCTTCTACGACGTCTGAAATGATGTGAGAAAACACTTATAACTCAGATATGTAATTACTCTGCTATTTTCTTTGTTCATTTAAGCTTGTATTATGATATTATTTGTTTGTTAACTGGACATAAAAGATGAAATCCCGTTATTCATTATGATAATTTTAGTGCAGTCTGTAAACTACTGAAGATTTTTCTTCTACCTTTTCAGCGTAAGCTCTTGATCTTTTTGGACATGACTACCATTCTAACTTAAATATGATGAGAGTGACCTACTTGACTACAGCGTTTAATGCCTCATAATTTTTTTTTTTTTTTACAAATATCTCCCTTGATATAAGTACTTTGGACAAACTATAATTTAACAATTATTGTCCCCACGCCCTCGTAATCTCATACGGGGTAAAGAAAATACAGAAATATAAGATTGTGCGTTTATTACTCCTAAAATGCAAACTTTCACCAGCTTGACCATTTGAGGACCTCTTCAGCCTTAACAATCAGCAAAATACAATATAAGATGCACGGGAAAAACTTGTCGTGACAAGAAGAAAAAGAATGACCTCGCCCTCTCCCAAACTACATTATAAACCAATTCAATATCGCTGTATGAAAATAAAAATAATGAACTCCAAAGATGGCATTCAGGTTTCTAGGAACTGGTTAGGATCATAAACCCTCGAATTGAAGGTATTTCGATGTTTTTACATATTTTTATGACGAAATAAAAAAAAAAGCTATTTAAATTTACTATCTTTTTATAATGAACTGGCTAAACAGTTTTCCTAGGATAACTGCAGTTCTACACACATAAATCTATGGTTATAAAACCCAACGGTGATATAAGCATAAAATAATACAAATTCTAGAGTAACAAATATTTAAAGCATAGTAAAGATTTTCGAAGTTTAAAGTATTATAGATAAAGAAGATGTGACAGATAAAGAAGTTATGTTAGTAAAGTCTGTGTGCTTTTGTAATCACTGACGAGCACTAACACCATCAAACTTATCTAACTAATTCATGTTCAGTGGGAAGTGGAAATTAATTACTTCCCACGACTTTATCCTTATTCGAGATACAATATATGGCTGACAACAATGCGAAGAATATTGTTTAAGCAATATCTTCCGGGATGCATTTTACATATAAACACACACAGACACTTATCAATCATAATAACCGTTGCGTGAACGTGAACTAGACTTTGAATTATATTTGTGACTTATTTTTTATGAATATCAAAAAATATAATTTATTATTAGTCAAATATCACAAACTTGCTTATCAGCTGTCATGGAGGAAGCTAGTTTATATCGACTCTAAATACAGAACCTAAGTCTATAGATTTGAGTACAGTAGAGTTGACATCAACAAATGCCTGTCTTCATAGACAGTCGGTCAAGGTCACTGTTTATCGTATTAGGGACGATGCACTTATTTATAATAACCATTGTGTAAACGTTACTCACGAGGCACAGTAAACTTAATTTTTAAAAAATTTTGTGGCTTAATATTTGTAAGTATGAAAAAGTCACGCATGAATAGGTGAAAAAAAAAAATTATTATTAGCCAGGTGTCACAAACTAACCTATCAGCTCTCATATGTACAGCAGAGATAGTATCAACAAATACCTCTATAATTAGATAGTTGGTCAGAGTCACTGTCTGTCGCTGTTTCTAAACCAGGCAACGGTTCGAATCGTGCAGGGAACGAAACACCTCTTAACTATAGTTCTCCATGGGTGTAAGTTATTCCCGAGGAAGAGTGGACGCGATAATAATTTATATTTGTGGCTCAATATATTGATATATAACAACAAAAAACTCACCTGTATATAAGTGACAAAATTTATAATTAGCCAACGGTTACAAACTTACCAATAAGCTATCGTGGTCGAAGTGGGTCGATATCGCTTCTAAATAAAGAATCTATATCAGGTTGGGATATGTAAAAGAAATTTGATATAAAATGATACTTCTCTTTTCAGGCCGCTGGTCAAAGTCACTATCTATCATTGTTTCTAAACAGAGCACTGATTCCTATCCCTCAGAGGACGAAATACATGTCAGTTATAATTCCCCAAAGGGTGTAAGCAATTACCAAAGTATTAGGGAATTGGATTTAAAATGATAATTGTGAATACGAAGAAGTCAAGCATATATATATATATATATATATATATATATATATATATATATATATATATATATATATATATATATATATATGTGTGTGTGTGTGTGTGTGTGTGTGTGTGTGTGTGTGTGTGTGTGTTTAATTTAACATAAATTTATTTGTTTTGAATAAGTCACTTTGGCAGTAATTATCTTTTTTGGAATGTAATGACCCTGTTTCCTCCTCCCCGACATTTCTGACTTGTTGTATAGTTTTAATTACAATGAGCTTGTTTTATTTTCACGTGTGGTGTTGGCTTCTCATCCGGAGCTGTATTCGGTGCTGTCTCACCAGGACTGAGTCAGTCGTTTCTGGACCTTTAACATTGTGAGGGCTTGACTTATTTTGGGATTATCTGCCTTTCTTCAGTTGCTGCTGCTGTCCTCCTTTGAGAGATTGATTGTTCTACAGTCTGCGCCCTTGGTTCAGTTATTTTGCCAATGGGACCTCTCTGCCAACTGGTAAGGTGTGATTACCTGTCGGACGGCCGTGTCCGTTGATTGTCTTGCGACGTTAAAGTGATTCTTTCTTCAGTCTGCGCCCTTGGCCCAGTTATTTTGCCAAGGGGACCTCTCTTACGTTTGGTAAGGTCTTAAGAATATATATTATTCCCCTCGACCCGTGATTTGAAGGCTGTGTTAGCCACTGCCACCGTTTAGAGCTCACTTAAGGGAAGCAATTTATTTTTCGTTAGTGATAAATATTTAGTGTGTAATAAGTTAGGTTATTCTGACTTTTCGACATTCTATTACTTTCAGGGCCCTCTCTTTAAAGTGTAATTGCATAGTCTGTCTTAATTTGGTGTAAGTGTGTTTGTTATTCGATGTTTTCAGTGTGGTTGATTTTTGTGTTTATTTAATGTATTTTGTAAGAGGCTTAATGGTCATTTCTTTCTAAAAGTTTGTATTAAATATTAAGGTTTTATTTTCAGTTTTTCTTTATCTTCCTTGATTCCATCTCTGTACACTCTGTTGCGGCCATTCCACCTATTGTGGACTTGGTCATTAGTGACTTTATTTGTATTTTAAGAGGCTTGTGTATGTTTGATGGGCGTGGGCCCATAACATTTGGTGACCATGCCAGGATTTATCGGATCCTGTAGTCACGAGAGTGTATAGAGTGGATTCTTGGGGTGTTTACAGCATAGTAATACTTTCTCTCCTATATTTTTGTGTTGATCGGTGTTTATAATTTTTTTTTTACCGTGGTAGGATATTTGTGTAGTTACTGGTGTACAGTGTATTGGTTTGTTTTTGGGTATATTTTGTGAGATACATTTATATATTTACTTGTGTGCAATTAATTTACTATGGCTGATTTGAATATCCCAGAGCTCTTGAGTGGAGAGGGGTGGCAGGACAGGTTGGCAGACTTGAATAAGTCTGATTTAAAGTGTGTAGCAGGATTTGTTGAAATTGAAAATCCTAGGTCTGTTAGGAAGGGCTTGTTGCTTCTTAAAGTTTATGAAAAGGTTAAGGTGATGAAGGCAGAATGTAAACCAGAGACTAGGCAGGTGGAGGAAGCAGTGTCAGTAGAACTTTTAGATAGGCAGATTCAGTTGAAAAGAATGGAAATAGATCTCCAAAGGTTGAAGGCTGAGGAGAGAGAGAGAGAGAGAGACAGCACGAACTTGCTATGCAAGCATTGAGTAATAGGGGTTCTTCTTCTTCCCAACATAATGTGTCTGCAATGCCTTGTATTAATCTAACTGAAGCTCTAAAGTTAGTCCCAAATTTTCAGGAAGTCAACGTGGCAGAGTTTCTTGTTTCTTTTGAGAGGATAGCCTCAAGGTTGGAGTGGCCAAAGGAGCATTGGACCACTCTTATTCAGAGTTAATTGTTAGGTAAGGCCCAGAAAGTTTACATTACCTTGGACGAAGATCTGTCCTCAGATTATGATTCTGTGAAGGTCATAGTTTTGAAGGCTTACGAGTTGGTGCCGGAAGCTTACCGACAACGCTTCCGTAATTTACAGAAGGAAAGAGGGCAGACTTTTGTAGAGTTCGCCAGAGCTAAAGAGCAGTTTGCTGGCGACTGGTTAAAGTCTAAGGAGGTGACGGACTTTGAGAAATTAAAAGAATTGATTTTGGTTGAGGAGTTTAAAAGGTCCGTGCCTAATGAGGTGAAGGTACACCTCGAAGAGTTAAAATTAGAAACTTTACAGGAGGTGGCTATTGCAAGTGATGAGTACCTCCTCTCTCATAAAAATGTGATAGGGGAGGTACCCAGAAATGAGAAATCTGGTTGGGTGAGAGTTAACAGGAGTAGTAACCAGAACAGGGATAACAGGCCTAATGATAATTATGGTTCTCGTACTACTGCTGTTAACAGCTATAGAAGGCAGACCACAGATAACCGGGAAAGTTGAGAACTTTGACTTGTTTCTTCTGTCATAAGAAGGGACACGTCAAGAGCATGTGTTATGCATTTAAAAGGTCACAAAGGACCGAAAGACGACAGGTAATGGCCATTCGAAGGAATGAGAACGAGTCAGTGGCTGAGAACTCTAATAATCAATGACTAGGCAATAAGTCACTGGCTCTTTTCAGAAATTTTTGTCTAATGGTTTTGTCCGCTCTGGGAATTCGACTGAGCAAAGAAAGGTTAAAATTTTGCGTGACACTGGGGTTGCTCAGTCTTTAATTCTCAGAGAATTTTTACCTATTGATTTAGAATGTTCAAATAAGGAATATGTTTTGTTAAGTGGTTTTCCAGATACGGTCAGGTCTTACTCGGTTGAGAGTTTTTATTTATCATGCCCGTCTTTTTCAGGTTATTTAAAACTGGCCATTATTGATAAATTTCCTATTAAAGATGTGGATTTGGTGTTAGGGAATGATGTCGCCCTAATAAATAAAACTTTCCCTATTGTATTAAATTCCAGTAATGAAATATCTGTAGTCACTCGATCGAAGGCTAGTAGTGTTGACGCGGCAGAGTCGGTAGTTGATGTTGATTTGAGTAGTTTAGATCGTAGTGATAGCTTAGTTGTAGATAGTGGTGTGTTGGATAATAAACTTAATTGGACTACTAAGGAACTTATTACAACTCAGAAAGCAGATTTTAAAGACCTGCCAGTTGAGTCTGGCGAAATTACTGATTTCACTGTCCCTCGATTTAAGATAATTAATAATATTTTGTATAGAATAAGTAGACCTTTTGATGCCATTAACACAGGTTGTGAAATTGTAAAACAGATTATGGTTCCTTTTGTTTATCGAAAGGAGTTAATGACATTGGCTCATGAAAATGGTTTGGCTGGTCATTTTGGTGTTTTTAAAACCACTCGTAAATTGTGTGAAAGTTATTTTTGGCCTAAGATGAAAGATGATGTTAAAAAATTTTTAAATAGTTGTGATGCTTGTCAAAAGGTCGGGAAGCCTAATCAACCAATTCCAAAGGCACCATAACATCCAATTCCTGTTGTTTCTGAACCTTTCAGAGAGGTAATTATTGACGTGGTTGGTCCTCTGCCAAAAACTCGTAGTGGCAATCTGTATATTTTAACAATTATGGATAGGATGTCTCGATATCCTGAGGCAATACCACTACGAAATGTAAAAACTGTTAAAATTGTTGAAGTATTAATTGAATTTTTCACCAGGTTCGGAATGCCCAAAGTAATTCAGTCCGATTGTGGGTCTAATTTTCTAAGTAAATTATTTAGGGAGATGGCTGAATTAAAAATTAAACATGTGACTTCTTCTCCGTACCATCCTGAAAGTCAAGGTGTTTTGGAACGATTTCATCAAACCATGAAGTCTATGATAAAAAAATATTGTTTGGTTAATGGTTCCGAATGGGATAAGGAACTACCTTATTTATTATTTGCATTTCGGTCAGTGCCGAGTCAATCTTTAGGATTTTCACCTTTCAGCCTTATTTTTGGTCATTGTGTGCGTGGTCCATTGGATGTGGTTCATGAATCTTGGGAGGGGGACGCCCCTGATATAAATTTATTAGATTATGTTAGTAATTTGGGTGATAAATTAACGAAGGCTTGGAAGTTTGCTGGTGAAAATTTATTGTGTAGCCAAAAGAAAATGAAATACTTTTTTGACAGAAAGACTAAGGAGCGTAATTTTGTAGTGGGTGATAATGTTTTGGTATTGCTTCCCATTCCAGGAAACCCTTTAAAAGCTTCATTTTCAGGACCGTGGAAAATTTTAAAGAAATTAAGTGATGTTAATTATTTAGTTGAAACTCCTGAAAGGAGGAGACCCTACCAGCTGTGTCACATAAATATGTTAAAAGCTTATAAAGGTCGTGACAAAGTTATTCCCGTGGCATTAGTTGGTGATACTACAAAGTGTAATGGTATTAATTCTTTTTCTTTTCCAGACGTGAGTAATTTTGATGATGATTGTTTTGATGGTGCCGAATGGCCTAATGATAATGAACATTCTGTAGAAAATTTTTCAGAAATGGTTTCACGTTTGAATTAAGTAGAACAGGGATCTTTGAAAAAGTTAGTTTTTAGTTATAAGGATTTATTTTCGGATGTTCCAGGACAGACCACTGTCCTTGAACATGATGTGGATGTGGGTAACGCAACTCCAGTAAAACAATCCCCTTACAGGTTAAATCCATTTAAAAATGATGTTGTGGATAAAGAGGTTGGTTATATGTTACGACACGGGCTGATCGAACCCAGCAACAGTCCGTGGTCTTCACCTGTTGTTTTGGTAAAGAAACAGGATGGTCAATTCAGGCTTTGTTTTGATTACCGCAAAGTCAACGAGGTCACAAAGCCTGATAGTTATCCTTTACCCAGGATAGAGGACTGTATTGACAGGATAGGGAATTCAAAATATATACCTAAATTTGATTTGTTAAAGGGGTATTGGCAAGTTCCGCTGTCCAAACGGGCACGGGATTTGTCAGCGTTTGTGACGCAACGAGGACTCTACCAATGTAAAGTAATGCCTTTTGGGATGAAGAATGCTGCTGCAACCTTTCAAAGGTTAATGAATACTTTGGTCCAAGGTTTAGAGAGGTGTGTTGTTTATATTGATGATATTGTGACTTATAGTGATGACTGGGACACCCATCTTAAACGTATTAAGGCCTTATTTCAGGTACTTAGGAAAGCTGGTTTGGTTATAAACCTCAAAAAAGAGTGAGTTTGCCAAAGCAAAGGTTGTGTATTTGGGTCACAAAGTAGGATTTGGGAAAGTGGCTCCAAAACAGGCAAACGTAGACTCTATTAGGCATATTGAAATACCGAAGTGTCGCAGGGATGTCAGAAAATTCCTTGGTTTAGTAGGGTATTATCATAGATTTGTTAAGAATTTTTCTGATATTGCTGAGCCCCAAACTAATTTATTACATAAGAATGTGACTTTTGTATGGTCTAATGATGCCCAAAATGCCTTTGAAAAATTAAAGCAGGTCCTAATGAATTTCCCTATATTGAAAGCCCGATTTTGACGTTCCTTTTTCGCTTCCTACTGATGCGAGTGATGTTGGGGTTGGAGCAGTTTTGTTGCAGGAAGATGCTCATGGAGTATCTCATCCTGTGTCCTATTTCTCCAAAAAGTTATCCCCGGCACAACGGAAATACTCGACTGCAGAGAAAGAGACTTTGGGATTAATTTTAGCTGTTAATCATTTTCAGCTGTTTATCCTCTACAGGGACTCCGATTAAAATATTAACGGATCATAATCCGTTGATTTTCTTGAACAGGTTTAGGAATAAAAATCAACGGCTGATGCGTTGGAGCCTCCTGCTCCAGGAATAGAATATTAGCTTTTCACACATTCCAGGCAAAAGTAATGTTGTTGCTGATGCGCTGTCACGCATCAGTGACTGATCGATAGGTTGATTTGAGAAAAACCTTTTTGTTCTTCGTTAATTATTATTTGTAAAGTTGTTTTGTATATATTTATATTAATTGATTTGATTAATCCTATAAATTTATTGAATGTACAGGTTTCCAGGTGTGTTGTAATAATGTTGTGTCAGGTGTTTGTTTTGTTTATGAAATAATTTAGGATTAAGTATTTAAGATTAAGATGTTAAATGTCGTGATTTGCAGGTTTTTCTTCGGTGTCGTCTTTGATTAGGAGTGGTTAAGGGTACTTTTGATTTCTGTTTACTTTAGTATGTGTTGTTGGTGGAGGTTAATTTTAAGGTGTTACCATTGTCTTGTGTATGTCCAGGTTAATTTTAAGGTGTTACCATTGTCTTGTGTATGTCCAGGTTAATTTTAAGGTGTTACCATTGTCTGGTGTATGTCCATTAATGATGTGTGTATTTAAGGCCCAAACCCGTTTTGTGTGAGGACGCTCTCTGAAGTGTAGAGGCACTAAAACTGAGTGAAGTGTAGTGAAAAGACGCTCTTTGAAACTCAATGAGTCGCAAAAACAAGTAGTGCTGAGTAAGGACGCTCTCTGGAGTGAAAAGGGGCATTATTGGAAAGTGTTGTGAAAGGCCACAATATTGAGTGTGTAGTAAATCATTGATATGTGGACAGTGTGTTACGTTTTTTTTTTATTTTTGGTGATTGATGGTTACTTTTTATAAATCATTAATCATATACTGTTATGTCCCTGTTCTTTGTTTATGCCAATGGTCCACATTAATTCTTTCTTTACATAGCTTAGATAGTTCACGGGCTCACGGGTCTGTAGCACAGCACAGCACGGCCATTTTTTAGGCGCTACGGGCTGGTGTATGAGTGGTGACCTTGGTTGAGGTAACACTAGTCCCATTGCGGTCGATTTATATTTTTGTTGTCGGTTATCTAGGTTTAGTCTAATAAGAGGTTAGTTTTGTTAACATTGCTGCTCTGCTAACCTGTGCCCACCACTCCACTTGTGAGTTCATGGGGATATTACCATATTTCTTCGTATGTTGATACTGATGTTATTTTTGGCGTGGTCACTATAAATTATTTACTTGTATTAGCTTTGAGTCCTAGTATTAAGGTTAAGATTTGATATTTATTGACTGTATTGAAAGTGGTACAAAATTTTTTGCCACTATCTCTAATCTAATTTTGCCAGCAATGTGATATAGTATTTTTAATCACTTTTTGAGTTTTGTCATTAGACTTTGATTTTTCTTATTGTTCCTGTTTTATTTCATATAGATTGAATTGCTATGTTTGATTTTGATATTAGCATTTTAATATATTTCTTTAAATTTTGAGTTAAGTTCAATACTTTGTAGAAAAACTTTCTTGTGGAAAACTTTTTTTTTTGTTGGGTGAGGAGGTGTCAGTATGTTTATTTTAACATAAATTAATTTGTTTTGAATAAGTCACTTTGGCAGTAATTATTTTTTTGGGAACGTAATGACCCTGTTTCCTCCTCCCCGACATTTCTGACTTGTTGTATAGTTTTAATTACAATGAGCTTGTTTTATTTTCACGTGTGGTAATGGCTTCTCATCCGGAGCTGTATTCGGCGCTGTCTCGCCAGGACTGAGTCAGTCGTTTCTGGACCTTTAACATTGTGAGGGCTTGACTTATTTTGGGATTATCTGCCTTTCTTCAGTTGCTGCTGCTGTCCTCCTTTGAGAGATTGATTGTTCTACAGTCTGCGCCCTTGGTTCAGTTATTTTGCCAAGGGGACCTCTCTGCCAACTGGTAAGGTGTGATTACCTGTCGGACGGCCGTGTCCGTTGATCGTCTTGCGACGTTAAAGTGATTCTTTCTTCAGTCTGCGCCCTTGGCCCAGTTATTTTGCCAAGGGGACCTCTCTTACGTTTGGTAAGGTCTTAAGAATATATATTATTCCCCTTGACCCGTGATTTGAAGGCTGTGTTAGCCACTACCACCGTTTAGAGCTCACTTAAGGGAAGCAATTTATTTTTCGTTAGTGATAAATATTTAGTGTGTAATAAGTTAGGTTATTCTGACTTTTCGACATTCTATTACTTTCAGGGCCCTCTCTTTAAAGTGTAATTGCATAGTCTGTCTTAATTTTGGGTAAGTGTGTTTGTTATTCGATGTTTTCAGTGTGTGGTTGATTTTTGTGTTTATTTAATGTATTTTGTAAGAGGCTCAGTGGTCATTTCTTTCTAAAAGTTTGTATTAAATATTAAGGTTTTATTTTCAGTTTTTCTTTATCCTCCTTGATTCCATCTCTGTACACTCTGTTGCGGCCATTCCACCTATTGTGGACTTGGTCGTTAGTGACTTTATTTGCATTTTAAGAGGCTTGTGTATGTTTGATGGGCGTGGGCCCATAACTATATATATATATATATATATATATATATATATATATATATATATATATATATATATATATATATATATATATATATATACACGTAACATGGTAACATAAATTTTTAGTTTCTTCTCATAAATGGCTTTGACTTTGCATTTGGATCGTTATGTTTTCAAAATGTTTCTTTGATCCGCGTATTGAAATTTAAGAGTCATAGTCACTCATGAGAAGAATCTACGTAAAACTGATGTTTCTATTTCCAGATTCCATACCACCAACCTGATGGTTTTTAACTTTTCCAAGTATTCTTCTCCTAAACGAGAAGAGTTCCTTCTCTCCTTTGGATTAGATTTTTGCTTTCCGTGTTTTAAACCTCCATATGCACAGTTTTTTAGTAGTTTCAAATTCATGTTTTCCAGACTGATGAATCTCAGTTTGAATCTTGACGCCTCCTTCTTACGCCTACAGATGCAGACTTTGGCCCATAAAACCTCTCCTAAACTAACAACTAACTGGTTTCCTTTCTTCAAGAAAGACCATCTAATTCTTAAGTCTTTAGCCAAAAATAATGACGTATCGTCACTCGCCCGGGTAAAAGTAAAGGAATGGTTATTCTTGATAAAACTGATTATAGCACTAAGGTCGAAGTAATTTTGCGTGACAATAATAAATCTAAAAAGTTCGGTCCTCCCGACTATTCCACCTTGTTCAAGATAGAGGACCACATAAACAGGTTTCTCAAGAAGTTAAAAGACTTCGAAATCATAACTACGGACACCTATCAATCTTTACAGTGCACAAGTTCTTTTTTATAGACTAATGTATAGTTTGCCGAAAATCCATAAAGACAAAATTCCTATTCCCCCTATACTAGCCTCATATAAAAAAGTTGAGTTCCACGTTCCGCTGTTTGCTCCCTTGGCTGAAAATGATCACAGCCTAAAAAAACTCCTTAGACTTTAAAAACGCGATTTTACCTAAAGACTCTAATTTAATAATAGTAAGTTTTGGTGCGTTTCGATACGGAATCTCTTTTCAATAATATACATATTAACCACGCCATTTAACTGATCCTAGATAAGCTTTTTTCTAATGCTGATAATGTTTTTAATGGTTTTAATAAATCTGATTGTAAGAAATTGTTAGACCTAGCAAGGTTGGACGCTGTCTCTCTTTTTAATGGAAATGCTTACAGCCAAATCGATGGTATGGCCATGGGCTCTCCACTACGCCCAATATTTGCAGCTATCTTTATGTGCAAGCTGGATAAGCACATGCTCAACACCTGCCCTCTCAGTTGCCATCCATTGTTTTACAAAAGGTACATTGATGATACCTTTGCTCTTTTTAGAACAGGTTTTGACTCCGAAAGGTTTCTTAATTTTATTAATTCATTTCATCCCAACATCAAATTTACAGTAGAGCACGAGCTCAGGAACCACCTTCCTTTCTTGGACATTCTTGTCAGAAGCCACCACGAAGGGTTTAGCCCATCAGTACATAGGAAGGAAACCTTCACCAGATTGAGTACAAACTTTTATAATCACTGTTTTCATAACTTTAAGCTGAATTGCATAATGACCTTACATTACCAAGCATATTCCTTGACTTCTAGCTGCCAGGTATTACACGAGGAAATTACGTATGTCCAACAATATTTTATCAGTAACTGTTATCCATCAAATTTTATTTATAAATCTGATGCAAAGTTCCTAAATCACGTTTTTATCCCACGCCACCCTATACCCGATGTTCCACAGATGCCTTTCTATGCACATTTTCCATTCATTCATTACAAAACTTTTTTCAATTACCTCAGTAAACCTGTATCTAGTCATCTTCCAGCTTTTAAAGTTAATATTATCCCAACAAACCCTTTAAATATAGGTCGCCTATTCAATGTTAATAAAGACCATTTACATCTGATGACCTCTAGTGTGGTTTATAAATTTACTTGTCCTCGATGAGATCGAGGAATCTATATCGGATTCACGCTAAGGTTACTCAAGCTCTGTATTGACAGCCATAATGCAGTTAGTTACAAAACAAGCATCAAACTTTCATCTCTGGAGTTCTCCAACATCAAAGTACTGTACATACCTTGAAATGCAAATACAAAATTTAAAATAAACACTTCGAGATTTTAGGCAGGTCATCTAACCAACAACTTTTGGTCATTACCGAGTCATTATTTATTAAGCTGCTTGGTCCCCCCTTAAACAAGAAGGCTGTCTTTATTCCTCTCTACCTTCCTTGACCAGTCCCCACATGTCGACCACCGTTTGCGATTTTATTTCAACTTAATCATAAATTGTATATAATTTTACCCTTCACTTCTAGGAAATTTACTTTGTACATATTTTTATATTTTCACACTTTTATTTTGTGTTATTTTATAGCCTGAAGATGAAGACTGGAGATTTGAAATGAAGTAATAAAGTCTATAACAAACTAAAGGCAAATGCTAAAAAGGAAAAATGAAACAAGGGAGTGATGCTTGACTTTTCAACACTGTTCTTTACTAGCAGACTGATAAAAAATATAAAAGTAAGGTTACAAGAAAGTTTGTACAATTGACAGATAACATACAAATTTCACTGAGGATGGGGATTATAAGGAACAGATGCACCTGGAATCCAGCACAGTTGAAGAATTAGTGGACCTACCAAAGGTAAATCTTTGAGAGGTTTTACAAAGGGTTAGGCCCAACTGGCTCGAAAACAGGGAGGAGTCAATTAAAGGATTATACAGGGGAAGAGACTGACTACCGAAAATGACCTTGGAATGAATAAGCTGATTACATATTTACAAAAGTAAAACACTTAATATATTTTCCTTTTGGTAGACAACAAAAATTTTTGCAAAATGAAAATTTTCATTAATTATCAAAAATACAAATACACAGAAAATATATAGGGTATATGGCAACTAATTAGTAATAAAGCCAGTGATTTTAACTTTAAGGTCATTCTTGAACATTTTACTAATACAGGAGTCCAAATAATACATGCCAGGCCTAAGGTTGAAATTCCAGCTGGAAGTAAGCTGCATAATTGCAAATTCTACAAGATATCATGAAGAGAAATCTTTCGATCTGGCAGTCACTGAACTGTCAGTCCAAGTGATCCCGTGAGAGTTTTCACTTAAATGAATGGATATTGCAATGGATTTTTGCCCAGTTTTGACAGAATACTTATGCTGCTTAATTCTCATTTCCAAATCTTTACTAGATTGACCTATATAAAAAGAAGAGAAGTTTAAGCAAGGAATTTTATATATTGTGTTGTTGCTTTCCTAAGGGCTATTTTTTATTAACATTCCTTTTAGTGTGTCATTATAGGAAAAAGCAGGTTGACATTAAAAGATTTTAACAATAAATTTATGGTTTCAAAAACACTAACATAAGGCAGGCTAAAAATGTCCTGAAGGGTTTCCTTCTCCATGCTACTTTCTCTATAAAACATTTTGTGGGCTTTATTATTATAAGTGAAGAGTAACATAAACCTGTCCTTATTTTTCTTATGTATTCGATTTCTTGATCCAAATACTGGAGAGTGACAATGTGCTCTGCTTATGAAAATAGAGAAGAAAAAATGGATGGTTTGATATTAAGGTGGTGGCCTGAATAGGAATGGACACAGGTTAAGTTGTGGGTTGGTTTCCTATAAATACTGAACTTGCAATGAAATGGTTCTCTATGTGTTAAAACATCTAAGAGAGGGTCAAAATTGCCATTTTTTTTTATTCTAAAGTAAATTTAATGGATGGTACTTGGTTATTCAAGCTAGAGAGTAAATCATTTAGGCTACATCAATACCAGCAGGCAAAACAGCTAAAATTTTGTCAACATGTCTATACTGCTTTAAAGGAGTATAAATGATATTAGATAAATATCGTTTTTCAAAAAATTCCACATACAAGTTTGAGAGGAGTGTCGATAAAGAGTTGCCCATTACCATACCAAATATTTGTTGGTGGAATTCACCACTGAATTCACAATCACAAATGCACAACCAAGTGAGTGAAATAATATGACTTACAGGCAGAGGTAATTCATGATGGATTTGTTTGTTACTATGATACTGTAAAATAGAATCTATAATGATTTTAGTAAAGGGAGAATATATTAACCATTGTACTTTTATAAATATGTAATCAGCTTATTCATTACAAGGTAATTTTTGATGGTCAGTCTCTTCCCATGTAGAATCCTTTAATCGACTCCTCCCTGCTTTCGAGCCAGTTAGGCCTAGTCCTTTGTAAAAACATCTCAAAGATTTACCTTTGTTTTGGTAGGTCCACTAACTCTTCAACTGTGCTGGATTCCAGGTGCATCTGTTCCTTATAATCCCCATCCTCAGGGATATCTGTATTGTATCTGTCAATTAGACGAGCTTTCTTGTAATCTTACTTTTATATTTTTTATCAGTATGCTACTAAAGGACCGTGTGTCGAAAGGCCTAGCATCACTCTGCTGTTTCATTTTTCCTTCGTGGTATTTGCCTTTAATCATACTTTTATCACGTTCCATATCTTCGTGATTCAGTTATACATAATGAGGGTCATGTTTAATTTCGCTATCCTGTTCCCTCTTTTGAAATACGTAGTCACTACCTTCTCCAAGTCTCATCTGGCAGCGCATTCGACCAGAATTTAACTAAAGTTCTTGAAGTGCCTGTCTGAACAAGTGCTCCCTAAATCCTTGCCACCATGCTGTTTAAGAAGATATAACCATCACCCATTCAATGAATTCAGTGACATGATGTTAAAACGCCACATAACAGTCGCAAAGCAAGAAGAGAAGGACAAACTTAAGGAATTAGAAAAAGCATGAATTTCATTCAATTATTCTAACCAAGCTGATTGGAAGGACTCGCTGTGACTATAAATATACGGAAAACTTCGCAGGGCTACAGATGCCCTAACAAGGAAACTGGATAGAAAACTAAAAAATCTTATTGATAGCACCGACTGTACTAATAGCGCACGTAATGATTGTGTTGTAAACTTGTCAAGTAAACAAATAAGTGCAAATGTGAGTGCACTCGGATATGGTTTATCCTTCTTTATATCGAACAGCCCTTTTGCATTAACGATTGCATCGTCCCTATGTAATTAAAAAAATATTGTGATCTTCCTCAAAATCATGTTGACATTATTACAGGTATTGTTTACGGAGCTGAAAATGTTAGTTATTATAAGAAGGGTCGTTATGGGAAGATTTTAACTGGCGAACATGGGTTGCCAGAAGTCACCAGAATTTGGAAGGGCTTGACAGAAAATGGAGATCGTGACTCAGGTGCGATCTTAGCGCCCTCTAAGAACAACCAAATCTTAATCCCCGAGGATTTAAATACACCAGACGCCAGAGCTGCTCTCTCAGAACCCTACCTGGCACCGGATCAAAAGCATATCTCCTTGCAAGCTCATTCTCGAGCCGACCCACATGGCCTTTTATGGCCACCCTCCCCCCCCCCTACCTTCAAGTGTGACCCGGTAAATTCATCCCTCCATTCCCAGTAGTCGGGGAGCTTAGCGGCTGTGGAAGGGGTGATCGTGCACTTTCATCTAAAAGCATCAAATTTGGCCCAGACGTAAGTTATTCTATACTATTTCGAATTCTAGAGAGTGCCAAGAAAATTGCCCACATTAACCCCCTTTTTGTGGGGAAAACCCCCTTGCGGATTATATTTTTTCTATTTTTTTTCTTTTTTTTTCTCTCCAAAACGGAGCGTTGCATGTAAAAATGTACACGAATAAAAAAATATTGGAAATTAAATTCTGCAAAAATTCTTCTTAATGAGTTATTCTTGTAAATATAATAGTTTCTACGTAAAACACCCGCAAATGGCGGCACATTTTGCAGTAAATGAAAAAAATCGATTTCACGATTACTTTTCCTTCAGTAACTCAAGAATGATGCATTTCTATATGAATTACCATAGAGATGAAATTGTAGGGCAAATATTTCTCTTTCATTAGGTATGTATTATTTCGTTCTACATATTAACATTTCTGAATAACATGCCGAGAAAAAAATTTGTTAATAGCTATTAAAGAAATCATTGCATGATTAAACTTTTTTTTTTTCTTGTTTGCTTTCAGGTATTTTGGCAAGGAGATTTGTGGATGGCAATGGAATAGCTAGATGCATGCTCATAGTTAGTGAAGTACAGCACGGTGGACTGAGCATAATGCTAAATAATGGACTACTATATGGTAGCATATAGATGCTGCATTGGTGGATGTTTGTGACGGTGAATAAGAACATGGTGATAAACAGCAGACTAGTGCATGATGATAACTAGTTGATTAATGTATGTGGTAGATAGTGGACTGCTGCATGAACGCTTGGGCACAGTGTACTGATGGTTAACAGTGGGCACCTGGTGGATGCACATTGTAGATTCACTGTAATTACATTTGTCAGTTCAAAATATAAGACGATGGATGATATCAACTGGGACCTCTGTTGCATTTGTCAGTTGAATAAAAATGAACGGTTGACGAAACCAAGAAAAGGACTTATAACACTTGGGAAAGATTTGGTTTAATTCTATTCCATATGGTATGTCAGTGTCATTTGATCAACTAAATGATGGTTCAGGTATTACAGCAACTCTTACTTCAAATAATGCAAAGTACCACAAATTATGTAGGAGTTACTGTAGCAGCTCTCGTGTTAAGAGGTTGCACCAAAATCGAGAAACAGGTGCACAGAGTTCTCCAAAAAAAATGAGGACAGCTGGAAAATCTGACCCTTCAGGTCGTGATGTAAGGTTGTGTGTTATCTGTGAGGGAGAAAACCAGGACAATCTGCATAAAGTAGCTACTGACAATGTCGACTACAATCTCAAAAGTTGGGCAGAGTCAAGTAAAAATTTTTTGTTACTTGGACGGCTGACTGTGCAAGCTGCTGATGCCCATGCAGGCGACACTTACTGCCATGTTAAATGCTATTTACATTTACGAGATGCGGCTCGGGCTGCACATCGTCGAACATCTACAAGCGCTACTCCACCTCAGTTCGATCCAATTGCCTGTGCTCAAATTGTGGCATTTGTTGAAGATTCACAATCAGTTAAATTATCAGCTCTTCGAGAAATGTATCGCACATTGATGGAACAACAGGGGTAACCATGTAATGATATCAGAGTGCCACACATTCCACCAGATTCAAAGAACACCTTCTCAGCCTTATCCCTGAATGGGTCTCATTTTCCCAAGGAAAGGAAGTATATTTGTCTAAGGTAAAGAGCGCGAAATGCCCTTCCCTCTTTACCAAGAACACTTGAGAATATACCACCTACTCTGGCAGCACTGTTCCAACACATAAAGAGAGCACTGCTTCAGGCCAGCTTTTACTGGGATCAGGCCATTTCACGATCCCAAGAAATCCCAGACTTTAGTGAACGGGGCTGGCACAGAGATAACAGTGGCACCTGGATGCCATACTGGACATCACTTGCAGATGCTAGCAATACATGTTCCATCCTCCTCCATTGTGGTTGTATAAAATCTTGTACTAGAAATTGCAAATGTGTGCTAGACCTGGAGTCCACTGCACCAGGCTATGCACTTGTGAAGGTGGATGTATAAACAGTGACTGTAATGATGATGGTGATGTTTAAAATTATAATTCTAGTGATTTATTTTATTTTAATGCTGATTTTGATTACACTGGAGAGCTGTGGGAAAATTTTTAGGTTTGTGTTATACTGATTTTTTTTTTTTTACTGTGCAGGACTCTTCTAATGTCAAGGTTGATGCATAACAATGACTGATGTAAATGATAATGGTGATATGTGATACTGCAGTTACTGTACATTATTTCTATATGTATATACATACACCCTATATATTTCAATATTGATTTTGAGTACACTAGAGAATTATGTGTTTAATTTATTTTGAGGCTTGCACTACACCTTTTTTTCACTCCACAAGACAGCGTAACTGTGGAATTTGATGCATATACAATGACTGTGATGATAATAATACTGTAATGTAAAAACAACCTACCTCTTGCACATTGCTTTTGTCATATTTCATTGCTAATTTCTATTATGCTGGAGAAAAATTGTGTGGCCAATTATTCTGAGGTTTCTACAAAACTGCACGGTTGCATTATTGGGGACTGTGCAAGTCTTAAGGTTGATGTATTTACTTTGAATGTGATGATGATGATGATGATGGCATGGGAAATTGTAGTTCTCTAACACTCTTTGTCTCAAAATATATATTTTTTTTGCTCTGGAAAATTGTGATTATTAAATTTTACCTTGCAGTTTTGTATTATGTAACAATTTTTACGCCTTTGATGAATTTTTTTTATTCGTAACTCCTGTTGCTGTACCTAAGAATAATAAATAAAATAAATAACTCTTCAATAACTATTGAAAGTTTTATTTCTCGATAAAAATACCGAAGAGATAAATTTGTTGGGTGAAAACTCTTATTTCATGATCGTCTAGTCCACACATGTGCCAAATGCACAACACGTTTTCTATTGCAAACAGCAATATACATATATATATATATATATATATATATATATATATATATATATATATATATATATATATATATATATATATATATAATGAAAAAGAAATATTCACCCTACAATTTCATCTCTATGGCAATTTATCTAGAAATGCATCATTCTTGAGTTATTGAAGAAAGAGTAATCGTGAAAGATACATATTTTTTTTTTATTTACGGCAATATATGCCTCCATTTGCGGGGTGGTTTACGCAGAAACTATTTGTGTACAATTTAATTTCCAATTTTTTTATATTCGTGTACATTTTCACATGCAACGCATAGTTTTGGAGAAAAAATGAATATAGAAAAATACCCTCCGCAAGGGGGTTTTTCCCCCGAAAAAGGGGGTTAATGTGGGCAATTTTCTTGGCACTCTCTAGAATTTGAAATAGCACAGTATAACCTACGTCTGGGCCAAATTTGATGCTTTTTGATGAATCTGCACGATTAAGTCCCTAAGTGCACTTTTTCGAGGAGGCTCTCCACCGCTACGTTATAAGGTAATACCCTGATTCGAGGTTCTTTCAAAGAGTCACGCAACATAAACCTTTTGACTTAAATTCATTTCCTTTTCTGAAGTGCATTTTCCCACAAAGTCATGACTCAGTTACCTCCAGTGTGAAGTGTTCGGGCGTGAGCTGCTCACGCCCGAGTCGAGTTATCTTGGCACCATACGTGTAACCTCTCGATTTGCTAGCATCATTATAATTTCTGTACATAACCGATTGCATTTTTCAAATTGCAGACATTGTCGTGAGCTGTGGAAACAACTGCTTGTCTTGTGCTTCCTTCTGTGTGTGACATCTTTACTTCCCTCACATCATCGGGGCCCCTTTCAAGAGGATCCCCGATTTATTCTTGAATACTTGAACAGTTGCTTAATTGTTTAATTTCAAGGCAAAATATTACTTTTCCTGTCTATTGTTCACCAGTCTTCTGACTGACATGATTAATTGTAAATGTATTCCGTTTATAGCAACCCTAAATGTTTATCTACAACAATTCCTTGTTGAAATAAGGCTTTCAGCCCAACTGTTTTCTTATTAAGGTACTCACTGACCCAGAAATTGCAGTCAGCTAAGCAAGGGGTAATAGTAATTTCCCTGGACTTCATCCAGATCCCTGATTTGATCCCTGAGCAAGGAATAAATTAAGTAAGTCAGTACTAATACTCTAAAAGTGGCGACCGATTGCCTAGATCAAAGTCTGCATAATTGCAAAGAACCTTCTTGCAATGTGCAGTCCCAGCCAGTAGCATTCGCTAAAGCTGGATGCGAAATTAGAAACGAATCTGATAATGGAAATCTTAAAATAAGCACAAGCAAACAAGTTTCCACAGTGTAATATAGTGTTATTATTTTTAGCTTATCCAAGGTGAAAATAAAATCGTGACAGTGAACAGTGTTAGGAAACAATTGGTCACGTCCATGCTAACAAGATTTTTCCTGGTGAAAATAGAGTGTATTTTCCAGAACACAATCTTTGTGACTAACCCATGGTAGTCTGCATGTCTTAACTTCTAGGTAGCTAAGCAGTGAAGTATGAATATAAGTGATAAAGAAAGGAAATGGTGCGTGTATTTTCTCCACGTGCTCTGGACAATTTGTCATCCAAGAATTAGCTAGGCTACACCGTAAATTCAGGCTGCAAATTATTGCTGGAGTATATCTCTCTCTCTCTCTCTTTCTCATCCTGTATTAAATTTTAAATGATTATTTTGTTGTGTCCAAGAAAAAATTTAATTTGCAGACACGCCAGCCATTGTCAGTCTCGAAATCATTGCCTTTTGACCGCCATTTAACTATAAGTAATTTAGTGAATTTCTGTCTGCGTTCATAAATCCTGAGATTCCAAGCTGGGAAAACCCGTTCCCATAGCGTTCGCCTTTTTCAAAATTTTTGTGCAAGATTTCGCTCAAAACAAACAGCACGTGTTTAACCCAGCTGTCCCCCATCCTAGTCAAAAACAATGTGTACGCGACCATTGTGTCAATAACCGTAGTATTTAGCCATGTGCCTGTCAGGCAAGAATTCATAAGTAAATACATTGTGGACATGACCACAGGAAAAATGTTCAACCCGTGCATGATAGTTGTAAGCATTTTGTACTCGTCATATTGGGGAGAATTTATTTACTTCGTCTCGGCGCTGAGACTAATAATAGCGTCATATTAGGGAGAATTTAATTGCTTCGTCTCGGCACTGAGATTATAAACAGCATCATGTTACTTGCATTTGGTTACCCTCATACTGCAGGAAGCTCAGTTATTTTTGCCAAGTAAGGACGTGTGTTACCTGAAACTTGTTTCAAAGTGTACGCTCATTTGCGCCAACCATAGCTGTTTCTTTGCATAATTAATCCGTTCAATTACGAACGCCCACGTTCAATGGACACGCTATATTCATCCAATTAAGAACCTTACGTTCAAGAACCCTCATGCTCTTCGAGCTACTAGCTACTTTCATTTAAGAGCCGTTCTTCGAACAATCTATAATTTACGTTCACCTAAGTACCCATTACGCTCTTCAAACTACTAGTTATGTTCATTTAAGAGCCGTTCTTCGAACAATCTATAAATTACGTTCACCTAAGAAAAGGGTGACCAGACGTCCCCCCATTCCGAATCTCTGTCCCCCCCAAAAATCACTACCTTCGGGGGACGTACTAATGTCCCCCTTTACGGAATTTGCCCCTAATGTGTCCCCCAATGCATATGCAAATCATAATGAATTGCTAATTGTTCAAAGATAGGAGTTAAGATATTTTTTCTCGAAACCTCTAAGATTCTTCCATTGCTACCCATACAATGTGTGAATTGTGCTCCACTTTCTCTAACCAAATAAATGAAAATGAAAACAAATGCACCATTTATACACGTATGATACGACCAGTAACCTCAATTGCACTCGTCCATGTATGGCTAAGTCCACCTTATACGTGTTGGTACTCGATTACTAATCAAGCAGCAATCAAAAGAGGACGATATCATGGCATCCAGAAGGAAGTGTACTTTCAGTAAAGAATTAGAAAGTGAATATCCTCTCACAAAAAAAAAAAAAAAAAGCAAAGCGTGAAAGTGATGTCAAGTGTTTAAAATGCATGTCGTATTTTTCGATAACAAATAGTGAAAAATATGAAATATGCCGAAGGAAGGATTTGGAGAAAAAGAAAAGAATCTGGCAGCAGCAGAAGGTATTTGGGCTTGTCATGCAATGCACCACAGCTTTTCATTCCATTCTAAAGATTGCACTTCCATACATTAAAAAGTATCTTGACAATTCGTTTGCATGCGCTGGCACCAAAACGTAGGCAATTTTGAACAATGTTTTCCTGCCTGACTCCTTAGGATCCTTATCAGAGGATTTGTCGCAGATAAACTGTGTGACTTTATACTGAGACTGCTCTAATCATGGAAATATTAAATTGTGTCCCTTATTGGTTAGATACTTTTTGCCCTCCCATGGTGTCAAGGATAAAATTATGTAAGTTAAAAATTTAGGTGGAGAAACGAGTGAAATACTTTCATACTATATAAAAGAAACTCTCATTCCTAATTAATTGTCTTCTAAATTGTTGGCATTGCGTGCTGACTACACAAACTGCAGCTTTGGTGGATCATCAAGGGGAGGCAAAACTAATGTTTTTCACCGGATGCAACAAAATCGAAGAAGAAAACTAATTGGTGTTAATTGCGCCGCTCATATAATGAAAAACTGTATGAAAGCTGCATCGGACTCTCCACCTGTAGATGTAGAAGTAATAACAGTGGAGATATTTCCTTTTCTACATTTATATCGTTAGAGTTGAGCAACTGAAAGAAATTTGTGAAAATGTTGATTTACACTATCAAAATTTATTAGGATATAGTAAGGCGAGGCGGCTTGCTTTAAGATCAGCTATTGAGAGGATTCTGAAGTTATTCAAACCTTTGGAAATATATTTTTTGTCACAGAAAAAATGTCCCAGCCTTCTTAAACAGTTCTTTGAGAATTCATTTGCTGAAGGGTGCCTTTTTTTTTTTTGTACACAAAGTACAGTATGCCAGGAATGCACATTGAAGGTCGAGTCCCAAAAAGTTTCTATGATGGAAGTTCCTAGTATTTTAAGAAATTTGAAAATGAAGTTGTCAGAAAGAAAAAATGAGCTGTTCATCCCAGACGTAATAAATAAGATGCTTTGAGATTTACAAGGGAAAGGGCATGGTGTAGAACATTTTAAAGGCTTTGAGATTTAGAAGGGAAAGGGCATGATGTAAGACATTTTAAATGATTTAAATGCTTTGAGATTTAGAAGGGAAAGGGCATGATGTAGGACATTTTAAATGCTTTGAGATTTAGAAGGGAAAGGGCATGATGTAGAACATTTTAAATGCGTTGAGATTTAGAAGGGAAAGGGCATGATGTAGAACATTTTAAATGCGTTGAGATTTAGAAGGGAAAGGGCATGATGTAGAACATTTTAAATGCGTTGAGATTTAGAAGGGAAAGGGCATGATGTAGGACATTTTAAATGCCTTAAGATTTAGAAGGGAAAGGGCATGATGTAGGACATTTTAAATGCTTTGAGATTTAGAAGGGAAAGGGCATTATGTAGGACATTTGAAATGCTTTGAGATTTAGAAGGGAAAAAGGGCATTATGTAGGACATTGAAATGCTTTGAGATTTAGAAGGGAAAGGGCATGTAGGACATTTGAAATGCTTTGAGATTTAGAAGGGAAAGGGCATGATGTAGGACATTTGAAATGCTTTGAGATTTAGAAGGGAAAGGGCATTATGTAGGACATTTGAAATGCTTTGAGATTTAGAAGAGAAAGGGCATGATGTAGGACATTTGAAATGCTTTGAGATTTAGAAGGGAAAGGGCATTATGTAGGACATTTGAAATGCTTTGAGATTTAGAAGGGAAAGGGCATGATGTAGGACATTTGAAATGCTTTGAGATTTAGAAGGGAAAGGGCATGATGTAGGACATTTGAAATGCTTTGAGATTTAGAAGGGAAAGGGCATGATGTAGGACATTTTAAATGCTTTGAGATTTAGAAGGGAAAGGGCATTATGTAGGACATTTGAAATGCTTTGAGATTTAGAAGGGAAAGGGCATGATGTAGGACATTTGAAATGCTTTGAGATTTAGAAGGGAAAGGGCATTATGTAGGACATTTGAAATGCTTTGAGATTTAGAAGGGAAAGGGCATGATGTAGGACATTTGAAATGCTTTGAGATT
>JANJGK010000018.1:2751140-2761140 GCA_039081455.1 Macrobrachium rosenbergii
GCGTATGTTTCATGTATCATACCCGACCCAACGCCCTTTCTTCCCAGCAGCGAGAAGTTGTTGCGCGGGTAGGGCGAGAGTTCGAGACGTGTGAGATGTTTGTTATGTTTTTAGAAGGTGTTGTAGTGGCTTTGTTTTGTGTGTGTATTTAGTCAGTAACACCCATTTGCTTTTTAAGCAAACCTATCCATTGATTACATATATAATCCCGGGATGTCTACACGGATAGCAAAGTGTCTGCCTCTCTGATCAGTCGGCTGCGGATTTGAACCCGCACCACAGACCTCTACGAAGTCCGAAGCTGCTGCTGTAACCGACTGAGCCATCGAGGCTATATATATATATATATATATATATATATATATATATATATATATATATATATATATATATATATATATATATATATATATGTGTGTGTGTGTGTGTATGTGTGTGTGTGTGTGTGTGTGTGTGTGTGTGTGTGTGTGTGTAATTCTAATAGCCACAATGCCCTCTTAACTTCTCGAATTCTTCGCGCTTTTTTGGATGTGCTTGTAACTATGAAGCCGTACATCCAGACGCGTCTGACTGTACGGCTTCGTAGTTACAAGCACATCCAAAAAAGCGCGAAGAATTCGAGAAGTTAAGAGGGCATTGTGGCTATTAGAATTACATATGTGTCTGGTAAAAGTGACCAGTAGATTCTACATATATATATATATATATATATATATATATATATATATATATATATATATATATATATATATATATATATATATATATATATATTGTTATAAAATGGGGGCTTGGTAGGGGAGAGAATTGGAACAATTTTCTGAAATTTACTGCCATGAACCAAGGGGCCCAAGTTTATAAACAAAAGGAAGGTATTTGAAACTCACCTTAGACTTTTCCTGGATTTACAAGTACTTGATTAAGGTCGCCATTTGGAATTAGACTTCTTTTACAATTAAAAGGGGTTTATTTACAGAGACTAGGCAAGTATGCAAGGTGACAAAACAGAATGCAAATTGTAACCAATGGGCAGGCTCATTAATTATATACAGTGAACAATAATGCAGTAATTGGCAAACAAGCAATCTAATTATGAAGGGGCCAATGTACAATTATTCCTGTTATAATAATAACTTGGTTAGGTCAAAATTACATTAAATTGTCTCAGTTAATTATGCTTCAAAAGGTATGAACTCCAGGAAGATGGGATCAATTCATGTAAAATTCTGGGGGGCGCCAACAACGGACTCTTGCAATCAGGCTGCTACCCGGAATGGTTTCGAAATTTGGATGGCAGTCATGAACAGGCAGACAAAGATTGGCAATGGAGCAGACGATATCTCCCCTGGTCTAAAGCTGTTGGCGCCAAACAATCGATTAGGCTGTTCGTCAATGGTAGTTTCACCCAGCGTAGAGCGGAGAGGAACGCAGGACATGCATCCCTGACAAGGTATAGGGAGTCTCTGAACGCATCTCTCAGACAGCAGTGGCTGTGTTTTTGAAATTTAGGCCGATCGAACCTGCAAAAGTCATACATCCAGCAAAACAGCAGAGGCAAAGGAGCCTTAAATATTAAGTACTTAGAGGTTAAGGTCCTACCTGGTGACTAGCCCCACTATGCCCATTAACCTTCCCCATACCTAACTACTCCCACATCACATGATGGGGGTGAAAGGGGGTCCCATTGTTTCCCCGGATCAGGCAATTGGGGAGAAGTGAATTCTACTGCTACAACACAAACTGGTGTTAACGGCTGTTATCTGGTTCCAACTACGCTTGTTTCCTCTCTGGCCCACCATATCTCCCTGCCCCAATCTTCAAATGAACAGAGAAACTGCATTTCAGAATTAATGATGCACTGGCATCTAAATGAGAGAGGGATAAATCCTTGACAGGTTCCCCCTTTGGAAAGGCATTCACACCCTTTCGGGTGTGAGGGTCTTAGCTAATTTCTCCCGACTGACAGCCAGTGACCCTACATAAAGTGTATTGTGGCACTGCAACATCTAAAGAAACCTACCTAACTGCTAAGAGGGGTTCCGAATTGGCTAATTTACAGGCCTAACCTACCTAAGGGTATTGACACTTCTGCTAACTGTCTCTGACGACAGGAGAAATCTATGCCTAGCAAATGCACATGGTAAACACCTAACCTAACCTACTATCCCCACGACTCTGGCACTAAACGAGCTGGCACTAACGAATGGCACGCAAGGAATTATGATCGGCACAACGCTTTATGATTACCACACAACACATGGACACATAAATAACCTGAAGGGTAATTCACAATGTACAATTAAGTAATGTATCAGTTTGAGTCTGGGGTGGGTTGGAAGGAAGGTTAGTTGGAAAAGGGTTAGTAGTGCAAAGGCCTACGGTGTTAATGGCGGTGTTAATGGTTAATACTACCAGATCAGAGGTCACACAGGCTACCTCCTCTGGGCAGGTGCCAGGATCACTATGAGATGGAAGCGGCACTGTGCCAACCCGGGCACGAGTGCCAAGAGAGCTCATGGCTCTGATTCGCTAAGTGGATTTCTTCCGCCCCTTCTTCTTCGGGGGCCTCCAGGGTCTGGCTAGGCCATTCCTAGGGGGCGATTAAGATCCCGACTCTGAAGAATGGCCAGGAGTGCCGTCAGGAGCAGGATCAGGGGCAGCCTCAGGGGCGATAGGGCTGGTCTTCTACTTCGGCTGCTGCGACAACCGTCTTGGGAAGAGAATCATTGTCTGCGTCCTGGCCGGGCAGTTCCTGGTCGACCAGAAAAGAGGTAATGTCCAGGCCTGCCAGAGGGTCGTCCTCAGCAGGTGGAAGAGTGAGGGAAGAAGAAACATCAGGAGTCGGAGGCTCGCACTGAGCGATGATTATGGTTGTGAGGTTTGGTGGATCTCCCGTAGGAGGACCCAGGTCATGTTCTGGATCTGGCACTGGCACTAACTCAAGGCCAGGCACGGGAAGCACGCTTGACAGGGAGCTTCCAGCCGATATAGGCGGAGCTTGGCACTGACCAGTGCTCGCAAGTGGCACTGGCAGCAAATTGGTGTCAGACAAAGCTGAAGGAGGACCCGGGGGATCAAAACCCCTCAGTGTCCCTGGCATGATTTGGGACAGTGATTCCTGTCTTGATGAGAGAGCTGAGTCTCATGGTTCTGTGGAGATGGCCGCTGCGGCTAGCTTGCTGGGGCACTCTGTCCATCTTTCGGAGTGCCCTCTTATGTTGCAGGTCCTGCATCGGTAATTTGCGAGATCCCTTTGTGATGAGGGAGTAATTCTTTGGTGGCCGTCGGGTCGCAAGATCTGCGGACTAGGCCTACAATGTGATTTTGGTGATTGGCGTACTGTCACTCTTAGGCAAATGGAAGGTTCGGCTGATGGTGGCACAGCTGTCACAAAGACTGAGTCCTGCTCAGAAAGGGTTGCTGCGGACATGCTGGCGGAAGCAGTCAGACAACAGAGTGGTGTGGGGGTGGGACATTCCCAGAGGATGTCTCGTCCAAGCAGGAACTCCCTCCGTGCCGAATACGCTTGACAGCACCAAGGCGGTGAACTTTGTCGTTCCAAGGGGTGATCACCCTGAGCTCAGCTGTGGGGACGGCCAGGAACTGTTCGTCCACCCAGGTCATGGTCCACTTGGTGTGCTCATCTACCTTGGCACTGGCTGGCACTTGGGCCCGATCGATCAGGCCAATGTTCGAGCCAGTGTCGGCAGTAGTTGGCAGGTACACTGGTGGGCTGGAACCATCCAGAGAAGCCACTGAGACGGACTGTGTCCAGACCCTCTCTGGTTGAGTTCTCTCCAGCGGCTCAGCTAAGAAGGCTGTGGCACTGATCATGTTGACATGCCTGGGCGCGACCACATGTTTTAGGTATGCAGGATACCCACAAAGAAGAGTGTCCTGAATCTCCACAGTCTCAGCAGGGGCCCCTGTGATAGGTTGATCTCCCAGCAGTGATGGTGTGCTGGGAAGATGGTGTGGAATTAGGTGGAGAGGAAGACTGATGGTTGTTGGTAGGCTGCCAAGGGTTGTTGCCTTGTAGATTATTGTCCTTGTAGCGGCAGCACTCTGTTTCAGCATGGCCGTACTTTATACAGATGGTGCACGGAGGTTTATTAGGCTGTCCGTTCCGTGGGCGAATGAAGCCCGAGAGGGGTCCGGGTGGCACTATTTGCGCTGCAAGGTGCTGTGGGAGGGGTTGTATGCCTCCCAAGCATCAGCTAAGCAGCAGGCTTCCTTGAGGGTGGCTGGCTGCTTATCACTGAGATACACAGCCAGAGGTTCGGGCGCACACTGGAAGAGGTCCTCCAGCATGGTCCGGTTGAACAAATCCTCAAAGGTGTCGCACCGCATAGACTCAAACCAGCAGGTCCCAGCTTGGGTCTTGTGACAGACCCATTCGGTCCAGGACCAGCCGACGTTCTTAGCCATACCTCGGAATCATTGTCTCCACCTCTCAGGGGTTATTTCATACTCCTTAGCGATGGCCTCACGGACGGCAGCCATGTCCCCTTGTTGGTCTCTTTCCAGGGCTCGGTGGGCAGCCTTAGCCTTCCCGTCCAGGTGCTTGGTAAGCAGTAAGGCCCTCTCAGCCAGGCTGGCGTCATAGGTCTCGAAGAGGAATTCGATCGCTTTGAGCCATTGTTCCGGCTCGTTTTCAGTCCATTTGCCCACAATGTTATCGACTGTAGACAGAGAGGTATATAATGCAGATGGAGTGGGGCTAGAAGCTTGTTGGGCTGCTAAAGCTTCTGCACTTTCCTTCTTGGCTCTCTCCAACTCGAGCTCCCTGTCCATGAGGGCTAGTTCATGCTGTCTCCTCCTTTCTTCTTCTTTGCTTTCATGCTGTCTCCTCCGCTCCTCTCTTTCTTCTTCTTCTCTCTGCTGCTCGGCTTCTTGCTGTCTTCTTCTTTCTTCGTCTTCGCTTTCGTGCTGTCTTCTCCGCTCTTCTAATTCTTCTTCTCTCCGCTGCTCGGGTTCTTGCTGTCTACTTCTTTCTTCGTCTTCGCTTTCGTGCTGTCTTCTCCGCTCTTCTAATTCTTCTTCTCTCCACTGCTCGGGTTCTTGCTGTCTTCTTCTTTCTTCGTCTTCGCTTTCGTGCTGTCTTCTCCGCTCTTCTAATTCTTCTTCTCTCCGCTGCTCGGGTTCTTGCTGTCGTCTTCTTTCTTTGTCTTCGCTTTCGTGCTGTCTTCTCCGCTCTTCTAATTCTTCTTCTCTCCGCTGCTCGGGTTCTTGCTGTCTCCTTCTTTCTTCGTCTTCGCTTTCACACTGTCTTCTCTGCTCTTCTCTTTCTTCTTCTTCTCTCCTTCGTTCGGCTTCTTGCTGTCTTTGTTCTTCTTCATACTTTCTCTTTTCAGCAGTCTGTTCCTTTACAAACCTTTGAAGGGCCTGGCCTGAAAGGCCGTCCTCCTTCCCTATATTCCTGAAATATTGGTGCTCCTCAGTTGACATGTTGCTGATGGGGAAGGGGTGCGGAGTAGATTAACTGGGTTTTTCCTGGAGGAAAAGGTTTTGTGATGATGAGGAAGTGTCCTTAGATTATTGGCACTTCAGTGAGTGGCACCTTTAAATGATGTGGCACTGTGGGTGAGTGTGCCGTGCGAAGGTCACACTAGGGGAAAGCGTTCCTGAAGGAAGTCTGAGTCCTTATGGATGGATATGCTAGTACATGGGAGTGCTCCTGAAGGCTCTATGGTCCTTATGGGCAGATGCACTGTTAATGGGGTGTTCCTGAAGGAGCCGCAGTCCTTATGGGGGGAAACACTAGTTGTATGGCACTCTGTTTCTTCAATACAGGCGCAATGGCTTATAAGAGGTTAATTTGGTTGGGTGGCACTATGGTGCCGGTGCGCTCCGTGGAGCAATGCAAAATGTCAGTGAGTGGCACTCTGCCTGAGCAGAAGGTTAGTAAGGAGTAAAAGGTAAATGAGAGACTCCAGCAGAAGAGAAGAGAAAAGGAAAGTGAAAGAAGAAAGATAAGTGCTTCAATGATTGGGTGCTTAGCAGCGCCGCAGATTAGTGGCACTGTGAGAAATGGAAGCTGGATGTGACACGAGTGGGTGGCTAGTTATAAGAACTAGAGATCGCTGCCTAACATGAGGACAGGTAGGATACAAGGAATGCACTCAATATGCGGTTTAGCACTTGCAGTATAAGCAAGTCTGAGATAAGATACCCAACTCGTGCACTACAGTTGAACGACGCATAATTAGATAGATGTACGTGCGCTCTAAAGCGTACAAGAAATTATCTGGGCTGAAGCACTTAAAAGGAAAAGCGGGTATGCGAGATTATTCGCTAAATACAGGTGCTCATAAATTTCACGCACTGCGTATGTGGTAAAATTTTAATGAGCAATGATTTTGAAATTTCAGCTTGCATGGATTAAAGAGAAGTCTTTGTATTTGCTTCTATGATTCGTGGGTTAATTCCCAAACTCGTAAATAAATTATATCGGTCCCGTGTTAAGATGAAAGGATAAGCAAGGGAGAGGAAAAAAAAATTCTCTCTCTCTCTCTCTCTCTCTCTCTCTCTCTCGGTGAGCGTTGTGTAATGGAACGTACTTGTTATGAAATTTTAAAGTTACTTTCCTTTATGCTCAAGAGAAAATAAAGTATATTTGCGGAATTACGTCAAGTTAAGGCTTCTTTTGCAATGAACTTTGAGTATTTACATAATTTTTACTGTCTCGCACTCGTCAAAATACGTGATATGGTAGGCAAGGGATTTTCAAATTGTTTCAAAGATATTCCCGGGTTACGTTAAGGCACACAGAGGGAGGGAGGTTCGTTCCGTGAACGAACTTTGTGGAACTGCTTCGCTCGTGGAAACAGCTCATCAGACACAGAACGGTGACGAGAAATTGGAAGAAAAACACTCTACTTTCTTCAATAAATTCGGGTTTTGAATGAAAAGATGAATATTTGAACGTTAAACATCAACAATGACGTTTCTTTACTTTTAATACACTGGGAGGGTGCTTAAATAACTACACTTGGAAATGTTTTTATTTCTCCAACACTGGGACGATCCACGCATGCGCCGATTTGAACAGAAACGTTTCTAGCTCGCCATGTAAATACCAGAGACCGCTACCCGGTTTCCTGTAAGCTACTAGTTATTCCAAAATTTACCACTGATCGAGAAATTGTACACTTTCTCTGCCATAACTATTCCGAAATAAACTCTTAGCTACTTGTTCTGGCTCACACATGCAATAATTTCCTAACTACACACTCCCTAATTCCTAAGTGGCAATATCACACTGTCCCTACCTGGAAATTTGCGGGTGGGCAATTCGCGTCTGTCCCTCTGTTTCGCTAACTTAAAACCTATGCGTGATCGCTTGCATTCTGTGTAAATTCTACCGCAGATGCTTCGTTTCTTTAACAGAATATTAACATCACACTTTTCTTATTTCCTTAATGTTAAAAGACAATGATGATAATACCCTTTTTACCTTAATTTCCTGCTCCAGTCACTTCTCTGCCTTTTGTGAATAATGAAATTATTGCAGTAAATTAAAATGATTATTCCTGGTCTTTCCTAGTCTAGCTTAATAGTAAGGATAATTAATGCTAATGTGACTAGAACCTGGCAATTTTTGCCACTGTTATAACCTGGGGGCTTGGTTGGGGAGAGAATTGGAACAATTTTCTGAAATTTACTGCCACGGAACCAAGGGGGTCCGAGTTTATGAACAAAAGGAAGGTATTTGAAACTCACCTTAGACTTTTCCTGGATCTACAAGTACTTGATTAAGGTTGCCATTTGGAATTAGACTTATTTTACAAATAAAAGGGTTTATTTACAGAGACTAAGCAAGTATGCAAGGAGACAAAACAGAATGCAAATTGTAACCACTGGGCAGGCTCATTAATTATCTACAGTGAGCAATAATGCAGTAATTGGTAAACAAGCAATCTAATTATGAAGGGGCCAATGTACAATTATTCCTGTTATAATAATAACTTGGTTAGGTCAAAATTACATTAAATTGTCTCAGTTAATTATGCTTCAAAAGGTATGAACTCCAGGATGATGGGATCATTTCATGTAAAATTTTGGGGGGGTCAACAATGGACTCTTGCAATCAGGCTGCGACCAGGAATGGTTTAGAAATTTGGATGGCATTCATGAACAGGCAGACAAAGATTGGCAACGGACCAGACGATATCTCCCCTGGTCTGAAGCTGTTGGCGCCAAACAGTCGATTAGGCCATTCGTCAATGGTAGATTCACTTTTATCCTTCTCGTGGTCAGATCGGCAACGCGACCTCCTTGTGAATATGGAAATGCGGGTTCACTTCCCACGACCGGTGTTCACAGGCTCTTCAATTTCTTCTTCCGTTTGGATATTTCGGCTTCGTAGTTACAAGCATATCCAAAAAAGCGCGAAGAATTCGAGACGTTAAGAGGGCATTGTGGCTATTAGAATTACATATGTGTCTGGTAAAAGTGACCAGTAGATTTTACATATACTTCAGCCTAAAAAGCAATAAAAACGATTGCCCACTTGGCTAGGATGATGAGGATGGGTCTATTCCAGCTCTAATAAATATATCTGAAAACGACAGGTATATGTATGTACGAGAGGTAATAGACTTTTATCCTTCTAGTGGTCAGGTTGGCAAGGCGACCTCCTTGTGAATATGGAAATGTGGGTTCACTTCCCGAGACCGGTGTTCACAGACTCTTCAATTTCTTCTTCCGTTTGGATATTTCGGTTTCGTAGTTACAAGCATATCCAAAAAAGTGCGAGGAATTCGACAAGTTAAGAGGGCATTGTGGCTATTAGAATTACATATGTGTCTGGTAAAAGTGACCAGTAGATTCTACATATATATTTCAGCCTAAAAAGCAATAAAAACGATTGCCCACTTGGCTACGATGGTGAGGATGGGTCTATTCCAGCTCTAATAAATATATCTGAAAACGACAGGTATATGTATGTACGAGAGGTAATAGACTTTTATCCTTCTCGTGGTCAGGTCGGCAACGCGACCTCCTTGTGAATAAGGAAATGTGGGTTCGCTTCCCGTGACCAGTGTTCACAGGCTCTTCAATTTCTTCTTCCGTTTGGATATTTCGGCTTCGTAGTTATAAGCATATTCGAAAAAGCGCAAAGAATTCGAGAAGTTACGAGGGCACTGTGGCTATTAGAATATATATATATATATATATATATATATATATATATATATATATATATATATATATATATATATATATATATATATATAATTCCTTATAATTACATACCAATTTCTTTAGACTTTCCTGTTTTCCAATACCTAAATGAGAAACCATATCATCGAAATTTTTCAAGGAGCCCTTATTATCTGAAAGCCATTCAATTCCATCCAAACAATCAACATTTCACCCTCTGAAAAAGAAAAAAGGTTATTGTTATCAGAAACAACGGCCTCCCCAATGGTTGCCACAGGAACAACTTTCTCCCGTTCCCTATATGCCTTCAACATATTTACATGGCAAAGCTGTAACGGTTTCCTTCTGAGGGGTCTCTACTAATAACTCCTCCGTGGTTCATTAATTCCTCCCAAATGTCAGAGGAGAATCTCCTGATGGCAGGGTTTCACAGGATCCACTCGGGCAGATGTGGATGATAGACAAATAATGGGTCCACCAAATATGTCAGCAGTGGACTAGAGGCCGTGATCATACAATAATAATCAATAGATAAATAATTTACCATATACAAGAGAGGTCCCACTGACAGTGATACTGGTCAGTGGTGCTTAATAATAAAGGGCAGCTAAATCCTTGCAACTGCAGGGCGAGGAGGATCCAAAAAGATATTCAGTCTGCCACAACCAGCAAGCAGGTCACAACCAAAAAGCAGAAGCAAGAGTAAGCAAATTCAGCACCTCTGGCGAAGATCCAGAAACAGACTGACATACTCTCCAACAGGAGCTTCCACCAACCCCTCTGCCGCACAGGGAGAGTGGAAGGGGCCATAAACACACCCACGGACCATGTAAAG
>JANJGK010000018.1:2763640-2777830 GCA_039081455.1 Macrobrachium rosenbergii
AACATCCTGTGATCGTTATGGGGCCTCCCAGCGCCGAAGAAAAGCATAAGATCCACCTTTTTCTCTTTCAGGTGCTCTGTGTACACTGTATTGAGTGTGGACTGGGTTCGAGGACAACACTCCACTCTAGCACTCAGATGCTTATTTTTTGTGAAGGGACAATTTCTCGACAGAATAATTTGTGTATTTGTATATATATCTCCAGTTATGGATTAGTATAAGTTGAAAGTATGTTTTGTAATTGTTTTTTGTTAATAGTTTAATTAGGCTTAAGGATAGTTTCTATTCTTTTTCTCCTTCTATCGTTTGTTAGTGTAATTTATGCTCAAGTGCAATTGTTGTTTTTCTACCTTCTACTTATTCCTGTTCCTTTATCTTGAGTAAAAGTTAGCTAGGGGGATGGTGGTTATGTTTGTGTAATGTTTTGTGAGTGTGTTTATTCCTCCCTCGTTCCACTTTTCAAGGGGAGTCTCTTTGTAGTTTAAGCTGACTTATTGTAATAAACGTTTGTTAATTCGCCTAGCGTGTTCTTGACCTCCTCCTTTTTTTAGATTTTTGCCCTGAATTGTTTATTATCTGGCAGTGTCCTACCGAGTATCATACTGGTAAGATCTAACAATCAGGAAAAAAAGAACCTGAACATACTGAGAACCCTATGAAACCTGTAGTTCCTTACATATTTTGTCAACCATGTATCAGGATCCTGCTGTCAGAGTAAACATTCTCCAGTTTGTCTCAAAGGAAGGAGCACGAGGAAGGGGGAGTTAGTTTTGTTATTCGTTTAAGTTGTGTGGTGTTTATTGTTTTTTTCCTAGTTTTTTCTCTCTGCCATAGCTTTTTTCTCTCTGCCATTATTAGTCTCTCTTTGAAGGTCAGGTTGATTTAGCTGCGGCTGAATTCTTTGAGAAACCTAACTCGGAGGAAGATATATTCGATTTGAAGAGGGATGAATTATGGTACTTAGCTGAATTCTTTAACTTAGGTTTACCTACAGAAATTAGGAAGGGTCAGTTGTTGAGGGAAGTTTTGAAAATTTGCTAAGACTTACTATGAAACTATGGAATAAAACACTATTCCCGAGAAAGAACAAACCAATGGCAATAATAATAACAAGGAAGTCAGTAAAGAGAGTAATGATCAGGTGACTGAGTTAAGGCTCAGCATACATCCTGAGCAGTCCAAAATTAAGGAATTGGTGTTCGAGGCTTTTCAACTTCAAGCTGAAGAGAGGGCAAAAGAGTGAGAAGATGAAATAAAATTGCAAATACTTAAGAATAATGATAGTGATAATAATAAGCATAATGTTGGTGATGGGTTTAATTTAATGTCTGCTCAAAAATTGGTTCCTATTTTTAACGAGGAGGATGTACCTGAGTTTTTCATTTCCTTCATGAGGATATCGCGTAAACTGAATTGGCCTAAGGACATGTGGACCACTACGGTCCAGTGTCGTATTAAAGGTAAGGCTCAGAGAGTGTACAGTACCTTAAGTGAGGACTTGTCTAGTGAATATGACACGGTTAAGGCAATTATTCTCAGTGCTTATGATTTAGTGCCGGAAGCCTATCAAAAAAATTCAGGCATTTCAAGAAAGAGACAAATATGACATTTGTAGAGTTTGCTAAGCACAAGGAACAGTTCTTTGAGGAGTGGCTCAAATCGAAGGAAATTGACAATTTTGACAAACTTAAAGAGATAATCTTGGTAGAAGAATTTAAGCGAATGGTAACTAGGGATTTGAAAATGCATTTAGACGAGTTAAAGCTTAACTCACTCCAAGAAATAGCTATTCCTGCTGGCGAGTACTTGTTAGCTCATAAGCAGGAGAGTATCTGGAGTGTGGATAATAACAATAAGAGTAAACAGTTCTCTCCCCGAAATGTGGATGGAGAGTGGTTTTCAGAAACAATAATAGACACACTGAATGTGACAACCCTGGATCTGATAATAATAATAACAGTAGTGGACATAATAACAGTAGTAATAAGAATGGTGGTTTCAGAGGTCAATGTAGTGGTAGAATTGGAAATGGTAGTAGGAAGGCTCTAGAGTCAGGTATAGAAGAAAATATTTAGATAGAAAACAGGAGCCTGTCAATGTTGTTGTGGCAGAAAAACCCATTGAGCAGGATTCTAAGTGACTAAAATTTGAAAGGTATATCACAGACAGAACAATTTTCACCGAAAGTACAAAAAGGAATGGACATAAAATAAAGGTTTTAAGAGATATTGGGGCTGCTCAATCGTTAATATTATGGAGGTCGGTCCCCACTGATTTTGCATTTAAGGATGATGACTTTGTTATTGTAGGTGGGTTTCCAAATATGGTAAACTCTTACCCACTAGAAAAATTTTATGTAGAAACTACATATTTTGATGGTGAGGTTAGGCTGGCAGTTGTAGATGTTTTACCTGTCCCTGGTATCGATATGATATTTGCCAATGATATGTCTATTGAGAACGAAACTGCTATTTTCCCTATTTTGACTGTGGTCGGTGTAGGGGACAACCACGAGCATATTTCAGATTTTTTCAAGCCTATCTTGGTTGTGACGAGGTCTCGGGCGAAAGAGATTGACCTCGACGAGGTAGAACTTGGCGTGGATATAATTAACGGACAAAGGACTGACTGTGAGACTAACCTTAATGATAATATTATTGATTTACAGGATGTAAAATGGAATCTTCGGGCACTTAAAGAAGCCCAAAACAAAGAATTTTGAGGTGTTGAAATTAATAATAATTATGATGACTTATGTAAACTTGTATTTTGTATAAATTAGATGGGCTACTCTACAGGGTTAGCAGGTCATCAAATGCACCTGCTGACCAGGTAGGGGTAACCCGACAATTAATAATTCCTGAGAATTACAGGTATATGATTATGCCCTTAGGTCATGAAAGGAATCTTGCAGGACACTTTGGGGTACAAAAAATTTTTCAGAAAATAGTGCAATATTTCTTTTGGCCCTAAATAAGTTCCAACATAAAGCGATTTGTACTTTTATGTAGGGTTTGTCAATTTGTGGGGAAACCTAATCAAAAGATACTGAAAGGCCACCTCATCCCGATCCCGTCAGTTGGGGAGCCTTTTAGGGAGGTGGTCATAGACGTAGTGGGCCCTCTCACATGGACGCACGGGGGAAATGAATATTTGTTAACTATAATTAATAGGATGACCCGCTTTCCCGAGGCTGTCCCTCTGACAAGCATTCATGGCGAAAAGGCCTTGGAGGCTTTGATTGGTTTCTTTACAAAGTTTGGCATTCCAAAGAAGTTGCAGTCTGATTGTGGAACTGATTTTACAAGTCGTTTCTTTAAGAAAAAAATGTGTGAATTAGGCATTTGTCACATGACTTCTTCCCCTTATCAGCTGCTGAGTCAAGGCCAGGTGGAGCGACTTCACCAGACCTTGAAATCCGTATTGAAAAAATTCTGTTTTGAAATAGGGAAGGAGTGGGATAAGGAAGTCCCATTCACTTTATTTGCTATTCGTTCCATACCAAATGAGGCTCTGGTTTTCTCTCCTTTTGAGCTTGATTTTGGCCATAGTGTGCATGGTCCTTTGGAGGTTTTGAAAGAACACTGGGAAGGAGAGACTCCTGAAGTCAATGTTTTGAATTATTTGTCTGGTCTCCAGGAGAAATTGCATAAAGCTTGGGATTTTGCAGAGAATTTATGTAAAAATCAGGTAGTCATGAAAACCAGTTATGACATTGGTACTCAAAAACGGTCTTCCAATCCTTGGGATAGAGTTTTGGTGTTGCTGCCCATTCCAGGTAATCCGCTAAGGGCACAGTTTTCGGGACCTTGGAAAATACTTAAAAGGTGTAATGATGTTAATTGTGTTATTGAAACTCCTGGTAAAAGACATAAAACAAGAATATGTCATATTTACATGTTAAAACCATTTATAAGTAGAAATTTAGATGATGTAGATGTTGTAGCTACGGATCCTGTTTCCTTAATTAATGAAGAGGTAGGCACTGTAGTCAGTGAGAAGTTGTCTGTTAATCATGATACTTTGTCTAGTAATTCAGAAATTTTAAATAATTTACCTTTTAAATTTCAGCACCTTGACGAGGAAAAATACTCTTCACAAATTGAGTTGATTAATAAATATAAGGATTTGTTCAAGGACACACAGGTAGGACTATGGTCCTGGAACACGACGTCGATATCAGAGAGGCTAAACCGATTATGCAATGTCCTTACAGGCTCAATCCCACAAAGAGGGACATTGTGAAAGAAGAGGTAAAATATATGTTGGAAAATTACTTGACTGTGCCCAGCTGTACCCCATGGAGTTCTCCTGTTGTGTTGGTAAAAAGAGGGTGGTCAACATTGCCTTTGCTTTGACCACAGGAAGGTAAATGCTATTACTAAAACTGACTCCTTTCCATTGCCCAGTGTAGAAGACTGTATTGACCGTGTTGGGTCTTCCAAATTTATTATGAAATTAGACCTATTGAAAGGGCATTGGCAGGTTGGTCTTTCACCTCGGGCCAGGCAGATTTCAGCCTCTGTGACAGGGGACGGCCTATATGAATTTAAGGTTATGCTCTTCGGCATGAAGAATGCAGCCGCCGCCTTCTAAAGGCTGGTGAATTTCATAACCCAAGACTTAGAAGGTATGTCATCTACATAGACGACTTGGTAATATTTAGTGATGACTGGGAAGCACACTTTCAAAGATTAGAGGCATTATTTAAAGAATTACGAGAGGCTGGTCTGGTAGTAAATTTAAGAAAGAGTGATTTTGCTCAGGCAGAAGTTGTTTACCTCAGGCACGAAATGGGCCTGGGCAATATCACTCCCAACTAGGCAGACCTAGAGGCTGTGTCTAACTTCCTAGCACCACGTAATAGGAGAGAAATAAGACGGTTCATTGGAATGGTCAGCTACTATCGTTGATTTATTTGGAATTTTTCGGACGTTGCCATTCCCCTTACGAATTTATTGAAGAAGGACGTGAAATTTATTTGGTCTGATGAGTGTCCGGCAGAATTCGAAAAGCTGAAAGCCACTTCAATTAGTTATCCACTATTACGTTCTCCAAACTTCGACATTCCTTTCAGGTTAGGTACAGACGCAAGTGATACTGGACTCGGTGCTGTACTCCTGGAAGATCACGACGACAACCTTCTCCCTGTAGCTTACTTCTCCAGGAAATTGACGCCGGTGGAGAAGAAATACTCTACGGTTGAGAAAGAAGCTCTATGTCTAGTAAACGTTATTATTCACTTTGCTATTTATCTGAGTTCTACTCCTTATCCTATCATAGTTTGTACTGATCATAATCCATTGGTGTTTATCCAGCAGTTTAAAGATAAAAATATGAGGATTTTAAGTTGGAGTCTTTCATTACAAGAATTTGACTTACAAATAGAGCATGTACCAGGGAGGGATAATATAATCCCAGATATCTTGTTTCGTTCATTCGAGAAAGTGTAAACACTAGTTTTATTGTATTTTATTTTATTTTATTGGCTTCTTGTAGAGTAATAAATTTTTTTTTGTCTGAAATGTTAACTTTACCCTAAAAAAAATATTTTTTTTTGTTGGTGGGGAGGTATAATGAAGTAACATAAATTCATTTCTTGCATATCCATTTATTTAAATTAAGTGCATTTATTATTTGTTATGTCCAGTTTTGTTGATTTTCTTTTCGTGTGTCATTTGACTCTTGAAGGCTGGACTTGGGTATTTTCACCTCCCTTCAACGGTTGTTTTGTGTTAATAGATAGATGACCCATGTAAGAATGTTTCTATTTTCATTCTTGTTGGTGATGGTCTGGCCGTTTGCCGCCCGCTGCCAACTCCACCTGCAAGTGACATGGAGTCTTTGGATGTTTCCTCCAGTTGGAATGTACAATGGTCCCGCTTTAGAGGATATTTTAGCACCATTCGCTTCTGAAGGCAGATACTCAAGATTTACGTCTGTGACACTCTTGGCACCCCCTCTGCTTGTTTGGAGACGCCTATTGGTGGTTCAAAATACTTTGCCGCCCTACGAGCCATGTGCTGTGTTGGCAACTTCAGTTATCAACTCTGGTCGTAGGTGGCACCCCAACCCTCACGCCAAGCATTACTCTTGTGCCCTGCCGAGTGTCCTGTGTGGTGTTGCTACACTTTTGTCTGCCCCCACCTTCATCCAACTAACATCCTGGGATCGTTACGGGGCCTCCCAGCGCCAAAGAAAAGCGTAAGATCCACTTGATTGTGTTTGAAACTTTTCTTACCTTTCTCTCTTTCGGACGCTCTGTGTGCACTGTACTGAGTGTGGACTGGATTCGAGGACAACGCTCCGACCTAGCACTCAGATGCTTATTTTTTGTGAAGGGACAATTTATCGACAGAAAAATTTGTGTATTCATATATTTTTTGTGAAGGGACGATTTATCGACAGAATAATTTGTGTATTCATATACATATATACATATATATATATATATATATATATATATATATATATATATATATATATATATATATATATATATATATATATATATATATATATATATATATATATATATATATATATATATATATATATATCCAGTTATGGATTAGTATAGGTTTAAAGTATGTTTTGTAATTGTATTTTCTTAATAGTTTAATTAGGATTAAGGATATTTTCTATTCTGTTTCTCCTTCTATTGTGTGTTAATGTAATTTACGACCAAGTGCAATTGTTGTTTTTCTGCCTTCTACTTATTCCTGTTCCTTTATCTTGAGTAAAACTTAGCTAGTCGAATGGTGGTTGTGTTTATGTAATGTTTTGTGAGTGTGTTTTTTCCTCCGTCATTCCAGTTTTCAAGGGGAATCTCCTTGTAGTTTAAGTTGAGTTATTGTAATAAACGTGTTTGTTAATTCGCCTAGCGTGTTCTTGACCTCCTCCTTTTTGAGATTTTTGCTCTTAAATAAGTTACGTATATCTTAGTTTAACCAGACCACTGAGCTGATTAACAGCTCTCCTAGGGCTGGCCCGAAGGATTAGATTTATTTTTACGTGGCTAAGAACCAATTGGTTACCTAGCAACGGGACATACAGCTTATTGTGGAATCCGAACCACATTATAGCGAGAAATGATTTTATTAGGTGGCAGTGTCCTACCGAGTATCATATGATACTATCTAATATTCAGGAAAAAAAGAACCTGAACATACTGAGAACCCTACTAGACCTATGGTTCCTTACAATATATATATATATATATATATATATATATATATATATATATATATATATATATATATATATATATATATATAATTATGTTCCTAAATGTACTAATGACAAGAGAACAAAACAGATATGCTTTCACAGTAAATAGGAAATACACTTTTGCTGTTTCCTATGTTCATTTCCTAAGCTACCGCGATGTTTCTGTAAAGATCATGGTAGGGTGCAACCTATTCCTAAGGGAGCTTAGAATATGTTCAAGTGGATACCTAGATAAAGTATTCAACACGATCCGCCAACGCCTAACACACTCTATCCACCACACATTGTCGAGAAGGCTGTTAATAAAGCGAATAAAATATACTACAGAGGTCCCACTCACAACAGACAAATAGATTTTAACAACAAAATGAAGCTTCCCTACGAAAATAACATCAAAAAGCTACAGAACCACTCAGGTCTAATAATCCTTTTATTTTCCATTATCCAAAATCCATCAGGAACTTGCTCATATACTTAAATAAAAAAGGAGAAGAAGACTAAGTTTACCAGATTACATTCTTGGGGGAAATGGGTAGATCCATATCGCAAAGATTAACAGAGCACAAAAGTTCAGTGAGGGATGCTTTAGAGAGTTCAAGGATTTTCCTACACATCAGGGATAAAGGCCATACCATCAACTGGAGCTGGGCGGAGCTGGTTTTCAAAAGTAGCTTTCCATACAAAAGGAAAATGCTGGAATCTGCTGTCATCGATCAAACCAACAATACGAACTCGTCAGGAGAACATTGGATATCGGATGACATCGATGAGTTAATCCCCAGGCCTCTTCGCAAGCAGGTGTTCCAGAAAATACGAAAACCAGGCACATCGCCAGATGGGAGTTAATGAGGCCAAAAACTACCAAGGAATTGCCTAATTTCCATCCTTCCTTGGAAACAGTCACCTGCATATCAGTGGAGACTTACTGCCACACCTACATATGCTTTGCATATATACTCTTGTAACATTCCATCTGTCTGTATTTTACCAGTGAACAGGGGCACAGGAGGAAGTGCTCAAAATATATGGTTACAATGTTCAAATAGTGTTTTATCGGCCTTTTTAACTTCATATATATATATATATATATATATATATATATATATATATATATATATATATATATATATATATATATATATATATATATATATATATATATATATATATATATATATATACATACATACATACATACATACATACATACATATATATATATATATATATATATATATATATATATATATATATATATATATATATATATATATATATATATATATATATATATAACCAACTTATTCATTCCAAGGTCATTTTTGGTGGAGTAAAACCTCTCAAAGATTTACCTTTGTTTTGGTGGGTCAACTTAAAATCCCCATCCTCAAGGATCTCTGTATATCATATGTCTAATATACGAGCTTTCTTGTAACCTTACTTGCATATTTTTCATCAGTCTCCAAGCAAAGTACCGTGTCGAACGGCCTAGCAACACTGTTATTTCATCTTCTTTCATGGCATTTGCTTATTTATATATTCATCATGGTGATTCAGCTACACACACACGCACACACACACACACACTCACATATATATATATATATATATATATATATATATATATATATATATATATATATATATATATATATATATATATATATATATATATATATACATATATATATATATATATATATATATATATATATATATATATATATATATATATATATATATATATATATATATATATATATATATATATATATATATATATAAATATATATATATATATATATATATATATATATATATATATATATATATATATATATATATATATATATATATATATATGCGTGTGTGTGTATACATACTTGTTGTAGGCGATCGTCTTTGTGGCATGAACTTCTTTGACGCAGACTTTTTTATATTTTCTGACTTCTGTTTTTAATAATTCTTCAAAGTTCTGGAAAGGTAGACAGAGTCGTGGTGGGTTTTCCATTTATGTAAAGTTGCTCTCAGGCTTTTTCAAGCAGAACTAATACATTGAGATTCTCCCTTTCTATTTACACCAAGTTATCGGCTGTAAGCGGATTATGGGAGTTGGTACAGTTTTTATTTACAATGTTTGATTTACATCCATTTGTTGCAAATTGTCTATCAGTTTCTCTGTGAGTATTTGTTTTTCCTATTTATTAGTGTTTCCAATGCAATGGCAGTTTAATCCGTAGTTTAAGAATTCTTTTTGGTCATCGGTGAATTCTATTTCTGTCAAGATGATGGAGCCGTTTTTTTGTTTTTCATTCCTCACTCTCCAACCATATAAGTTGTGCAGTTTCTTCGAGTGGCTGTTGTTTAAGATTGCTTCGTGTTGTCCTATTTCCGTCTTAATGGCGTTCTTGATGTGCTGCTGTTGTTCGTTGGCGAGGCTGGTGACGTCTGTGATCCTCTACAGGAGAATTTCTTCTATCATCTTCCAGGGGATCACAGACGTCACCAGTAAATCAAGAACATTGCAACAAGAGAAGAGAGAGAGATGGGAGGCCATATGAAACCTCGCCGACGAACAACAGCAGCAGCACATCAAGAACGCCATTAGGATGGAAATACGACGACACGAGGCAATCTTAAACACCAGACACTCGAAGAAACTACACATCGTATATGGTTGGAGTGTGAGGAATGAACAACAAAAAGACGTCTATACCAACTTGAAAAAAATAGAACTCACCGACGACCAAAAAGAATTCTTAAATTAAGGATTAAATTGGAATTACATTGGAAGCAATAATAAACAGGAAAAACGAATACACATAGAAAACTGATAGATAATTTGCAACAAATGGATGTAAATTAAACATTATAAATAAAAACGTTAGCAACTCCAATAATCCGCTTACAGACGATAGCTTGGTATAAATAGAAAGGGAGAATCTAAATGTATTAGTTCTGCTTGAAAAAGCCTGATATTCAGGCGAAACGGCCCGTAGCAATTTTAAATAAATGGAAAACCCACCATGATTATGTTTATTTATCTAGAACTTTGAAGAAGTATTAAAAACAGAAGTCAGGGAATCTGAAAAAGTTAGCATCAAAGAAGTTAATGCCACAAAGGCAATCGCCTACAAGAAAAATTGTGAGAGAGAAACTCTGCCCCCTAAAAAAAAATTATATATATATACACACACACGTATATATACGAGTATATATATATATATATATATATATATATATATATATATATATATATATATATATATATATATATATATATATATATTAAAGACAAAATCCATGAAGGAAAGAGAAACAATGGAGTGCTGCGAGGCCTTTCGCTTGTCGTCCTTTACTTAGCAGACTGAAGAAATATAAAAATAAATTGACAAAGAAAGCTCATTATAAATGAGAGATGGGGATTATAAAGGAAAAAATATGTACCTGGAAACCAACACAGTTGAAGAATTAGTAGAACTGCCAAAACAGGAATAATATTTAAGAGGTTTCACAAAGGATTAGGATCAACCGTTCAGAAGCAGGAACAGGACAATTAAAAGATTATTCAAGGAGTCCACTGACCACCAAAAAAATGTTACAAATAATTCTCTTTTTTTGTAAACAATAAAATTTTTTGCAAGATGAAAATTTTTACAGATAAAAAATTATATTAAACATACGAATACATAGAAAATATACTGTATGTAACGTAGCTAATTTGTAAATAATTCAGTGATTTTATCTTTTAGGTCATTCTTGAACATTTTTCTAATACATGGGTCCAAATAATACATGCCAGGGCTAAGGTTAAAATTAGAGTTGGAAGTAAGCTGTATAATAGCAGATTCTAAAAGATTTATTGAAGAGAAATCTTTCGATCTGGCAATCACTGAGTTTCAGTCCAATTTGTCTTGTGAGAGTTTTCACTTAAATGAATGAATATAACACTGGAAGTTTGTTCAGTTTTGACTGAATACTTATGTTGCTTAATACGTACATCTAAATCTTTGCTAGATTGGCCAATATAAAAAGAGGGGCAGTCCAAACATGGAATATTATATATATTATGTTGTTGTTTTCTTTAGGGCTATTTTTTATTAACATTCCTTTTAGTGTGTTATTACAGAAAAAACAAGGTTGACATTAAAAGATTTTAACAATGATTTTTATGTTTTCAGAACCACTAAAATAAGGCAAGGTAAGAATGCTCTTAGGGGTTTCTTTCTCCATGTTACTTTCACTATAAAACTTTTTGTGAGCTTTATTATAACAAATATCTAGTATATGTGAAGGATGACATAAATCTGTCCCTATTTTTCTTATGTATTCAATTTCTTGATCCAAATACTGAGGACAGACAATGCGCAAAGCTCGTAAAAACATAGAAGAAAAAATTTATATTTTGATGTTAAGGTGATGGCCTGAATAAAACTGGACATAAGTTGGGTTGTCGGTTGGTTTTCTATAAATACTGAATTTGCATTAAAATGGTTCTCTATGTATTTAAAAATAAAATTTATTGATAGCAGTGACTGGCTAATACTGCACGTAATGATTATGTTGTAAATTTATCAAGGAAACAAATAAGTGAAAATGTTGTGAGTGCACTCGGATATGGTTTATCCTTCTTTGTATCTAATAGACCCCCTGCTTTAACGACTGCGTCGTCCCTATGTACTGTATATTTGAAAAATATTGTGATCTTCCTCAAATACATGTTGACATAATTAAAAGTAGTGTTTATGGAGCTGCAAATGTTAGGCATGAAAGTAATTTCCCTGCTCGCTATAAGAAAAGTTTGACCGATCTGAAAAAAGACAATACAATCCACATCACAAAAGCTGATAAGTCGAATAGTCTTGTAATTTTAGATAAAGCTGACTACATACCACGTATGCAAGCCCTACTGGATAATGATACGACTTACAAAAAACTAACAAAAAATCCCCTTGATCAAGTCATAAAAAATTTCAACAGCACAGTGAAAAAATCCTTAAAGATAAAAAAGAACTAATAAGTCAGTTGTCAGTAAAATTTCCCTCGTTACCTTACTTGTACGGATTAGTAAAACACACGAAGGAAATAATCCTATGCGGCCTATTATCAGTACCGTTGGCTCAATATAACATAAACTTTCGAAATCTATTACCAAGCTCTTGTCCCCGTTACTTGGAACTATCTCCGATTCTCACCTATATAACAGTCGAGATATAGTTGATAAATTAAACAATCACTTTTTGCCCCACTGATAGATTCGTTAATTTTGATGTTTGTTCTCTTTTTACTAAAGTCCCTTTGTTCTCTTTTTACTAAAGTCCCTATCTTAGTAATGAACTAATCCATCATGAGTTACCTCTACTGTAAGTCATATTATTTCACTCACTAGGTTGTGCATTTGGGATTGTAAGTTTATATTCAATGGTGAATTTTACCAACAAATATTTGGTATGGCAATGGGCAACCCTTTATTCCCACTCCTCTCAAACTTGTACATGGAATTCTTTGAAAAACGATATTTACCTAATATCATTTATACTCCTTTAAAATGGTATAGATATGTTGACGATAATTTAGCTGTTTTGCCTGCTGGTATTGATGTAAATGATTTACTCTCTAATTTAAATAACCAGGTACCATTCATTAAGTTTACTCTAGAATTAGAAAAAGACAATTGTCTCCCTTTCTTAGATGTTTTAATACATAGAGAACTATTTCAATGCAAGTTCAGTATTTATAGGAAACCAACCAACTTAACTTATGTCCATTTTTATTCAGGCCATCACCTCAACATCAAAATATCAATTTTTTCTTCTATGTTTTTACGAGTTTTGCGCATTGTCAGTCCCCAGTACTTGGATCAAGAAACTGAATACATAAGAAAAATATAGACAGATTTATGTTATCCTTCACATATACTAGATATTTGTTATAATAAATTCCACAAAAAGTTTTATAGTGAAAGTAACATGGAGAAAGAAACCCCTAAGAACATTCTTACCTTGCCTTATTTTAGTGGTATTGAAAACATAAAGTCATTGTTAAAATCTTGTAATGCCAACCATGTTTTTTTTCCTGTAATAACACACTAAAAGGAATGTTAACAAAAAATAACCCTAAAGAAAACAACAACATATAATATATAAAATTCCATGTTTGGATTGTCCCTCTTTTTATATTGGCCAATCTAGCAAAGATTTAGATGACGTATTAAGCAACATAAGTATTCAGTCAAAACTGAACAAACATCCAATGCTATAGCCTATTCATTCATTTGAGAGAAAGCTCTCACAGGATAAACTGGACTGAAAGTTCAATGATTCCCAGATCGAAAGATTTCTCTTCAAGAAATTTTTTGGAGTCCGTTATTGTCCAGCTTACTTCCAGCTTTAATTTTAACCTTAGCCCTGGCATGTATTATTTGGACCATTGTATTAGAAAAATGTTCAAGAATGACCCAAACGATAAAATCACTGACTTAATTACAAATTAGATACCTTATATATATTTTCTATGTATTCGTATGTTTAATATAATTTTTTATTTGTAAAATGTTCATCTTGCAAAAATTGTTATTGTTTACAAAAAAAAAAGAATTATTTTGTTGTACTAATATTGTTTGGTGGTCAGTCACCTCCTTCTATAATCTTTTCATTGTCCTGTCCCTGCTTCTGAACAGTTGATCCTAATCCTTTGTAAAACCTCTTAAATATTTAACCCTGTTTTGGCAGTTCTACTAATTTTTCAGTTGTGTTGGATTCCAGGTACATATTTTTTCCTTTGTAATCCCCATCTGTCATTTATATGAGCTTTCTTCGTATACTTACTTTTATATTTCTTCAGTCTGCTAAGTAAATGACGACATATAGTCGAAAGGTCTCGCAGCACTCCAGTGTTTCTCTTTCCCTCGTGGATTTTGTCTTTATTTATATATTCATCACGTTCCATATTTTCGTGATT
>JANJGK010000018.1:2777930-2805430 GCA_039081455.1 Macrobrachium rosenbergii
TAAAAGATAAAATCACTGACTTAATTACAAGTTAGTTACTTGATATATATTTTCTATGTATCCGTATGTTTAATATAATTTTTTATTTGTAAAAATGTTCATCTTGCCAAAAAGTTATTATTGTTTACAAAAACGAGAATTATTTTGTTTTACTAAAATTTTTTAGGTGGTGAGTCACGACCCTGTATAATCTTTTAATTGTCCTGTCCCTGCTTCTGAATGGTAGATCCTAATCCTTTGTAAAACCTCTTAAATATTTAATCCTGTTTTGGCAGTTCTACTAATTCTTCAGTTGTGTTGGATTCCAGGTACATATGTTTCCTTTATAATCCCCATCTGTCATTTATATGAGCTTTCTTTGTAAACTTACTTTTATATTTCTTCAGTCTGCTAAGTAAAGGACGTAGTGTCAAAAGGCCTCACATCACTCCAGTGTTTCCGTTTCCCTCGTGGATTTTATCTTTATTTATATATATACATATATATATACATACGTACATACATACTTGAATACATACATACATGCATACAAATAAACAAACATACATACATATATATATAAATATATACATTGCAATGAAGGAAACTTCTTTCCCAGCAACCTCACCCGTTTTTACATCCGTAATATAAGAGAAAAAGAAAAAAATTTCATTTAATTGTTTTAATTAAAAGAACTGTGGGTTTCATTCAGCCCTTCGTCAACTCTCTTCTTTATTCCCAAAATTGTTTAGCCTTTAATCCTCTCTGTTCAAAATGACAGCCTAAGGCCCTGTTTCCAGGTGACCTTCGAAGATGCCTTCCTTGATGACATCAGACAACAGGCAAGGGAGGAGCCAAAAAAGAGAAAGTTGGCCTCACATCGCTCAGGCAGGGTGACCTCTCCACAAGGCCTGACTGGATGCTATGTGCTTGGTATAGACACGAGGAAGATATTGACCTTTTCGCCACCTATCTAGATGCCAGGGCGTAACTCGCCGAGTTTAGAAATAGACCATGCCACAGCAATCAAGGAAGAGAAGTGTTCAGAACTCTATCAAGGACAGATGTCCTTAACCTTGCCTGTCCGTTGTACCCTCCATGTGTTCGACTACGAGATTTGAACTGATATACTTTTGTTGTGGCACCCTTAATTCCCTCCTCCAGCATTGCTGTCCCTGTTGGAAGAGGGCATCATCATCTTGATGTAGGTAATGCATCAGAAATAAGGTTTCCTAGTCAGTCACGATCCTGTTATTTTACTGTCTGATTTATTTCCTATTTCCATGGTGCAGTCACCTGCAGTAATTTGTGTTGGAGCATCAAATGTTAACATCTTAGTGGTGAACTGAGTTATTTGGCACCCTTTGTGCATTCCCTCAGTTCCCTTTGAGTGTCTTATTATTCTTGCAAGCAACCATCTTGTAGATCAGCCCTGGCTGTGGAGCCATTCTCGGCTCTATCCCATGTGCCACCCCTTAATCTACCCCTCTGCAATGTTCCTGTTATGAAGACATCATCGGTGTAGAATATTTCTCCTGTGTGTGTGTGTGTGTATATATATATATATATATATATATATATATATATATATATATATATATATATATATATATATATATATATATATATATATATATATATATATATATATATATATATATATATATATATATATATATATATATATATATATATATATATATATATATATATACAGTATATGTATGTATATATATATATATATATATATATATATATATATATATATATATATATATATATATATATATATATATATATATATATATATATATATATATATATATATATATATATATATATATATATATATATATATATATATATATATATATATATATATATATATTCATTTAGCAGGCCCTTATGTATTACTTGCCCAGTAATTCGTCATTGTTCTGATCTGTGTTTATTATGTAAATATGATTAATTAAGAGAACTCTTGAGTTTACATAATCTTACTTCATATGAAGAGGCTTGATCCGTTTGTCTGCAGAGTTGCCTTAATCAGTCTGTGTAGTCAGATGTTTTAATAAAATACAGTAGATTTCTAAGCGATGTCAGGCAGGGCAGCCGGTCGAGGTTACGGCCTACCCCACCGCCAAATCAAAGTCCTTCAAAGAAGGCACCGTGCTTACCCCATATAAAAATGGGTATAAAAGCACGTTAAAACGAAGAAGAAGTAGATTTCTTGATAACATAAAGAATTCTCAGCGTTTATCCATTGCCGCCCATAATCCCGTAAGTATCAAAGGTATTTTCGTAGCAATTGGGGTACCTTGCGAGCATGGGTGCAAGTTGCAATAGCAGGTTATCAGCGGAATAGAAGCTGCTGAGCTGGTCTGCGTGGTTAGAGACGACCCTGGTATTATAACCCTTCCATTTTATGCACGTGAGAAGAGCTAGTTCCACAAGAGTCAAAATATTTTGTTTAGGTTTATGCTAGATGTAAAAAGTGACTGCAATCAGTGTTAGGTAATTCATAGACCATGTGCATGTTTTAAGAATAGGAAGCTAGGGAGCAACTCAGTGGAAGAGCTAATAAAAAGGAATAGAGCCCCTATTCCTTTGTCCACGCAATAAGGACAATTTGAAAGCCCTGAATTCCTAGACAGGCACTGTGTAGGCAACCACCAAGGCTTTGACTCCAGCTGTTTTAGCATTGCTGGATTTATCCTCCTCTCTCTCTCTCTCTCTCTCTCTCTCTCTCTCTCTCTCTCTCTCTCTCTCTCTCTCTCTCTCTCTCTCTCTCTTGCTTGATTGTTAGGAAAAGCTAGGAAGTATTTAGGAATCTAAATCTCTGATCTCAAGAGCAGAGATTTAGATTCCTAAATACGTGGTCTGGAATTGAAGATTCCGAGTCAGAATTACTATTCTCTCTCGAGAATAGTAATTCCGACCCGGAATCTTCAATTTCAGACCACGTGGCCCCATCCCTAACCATCTGCCATCTTTAAATTTGAGTTCCATTGGGAATCCCATTGTTATAAACAACTCACGCACAGCGCTCATATATAAATCCCTTTCTTACTCTCACTATTTTTATCCATACGTCGGTGCACCTCGTTGCATTTTAAGAGTAAAAATTTTAATTCTTTAATCGAGCCGGATCTTCCTTATCGAGACCGCAGTACTCCTGTAAATTTATTTATTGAAGAATATCCGTAAGAATTTCCTCTTTCATTCATTACTGCGGGGCTCCCCTGACGTGGAAAAAAGGGTTACCCAGGCAAACGCAAGACAAGCAGTCAAGAGTACTCCCCCTACCCGCCTGATTCATTCATTGACGGTAGATGCCACGAGACCAGAAGTAAACATTAGAGTACTATTATTAGTCACACGCGAGCTAAGGTTTGTTTTAATAACAGAGAATAACACTTTCTTTCTTTCCCCATGCATAATATTATGGCAGTCCGGACTGCACGTAGATGATAAGTTTAAGCATTTTTTTTTTTCCTTACTCGTGCGTTGGAGATTTCAATATTCGATAGGATCGATGTACTGTTCTCATCATGCCACATTTAAACTATTTCGACAGCGCAAGGAAAATTTCCTCTGCACACCATAAGTGTATAACCCCGTATGCCTTTTTATTAGTTCTGCAACGTTTCTCCGCAAATGAAAATATACATAAAGCTTACATTAGCTTGGGCTAGTTTTCATTCATTAAGAACCCTTGAGTCTTTCAGATACCCTGAATTTTGAGTCTTATCCAGACATATTGATTTACGTTCATTTCGAACAATTGAGTCACCCTAAAGTTTGAGTCTTATTCAGACATTAACTTTCGTTCCTTTTGAACAACTGAGTTTTTTACAGACACCCTGAAATTTAAGTCTTTTCAGACAATTTGAGTCTTTCAGACAACTTGAGTCTATTCAGACACCTTTATTCTGTTCATGTCAAACAATATTGAGTCTCTTCAGACATATTGAAACTGTTAATCACGAACAAACTTGAGTCTTTCGAGACATCCTGAAATTTGAGTCTTATTCAAACATATTAATTTTTGTTCATTTTGAACAATTGAGTCTTTTCAGACACCCTGAAGTTTGAGTCTTATTCAGACATATTAACTTTCGTTCCTTACAAACAACTGAGTCTTTTCAGACACCCTGAAATTTAAGTCTCTTCAGACAATTTGAATCTTTCAGGTAACTTGGTTCTATTCGGACACCCTGAATCTGTTAATTTCGAACAATATTGAGTCTCTTCAGACATATTGAGCATGTTCATCATGAACAAACTTAAGTCTTTCGAGACACCCTATATAAGCGTTATCTTAAGATGTCTGTGACATCCAGAGACAAGGAATTCATGTTCTACATGTCTGCTGGAGAGGACATGGGACTGTCCAGACAAGCCTTGAGGGATTGGGTCCAAGAGAGAGCAGACGATGCCAAGGCGGAAAGAAAAGCTGAAAGAATAGCCCAGGAGAAACGAGAAGAGGCAGAAAAGCAGGAGAAAGATAAGGGAAGAATAGCCCGGGAGAAACAAGAAGAGGCAGAAAGGCAGGATAAGGAGAAAGAAAAAATAGCCTGGGAGAAATGAGAAGAGGCAGAGAAGCAGGAGAGGGAAAAAGAAAGAGCTTATCAGCTTGCAATGGCAGCTCAGGTTGTGCGCAACACACCAACGCCCTCTCCACATTCAACCCTCAGCAGTGTAGGCTCCCTCATAAGAAAATGGGACGAAGCCAAGCCTGAAGCCTGGCTCAACCACATTGGAAAGGTCCAGACGACCTATCAGCCCTCTACTGAAGAAGTATCTCTGATCCTGGGAAAGCACCTTGAAGGGAAGGGTGCCATTGCAGCCAATGCTCTCCCACCTGAGGATCAAGAAAATCTCACCCTTGTCTGCCAAGCCACCATAAAGACTTTTGAGATAACTCCCGACTGTTGGAGGAAAAGATGGAGAAATATGCCCAAAGAGTCAAGCCAAACCTGGTCTGCGTGGATTTGTAAAAAGACCCAAGCCTTAAAACGTTGGCTAGAATCTCTCAAAGTCACGAGTGCAGAGGCATTCCTCGAATTCTTCCATCTAGAGGACTTTTTACATTACGTCCCCAGTCCTTGCCACCCATCTATGTGACAAGGCTCCTAAGACAGTGGTCGAGTGCTGTCACTGGATTGACATTTGGAATTCGCATCATCCCCATCTTAGTTCCCATGGACGAAAATTATATCCCACCTCGCTTGCCTCAACCAACTCCCAGCAACCTCTTAAGAATGGGCAACACCATAAGAAACCCATGTGTGGGTATTGTGAGGGAACAAGGCACCCCACTGAACAGTGCCTCGTGGAGGCTGAGAATCAGCCCGAAAATCCCTCTATTCCTCAAATGGGACAACACCCCAGCGAGCCATGCCTGGGTCATGGACAAAAGGTAATGGGCCTGCTCCTTCCAATGGGACAGTGCCAGGTAAAGATTATAACCGGACTTATTGCCCCATTGCAAAATCTATGGGCACTCTGCCCAATGGGCAAAATGCCCTAATAATAATAAGTCAGGTACGCCCACCCTTGCCTTGGCAGTCACTGACCCAACATCGTTAGGTCCTCCAGCCCAGGGTCCCAATATGTGGCATCTCCCCAAGGTAGATGTCTGGCGCACAAATGTCGCTCATAAGGGAAGACAAAGCTCCCCGTGGAGCTACCATTAACAGATGTAAACTCATCATGATTGAAGGTATCAATCACTTTAAGATGATACTTCCTACTGTCAACTTGAGGATCACGAGACCTCATAGATCTGAAATCTGCGACCTCGTAGTAGCTAGATACATTCCTGGAGGTTATGACCTCTTCCTGGGATAAGATTTCCAGTCCAGTCCTCTGCCAGGCCCTGCCTCAGTGACAGTGCCAAGGCACTGAATGGATCTCCCTCCAGGAGATCCCAGACTTGAGTCGCAATCCCTGCCAGTGCCACTTGAGTGCACTGAGCAGTGCCAAGCTCCACCCGTCCTGAACGGTGAGCAAATTTCCAATACAATACCAGTGCCTGAGCCTGCCTTAGTGCCAGTGCCAGAGCATGTCCCTAATCTCCTTTCCAGAGATCCCAGTCCAGGTCCCCTCTCTTCTCCTGGCTTGGCTCCGCTATCAGTGCTGGTAAGAGAGACAGATCCTTCTGACCATAGTGGAAGTGCCCAAAGGTGCAGGCTTGCAACCCATGCCTGAGTTGGTCATTGTAACCTGCAAGCCTCTCACATCCCCCACGACCTCTTCCTGTCTGTCCCTGTCCACCACAGACCCAACAATGAGTAAGGATTCCACAGTATCTCAAATGGCTGATGAACTCAGGGAACTGTGACTGATCGTGGTAGAGCTTGTAAAGAAGGTCCCTGCATCTACCATCAAAGAAGCCGACCCAGGTGGCACCCATATACCCTCCTCGGGCTCGGTTCCACCGATTCCCTGGCCAAGACAAACCATCCACCTAACAGAGGTCCATGGAGAAAATATCATGGGCGTGGATAATTCCAGGTAGCCTAAAGAGAGCCACTGAGCTCTCCTGGCACCTGTGCCAAACTGGCACAGTACCATCCCTTTATCCTACAAAGTCCTTGGCAGCTCTGTCCGGAAGAGGATGTCAGGGATCTTCACTTATTTATTTTCCTTATAACTCTGTAATTTATTCTTTTCCTTTAACATTTCCCTTTCCTTATTTTTTATTATTACTCACTTTTATTTTATGCCTAACCAAGGCCCACATTTTACTTTAATTCCCTCTGCCAATGCAAAGTGCCATTGACAGATACTCCAATTTTATAAGTCCTGTGACTTTCCTTTCGTGCCTATTACAGCATGATACATTTAAAGTAAGATATGCCATAGCCATTGGGTATTACCATGAGTGCCAACTTGGATCAGTGTCATTTTCTTAGATGTTAGAAAATGATCCTGCCAGAGGAGTCTCGCCCTGTGGTGGCCTTCTTGGGCTAAAGAATGACCCTAGCCATTTTCCATAGGCTAAGGGAAAATAGTTTTGGCATATTTATCATCATCTTTTTTAACAGTCATTGATTATCTTGAATCTGTCATCTATCATTTTTGTTTATTTTGTAATAAAACTTGATCCTCACACTCGCCTTTTTGTGCTTATAGTGCCCAAGCCGCACTGAACTGTCACTCTCAAGTATCCTGGCAACACCTAACTAAGCCCACGTTTACTTTATTGTAATGCCTCTTCAAGGCAGACTAACTGCATGTATGCAAAACTCGTACTTGAGTTATTATTAAGAGTGCATGAAGTACCTCTAGAATTAATCTACCATTAATTCATTATTTTAAACTATACTGTTACTTTGTGAATATACTTTGATTGACCTTCATCATACGCTGTTTTAATGTAATAGGAATTTAATGATAGAATATGTCATTCTAGCAGCAAGTATTTATTCTGAGTTAACGTAAATGTCAAGGTGGTGTTTTTGCCTCTTGAAATTAATTGCTATGCAAAAGGTAAGTAAAATATAGGACACCAAAGGAAAGTGAGAGAGAAGTAAAGTCAGTCTTTAAGTGAGTTTGCTTGCTGGTAATCATTCTCGCCTGATCTATGGTGTGAATGCTAACTTGGTTGGGGAGGTGCAACAAAAGAAACTTCTTTCAAGCAACCTCACCTGTCTTTACATCCGTAATGTAACAGATTAAGAAATAAAATTCATTTCAATTGTTTTAATTACTAGAACTGTGGGTTTTTATTCGCCCCTTCGTCAACTCTCTCCTTCATTCCCAAAATGGTTAAGCCTTTAATCCTTCTCTCTGTTCAAAATCACTGCCTAAGGCCTTGTTTCCAGGCGACCTTTAAAGATTCCGTCCTCGACGGTGTAAGACAATGGGCAAGGGAGGAGCCGAAAATCAGAAAGTTGGTGCCACACCTCTTGGGCAGTGTTACCTCTCCACAAGGCCTGACTGGATGCCATGTGCTTGCTATAGACATGAGGAACAGATTGACCTTTGCACCACCTATCTGGATGCCAGAGCCTAACTCCCAGAGGTTAGAAATAGACCATGCTACAGCAGTCGAGAGAGAGAAGCACTCAGAACTCCACCAAGGACAGATGTCCTTACCTTTGCCTGTCCCTTGTACCCTCCACGTGTTCGACCCCAAGGTTTGAACTAGTATACTTTTGTTGTGGCATCCCTTAATTCCGTCCTCCGGCATCAGTTCCCCTATTGGAAGAGGACATTGTCGTCTTGACGAAGGTAATGTACCAGAAGTAAGGCCTCTTAGACAGTCAAGATCCTGTTATTTCTCTGTCTCATTTATTTTCTATTTCCATTGTGTAGTCACCTTCAGTAATTTGTGTTGGAACATCAAATGTTAACGTAATTATGCATTTAGTGTTGAACTGAGTTATTTGGCACCATTTGTGCATTCCCTCAGTTCCCTCTGAGCATCTTATTATTTTTTTCAAGTAACCATATTGCATATCTTGCAAATCGGCTCTAGCTGTGGAAACACTCTCAGCTCTATCCCATGTGCAGTGGCCTTATACCACCCCTTAATCTACCCTCTGCGGTGTTCCTGTTATGAAGACATCATCAGCGAAGAATATTTCTCCTGTGTAGGATTCATTCATTTAGCAGGGCCTTATTATTACCTGCCCAGTAATTCGTCATTCTTCTGATCTGTGTTTATTATGTAATTATAATTAAGAGAACCCATGAGTTTACGTAATCTTCCCCCACATGAGGAAGGCCCTAAACCATAGTATTTCTCTTGATTTGTTCGTCGACGGAGTTGCCTTAATCAGGCAGTTTAGTCAGATGTTTTAATAAAATACGGTATAATGTAAAGAATTCTCAGCGATTTTCCGGTGCCACCCAGAATCCCGAAAGTATCGAAGGTGTATAAGTAGTAATATATATATATATATATATATATATATATATATATATATATATATATATATATATATATATATATATATATATATATATATATATATATATATATATAATATAATATATATATATATATATATATATATATATATATATATATATATATATATATATATATATATATATATATATATATATATATATATATATATATATATATATATATATATATATATATATATATATATATATATATATATATATATATATATATATATATATATATATATATATATATATATATATATATATATATATATATATATATATATATATATATATATATATATATATATATATATATATATATATATATATATATATATATATATATATATATATATATATATATATATATTATATATATGTATGTGTGTGTATAATGTATGTATATATATATATATATATATATATATATATATATATATATATATATATATATATATATATATATATATATATATATATATATATATATATATATATATATATATATATATATATATATATATATATATATATATATATATATATATATATATATATATATATATATATATATATATATATATATATATATATATATATATATATATATATATATATATATTATATATATATATATATATATATATATATATATATATATATATATATATATATATATATATATATATATATATACACAGTCTATATTTATTTATTTATTTATTTATTTATAAATATTCTGCTGTTCGCCCTCTATGCCCTTTTGTTGTAGGAATATTATCCTGACAAAGACAGGAAGACCTCTCTGTCCATGCTAAGGGAGGCTGGGTATTTAAAAAAAAATAACATCTTTAGCAGGAATAGTTAGCATTAGGGGCCTAAACCCACAGTGAGGGTTTCACCAAGTAACCTCTATTGAAGGTGGTCTTAAAGTTTCCTTTTCCCTGTTCTAAGTTCAGCGATGTTTTGCCAAATTTTCAGACTGCCTGAAGCATAGGCCTCCGACACTACAGCCACCCTGTTTTGACCAGAGATGGGTCAGAGAGAGACCTGCCGGCGCAGAATGCGCATGCATGAGGTGTAACTAACTTCTTTGTACTTGCCCTCTTACTGTTTCATTGATATTAGTGTGCTGAGATGACGGCTATTTTCAAAACTTCCGATCGTCCATTGTATGTGCAAACAACCCACGACAACGGTAAGTTTGAAAAATCGCTAGTATCTCTTTCTGTATTTCCAGTTCCTTTGTTTTCCCTCTTCACCACCATCTATGGTATTGGTATAAACAATTTACTTTTATGAAGTCTATTGTAAGAAAAATTAATATTACTTAACGACTGTGTAAACTATTCCCGTGCAGTAAATAGGAATAAGGGAAGGTTAAGTAAGTAATTTTCAGCATTTCAGGCAGCCTTGTGTCTTGATCCCATTGTTTGGAAGAGAAATAGCCTTTACCAGTACTAAATTGCGTACGATATATAGTAGTACAGACATCCATTGTGTTAAAACTTTACGTGAAGCAAAAGGAAAATTGACTGTGTCCAATGTGGGTGATAGTTCATGTAATTTCCTCGCTAACTACACATTCTTTCTTTGTCGGGACCAATTGGGAAGTAAGGGGGGTTTGATGCAATTCATGTGTGTCAGGGTAACCCTTTATCCCTTGTATTGTGGTTCCCCGGCTGGCGGCCTTATTCCATTAAGTAATTGTCTGTCTTTGAGGTTAACTTTAGCTTTAAATGACAGGTTACTTGTGTCCTTGGCAACTCAGGGCCTCATAAATTACGTTAATTAATTGATAAACTCATCAGCCAAGCCCCTACACATAACATTGGCGATCAGGCCTAGGATCTAATTAATTTAGAGAAAAGAATCTGGAGTAAAAATTAATTACACATTAATTCCAAAGAGAAAAGTCAAATATTTAATTTATGCTATTCTTCCAAACAAGGAGACACCACAAGGCATAATAATAATAAGAATACCAGTTATAATTAAGAAATTAGCGTAGTTAGGAAAGTGTGCAATGAGAGCAGTTATAATTAACAATATGCAAAATCTTAAAGAGAAGCACTTTTGCCGCATTCAGATACCATGGGTTCTGCATTCCAGCGAAGGTCGTGGGCCGAGTTATTGCGTCATTGTTAATATTTTGCTATTTTCCACGGCCAAGGATTAATGCATGATATTGACTTTTGAACGAGTTAACTACTGCACGACAAAGAACGGAGGAAGTGTGCCTAACGTGTCTCTCTTAGGTAGGGAACAAAATTTGCGAAGTTCATTAAATTTCAAAAGCAGTAACCGCGTCCGCCTATGAAGAGCCTCGATCGAGCGAGACGGAGTTAATAAGATAGTGTTCAGATAGCGAGAATCATATCAAAATCCCATGTCATTAAAATAGCAAACGAACAGCAATAGTTAATTTCATAATAGTTTTCATTTTTAAGTAACTTAAATTCAGTCCTGTCAGCATGTCACGAATCCATTTCCTTGATAAGCGTGGCAGCAGCGGATGGCATTAATGCTGTGCAAGAAATAAAAAGAGAAAAAGCGTAGCTCATAGTAATTTCGTTTTCCATCTCCTTAATGTAAAATCCTTTGCATTGTTGGTATATTTAGAGTAAATCTGTATTCCTGAATTTGCTTCGTTCGTTTTGTGAGATGAATTCGAGTGTTTTGAGTAATTCAATTAAAAAAAAAAATGCGCCTCGAGATTAGTGTATTCATCCGCCGAGTTGCTTCCTGCCGCACTTGTTTTGAATTTGTTTGTGCTAACGGGATTCGCCCGACATTTTGGGACCTTTGTTGTCTGCTTCCTGTCCGCCATCTTAAAACCTTTGTTGTTTTGTTTGTGTGATTGGCTTGTGCGCCAGTCACTTTTAGCTTCTGCCTCATTGTCACTTCGGGACTACATCATTGTGGAGAGTAATCCCCCTCGCAAAATCTTAGCCAGATAGACTTCGATAGATAGAGACTAGGATAGGGTTCCATACAATAGATAAAAGCAAGATATAATTTCACCAGGGAATGATAGGTCTTTGTTAAGAAATATACGGTATAACAAGTTCCTATACAAATCCACTGGCGTAAAAAATAATATAAAGAAAAGAATGTATAATTTTAATCATAACTCCTCAGAGTATGACGCACATCTCGGGCTACCGGGAAAGTTGCGATTGTTAACCCAAGCCCCTAAGGGAGCCCAAGATGACGTATCTTCAAATAAGAACCCTGCCAGTGTGCACTTATAAAAATTTTACTTAAATTTTCTCAGGCAGCACAAACTGGGCAGCTGAATCTCTCTCTCTCTCTCTCTCTCTCTCTCTCTCTCTCTTTCTCTCTCTCTCTCTCTCTCATATATTCAAGTAAGCATTCAATGCAACGTAACTGAGTGGACATGACCCTCTTCAAAAGAAAGTTCGGGCCAACACCGGGATAATTAATTTAACTAAATCAAATAACCAGAAACACCTCTGTCCCACAAATAGATGAGGACAAGTTAAGATTAATTATAGTTAGAAACTGTCGGTCACGAGTGAGGTCTTTAACCCAGACTTAAACAGAATGTAGCCTTTCCCCCTCTGCAGGAGAAGGGGGTTGTAGCACAGCAAGTACTGGGACCAGACACTCACGAAGGTCTCATAAGCAACCACAATTCAATTTTCCTTCCACAGTGCCACTAATCTGAAGCACTGCCATCAACTGAATAGCTTACATCTCTCTCTCTGTCTCTTACCTCCCCTTCCTTTCTTCCTGATTTGTTACACTCTGCTGGGGTAGAGTGCATTTCCTTAAATATAGCCTAGTTGGACTCAAGTAAAGGGTTCCTAGGAATGCACTGGCACCATAGTGCCACCAAGCAAACTAGAAAAGAAGAACAAAAACCAGACAAAAGGAACACAGAAGAAAGTCCTTCTGGTACCTAACCTGCCACCTTATTGAAAAGGTGCCACATCACTGAAGGGACACTTCCTTGCTGCCCAAGTATGTCCAGTCGACCCAGATAGACGCCCTTCCCCACAAGAGCCATGGCAGCAGAGAATTATAAAGCCTTCATGGAGCTGGGGACGGCGGCAGGTCTCACTGGATTGGACCTCGCCATATGGGTCAAGGAACAGATGGATGACTTGGCCAAGCGAGAGAATGAAGAAAGACTCGAACGGTGGAATTATGAAGCAGAACAGAGGGCGTATGAAGCCGAACAGAGGAGGTATGAAGAAGAATGGAGGGCATATGAAGCTGAACAGAGGCAGCTAGAAGACGAAAGAGAAGAAAGGAGAAGACAGCATGAGTTAGCCATCAAAGAAAAGGAGCTCAAGCTGGAAAGAACAAGAAGAGAAAATGCCGAAGCTATGGTTAGACAGCAAGCCTCCAGCCCCACACCTGCTGCACCGAATGCTCCAATCTCGAGCATTAATTCCCTCATCCCCAAGTGGACTGTGGATGAGCCAGAAGCATGGCTGGAGGAAATCGAGGCACTCTTCGATAACTACAGCACCACCGAGACAGAGAGGGCCTTAGTACTAGCCAAGAACATGGAGGGAAAAGCTAAGGCAGCTCTTCACTCGCTGGAGAAGAGCCGGAGAGGCAACATGGTTGAAGTGCATAGAGTCATTATGAAGGCCTACGAAATAACCCCGGAGAAATGGAGACAGAGGTTCCGAGGTCTTGCCAAGGAAGTCAGCTGTTCCTGGGCTGAATGGGCCTATCACGAGACCCAGTCTGGTACCCACTGGTTCGACTCCTTGTCCTGCACAACGTTTGAGGACCTCTTCAATCGGACCATGCTGGAGGACCTTTATTAATGTGTGCCTGGACCCTTTGCTGTATATCTGAATGATCAGCAACCCACCACTCTTATGGAAGCCTGCCGCATGGCCGATTCATGGGAAACCTTCAACCACTCCCACAGCACATCTCAGCGACACATCGTGCCACCAGGTTACCTCTCAAGCTCAACTCACCCGAAGAATGGACTGCCGAGCAAGCCTACGTGCACCTACTGTAAGAGGGTGGGGCACGCTGAAGCTGAGTGCAGATACAAACTAGACACTAACAAGCAGCCTCCTACTACCAGCCAGAACTCCTCTCCATCTTCATCCACTCAATCCTCTCCACCAAGAGTTACTGCAGGTCACCGAGCCCCTACAAGAGGCCAGTGCAAATCCTGTGTTGCTGCCGGCCACTACAGTGCTGGACATCCGGCCTGTCCACATCATGTCCCCACCACCAAGTTCGTCAACCTCATTAGCACCTCATTCTCTGCAGCCGGGCCGCAAAAGATCCTTTACCCCGAGAGACTGGAGACCCAGTTCATCTTGTTGACCCATCTTAAGGGCTCTAGCCTGCCTGTGACCCTTCCGGTCACAATAGACACTGCGGCAGACATTAGCCTGATCTCCAGGGCCCAAGTGCCAGCTGGTGCCATGGTTGACGAGAAAACCTGGTGGGAGATGAAGTGGATAGAGGGTCACACCATTTCCGTTCCCACAGTCAAGCTCCAGGTCACGAGATCTTGGGGCACGCTACCCCACCGCCTTCGCGTGGTGGGTGGAATTCTGCCTGGAGTGGTCTTCCTGTTGGGTCGGGACCTTCTCTGGGGAAGCCCTTCACTAACGCCACTTCGCAGCCACGCTACCTCCTCTACAGAGGCCAAGACTGTAGGAGAACCTGATCAAGACAAAAACCCACCTTCCACCCACCGAAGTGGCCAGTGGAAGGGGCATACACTAAACAATTCTCAGCCTAGCTCTCTCCATTCATGAAGGGCCAGCCAACAAAGAGGTTCTTCCTCTCCCCGAAGAGACGTTCAGGAGGAGCAGTACCGCTGTAGGATGTGTCAGCGGACAGGCCACTCCACAAATTGGGAGCGCTGCCCAAGTAAGCAACGCCCAGTGGACGCCCCCGAGCAAGGCTCTCCGAGAGGCTCTTGTAATAGCCTTTATGTGTGGAGGATGGTGTAATAACAGCAGCATCTTAGCAGCAACATGACTTTATTTCCATTACTGTTCCGACATTGTATCAACAACCAAGCACATGGCGCTCTTCTCAGCTTCTGGCGCAATACATTCAAAACTTAGAATGTTCCTAAAGTTAAGGGAGAATGCCCCAAGAGTTAAGGTACATAGTGCATTAAAGAAAATGGGTTTTTTTTACAGACACTACATCCTTCCCTTATTGAGCATTCAAACTCAACACCTGTGCTACAAAATAATGTAAAAAACTCAAGGCCCTTTTCCTTTACAAAACAACAGGAAAAACATTTTACACTCAACAGCAACTCAGCATAAATGACATCATACTGTATGCACAAAACTTCATTACCTCACATAGTCATTCAAATATCTAGGAGGTTTCCTTACCCTAGTAGACCTTCTTTCAACAATATCAGCACCTGGTGTAGGTCTACTTGTTGTAGCATTATCATTTGAATTAACATTTGGCTGTTCCTGACCTGACACTGAACTATTTACATGAAACTCATCATTGTCAGATCTAAAATGGAATTCATTAATATCACTGAATTCACCAACATCATTACTATAATCATTCCAAAACTCAAACTTATCTTTTTCATTTTCAAATTTTTTTTTTTTTTTTTCATATGAACAACATTCCTCCTCCTTTGTATTCCCTCAGTACTCTCAACTTGAACACTATTACCTTTTTTCTCAATGACTCTATAAGGTTCACTACAGAAATTTGGTGACAATTTATTTTCTTTACTTTGTTGTAAAACTACTAAATCACCTTTACTTACTTGTCCCTCTTTTACATAGAATTTCTTATCATAGTACTCTTTCCCCTTTTCTTTACATTTTTGGTCCCTTATTCTAATGTCATCATCACAACCAGTATAATCTGAAAACATTTCAGGCAATTTTGTTCTAATTTTCCTACCATACATGATTTCAGCAGGACTAACATTAGTTACAGTATGTGGAGTGGATCTGTAAGCTTTACGAAAAGTATTTAACTCTTTTCTCCAATCCTTCCCTTCAGCTCTAATTGTTCTAATAGCTTTCATAATAGACCTATTTTGTCTCTCCACTTCACCATTAGTTTGAGGGGAATAAGGTGTTACTTTTCTGTGACGAATACCATTTACCCTTACAAAATCTTTAAACTCTGCAGATGTAAACTGCACATCATTATCAGTTACAATGAGCTCTGGTAAACCATGAGATGTAAACCAATGATCAAGACATCTTACCACCTTGGTAGTACTAGTCGAATACAGTATTCCTACTTCAAACCATCTAGAATAATAATCCACAGCAACTAACAAACTCTCACCAGTTGGTAAAGGTCCACATATATCAACACCAATGCGTTGCCATGGCCTATCAGGTAAAGGAGTAGGTTTCAGGGGTTCTGGCTTATTATTACTACTCATTAACAAACATGCTTTACAGTTTCTTACATAATGTTCCACTTCTTTATCTAATCCTGGCCACCACACTTTCTGTCTTAGTCTACTTTTACATTTTACAATTTCCTGGTGGCCTTCATGAGCTAAGTCAAGAATTTGCCTTCTTAAAGATTTAGGTATTATTATTCTTTGACCTCTTAAGAGTAAACATCCCAAAATACATACTTCACCTTTAACATGTTTAAAATCTGGAACCTCATTCCAATCACCATTTCTGATAGCCTTACGGACTTTACTCAACTCAACATCAACACCAGACTCTTGTTCAATTTCCTTAGTAGTTAAGGCTACTGGTGTTGCACTTTTGGCAATAAAGTAAGCATATTCTTCAGCTACATTACTTTTAGGAATATCTGATAAGGGCAATCTCGACAATGTATCAGCTGCATTAGTCCTCCCAATGCATCAGCTGCAGTCTTAGAGCCCACCTTTCAATACGCAAAGGAGGTTTTGACTTAGAAGAATATATCACCTCTAGTGGCTTATGATCACTAATTAGCTCAAAACGAATACCTAAAACATACAATCTAAACTTTTCACAAGCTCAAACAACGGCAAGTGCCTCTTTTTCTGTCTGGGAGTACCGACGTTCAACATCTGTCAAAGATCTACTGGCATAAATTACAGGTTTGAAACATCCATTATCCTGTTTCTGTACTAAAATAGCTCCCAGTCCAATTGGACGAGCATCTACGATTACCTGAGTAGGTAATACTGGATTAAAATAAGCCATGCTCTCAGCAGAAGTAAGTCTCCTTTTTAATTCCCTGAATGAATGTTCCTGTTCACTTCCCCAATGCCAAATTACATTCTTCCTAGTTAACCTTCTCAATGGTTCTTCAACAGTAGACAGATTATTTATAAACCTTCCACAGTAATTTACAAGACCAAGGAAACTCCTAACCTCGTTTACATTTTTAGGCTTCTTAGCCTCGTTTACGGCTCTGACTTTGTCATCAGTAGGTTCAATGCCTCTCTTTGATAAAACATGACCCATAAATACTAGTTTTTCCATACCAAATTTACATTTGTCTGGATTCATAGTTAGATTTCTACTACACAATGTTGCCAATACCTTTTCCAGCCTTTTGTCATGCTCTTTGACATTAGTACCATACACAAATATGTCATCTGCTAGCACTTTAACTCCTTCACAATCATGTAATACTTGTTGTAAAATATGTTGATAAACCTCAGGAGCACAGTTAACTCCAAACAACAAGTGAGTTACAAAAGTGGTTAAATATCTACTCTCAGGGTCTAACTCAATTTGATGAAAACCCCACTTGAAATCAAGTTTAGAAAAAACAACAGCACCATTCATATCAATCAACAATTCATCAATAGTAGGAATTGGATGTCTAGTTCTCAAAATAGCCTCATTGACTCTTCTCATATCAACACAGAGTCGCAATTCCTTACTATTCCCAGGCTTTGGGATGAATACAGGAGCCGATATCCATTCAGTAGGTCCCTGTACTGGCTCAATGATATCCAAACTCAACAAATCATCAAGTGTTTTTTCCACTTGCCCCCTAATATTAAAAGGAATTCTTCTCATAGATTGTGCTACAGGTTTCACATTAGGGTTAACATGTAACTTCAATGAAAAATCAGTCAACTTACCCAGACCTCAAAAGCAAGTTTCATATTTAACTTTCAAACTGGAATACTTATCACATGCAGTACTAGTATTTATTGCATTTACATCCTCACCAATCCTTAACATATTTAGTGCTATGGCAGTATTTTTTCCAAGTAAATTAACATCAATGACATAATTTTTCTCTACCACAATAAAATCTGCCTCCACACAAACTTTCCCAGATGGAGATTCAATCTTACTGCTGAATTCTCCTCTTACCTTTAATGGAGTTGTGACACCATAAGGATACAGATTCTTATTACAGTTTCTTAAACATACATACTTACTCAACATCTCAAAATCACTTGCAGTAATAACATTACAAGTAGCACCTGAATCAATCATAAATTTAATAGGCATGTTACTAACATTAAAATTAAATGAAGTAGATGTTTCACAAATGCCTCTGACATTAAACAAATAATGATCCTCATAGTGATCATCATCATAAAAAGTTTCACTCTGAGAATCTTTTGACAACATTGACATGCTGGTTTGGCCCAGAATGACCTCTGAGGCCTCTGGAATAATTTCCAGAACTGCCACTTCTTCCCCTGGACTTTTTCATTCCAGGTTGTGACACTGACGCTTTAGGCTTATGTTCTGACTCATAATTTGTATGAGAAACACTACTGAGGTTGGACCGGCAAACACGGGCCAAATGTCCGATCTTACCACACCTTTGGCATGCCTTATCCCTGGCAACAACACAGTCATTATGCCAATGACCTTGCAGACCACATCGCCAACAATTTTGATTTACACTAAAGTTAGGCTTACCATTTCTCAGCCTATTAGAATGCACAAAATTTCCTGCGCTTCCTCCTCTTTTTCCTTGAAATGTACCATTAACATGGGCTTGATAACATAACTTATTCACTTTAAGATTATCTGGCCTAGGCCTAACAGAATCCTCTTCGATTTGCCTAGCCTGGCTCTCAGCCATTTCATGAGCTCTTGCCATCTCCACAATATTATCTAAAGTTAGGTTTCTTTCCCTTAAAAACCTTACTCTTAGTTTCTTAGAAAAACACTTCTCTATGATCCGATCCCTTAAATTAAAATTGACCTCAGCTGCAAGGTACTCACACGACTTAATCAAATTTCTTAACCTAGTTAAGTAAGCATCCATACTTTCGGATGGACCTTGGCAAGCTTGCCTGAAAACATGCCTCTCATATGCAACATTCTTCTTAGGCATAAAATGGTTATCCAAAGCTGCAACTGCATCATCAAAAGTACCACCAGCAACAGTTAATGTTCTAAAAATATGCTGAACTTCCATACCTGCTTGGTGAAGCAATATAGCTTTTTTCTGGGCATCGTCTGTCATACTACCTTGTATATAGTATGAAAAAGACTCCTTCCAGTCTGCCCACTTCTGGGAAACATTTGCAGACTCCTCAGGGGAAAATGCTGTTAAGGGCATTAACTGTAGCGGGGTAGCCATCGTCACCAGTAATCTAACTTTGGCTAAAGTTACTCACGTATCCAGTAGGTTAGGCTAACTAAGGCTACCGTAGTCTAGCCTTGGCTCTATGCAAACTTGGCGGCTCCAACACAAACCAGGTTTCTGGATGAACAGGCTCTTGACACTTCATAACTTTGTTGCAGACGTCTCTTCACAGGTTATCCTCGTCGCCATTTGTAATAGGCTTTATGTGTGGAGGATGGCGTAATAACAGCAGCATCTTACCAGCAACATAACTTTATTTCCGTTACTGTTCCAACATCGTATCAACAACCAAACACATGGCGCTCTTCTCAGCTTCTGGCGCAATACATTCAAAACATAGAATGTTCCCAAAGTTAAGAGAGAATGCCCCAAGAGTTAAGGTACATAGTGCATTAAAGAAAATGGGGTTTTTTACAGACACTACAGCTCTGATCTCCAGCTGGGGCAGGGATCTCTGCCACAGCCAAGTTCAAGCCATCCGCAAGGTATTGCACCTCCTGACCCCTCTTCAGGCATGCCTGACCCTCAACTGCTGCCAGTGCCTCTTGCGAGCACTGAGTAGTGCCACGCTCCGTCCAGCACGGATATTGAGCCATCAATTGAAAAGGACCCTGTGCTTGGTCCAAATCATGAGACAGATCCTCCTCCAGGAGATTCAGGATTTAGCAACTGGAGAGCCTCCACCAAATCAGTCCCCAGAGGATGAACCCCTGTTGGACCAAATTGTTACACCTTCTCTGGTAGACCAGGAACTGGCCTCCTCAGACGCAGAGGCCGAGATCGCCCGCCGATTCGGTTGTCGCAGCAGCCTGAGTAGGGAGTCTTCCTGTAGCTTCTGAAGTTACCCCGGACTTCACGCCCGCTAGCCCTTCTGTCTTTTTCCTAGAGTCGGTGCCCTCATCACCTCCTAGGTCTGACAGACAGGCCTTGGAGGAACCCAAAGAAGAAGAAGGGCCGGAAGAGAGCCCAGTAGTTGCAGAGCCATAAGCTCATCCTGGCAATAGTGCCCTATCGGCACAGTGCCTTACCATCTTAGAGTGATCCTGGCCCCTTGCCCAGAGGAGGTAGCCAGTGTGATCTTTTTCTCATACATAGCCTAGACCAGATTAAGTACAGCGGAGTAGTAACCTTATCCCTTCCACTTACCATCAAGCCACAGTAATCACATAAGTAGTGTAACTAAAATCAGACAATCTTAACTATGGTGAAAAGAGCCACTACACTCATGACACGCATGGCCTAAGACCTCAGTGAGGCAAGCATTTATCATATGAGGCAAACCTCATGTATTAACCAATAATTACCAATTATATTGGAAAAACCTTGTAATTTACTTAGTACGTTAACCCTTACGTTGGTGCTACGGTCGTGTTAGTGTAGGTTAGGCTAGGGAATACCATAGAATGTACCATTAGGCTAGGTCTAAAACATCATGATTATAGGAGGTAGCACATAATAACCGTAATCACCTTTAAGTACAGTTAGGATTCTGTAATATAAGTGATCAAAGCTCATATCCTATCTAGAGTTAGGTAGATCCGTAGCTAGTTAGACTGCATGGGACAAATCTGCTCAGGGGAGAAGAGTAAAGTAATAGAGGTGAATGGCTTGCTTAGTACAGACCTTCACGCCCGAAAGGGAGTGAAGGCCTTCTTAAGGGGGTCGGGGAGCTTTTATAAATATTCTGCTGTTCGCCCTCTATGCCCTTTTATTGTAGGAACATTGTTCTAACAAAGACAGGAAGACGTCTCTGTCCATGCTAAGGGAGGCTGGGTATTTAAAAAAAATAACGTCTTTAGCAGGAATAGTTAGCATTAGGGGCCTAAACCCATAGGGAGGGTTTCACCAAGTGACCTCTATTGAAGGTGGTCTTAAAGCTTCCTTCTTCCTGTTCTATGACTGGCGATGTTTTGCCAAATTTTCAGACTGCCCGAAGCGTAGGCCTCCGACACTACAGCCGCCCTGTTTTGACCAGAGACGGGTCAGAGAGAGACCTGCCGGCGCAGAATGCGCACGCATGAGGTGTAACTAACTTCTTTGTACTTGCCCTCTTACTGTTTCATTGATATTAGTGTGCTGAGACAACGGCTATTTTCAAGACTTCTGATCGTTGTTGTATGCGCAAACAACCCACGTCAACGGTAAGTTTGAAATTTGCCAAATTTTTGTCACTCGCTAGTATCTCTTTCTGTATTTCCAGTTCCTTTGTTTTCCCTCTTCGCCACCATCTATGGTATTGGTATAAACAATTTATTTTTATGAAATCTAGTGTAAGCATAATTAATATTGTTTAACGACTGTGTAAACTATTCCTGTGCAGTAAATAAGCATTAGGGAAAGTTAAGTTAGTAATTTTCAGCATTTCAGGCAGCCTTGTGTCTAGATCATATTGTTCAGAAGAGAAATAGCCTTTACCAGTACTAAATTACGTACAGTATATAGTACAGACATCCATTGTGTTAAAAATTAGAAGGAAAATTGACTGTGTCCGACGTAGGCGATAGTTCATGTAATTTCCTCGCTAACTACACATTCTTTCTTTGTCGGGACCAATTGGGAAGTAAGGGGGGTTTAATGTAATTCATGTGTTGCAGGGTAACCCTTTATCCCTTGTATTGTAGTTCCCCGGCTGGCGGCCTTATTCCATTAAGTAATTGTCTGTCTTTGAGGTTAACTTTTAGCTTTAAATGACAGGTTACTTGTGTCCTTCGCAACTCAGGGCCTCATAAATTACGTTACTTGATTAATAAACTCATCAGCCAAGCCCCCACATGTAAATATATATATATATATATATATATATATATATATATATATATATATATATATATATATATATATATATATATATATATATATATATATATATATATATATATATATATATATATATATATATATATATATATATATATATATATATATATATATATATATATATATATACTGCTACATCTTCCCAAGTATCTGAGCTACTAAGCAATTTAAAGCTGAGAAATTAAAATACATTGCATTGCTTATCACTGCCTGACAAGGAAGGGCAAAGGGAATATGGATCCTCCTTAAATATATATATCTTTCCCACTATCTCCCTTTAAACATGTGGCTCTGGGAAGCCCTTTCCTTTTCAGAACACGAGTCCGGGAGGAAATTAATTTCTGGCCAGAGGCAAAATAAACCAGATTCAGAGACATCTGTGGCCCCTAGGAACACCTGGAATGAGGACATCACGCGGTGACCTGCGATTCTCATAAGGTAACAACACTAACCCAACACTAACCCCATCTGCATGAGGAAATCATCATAATATCTGACCCAAGGTCCTAAAAGACCTGACCGAAGGAACAAGAAGTTAGAGACATAGCTGGATGCGAGCGAGACTCCATCCTCCCTTTGCATACCGGCCTCCTTCAGAGTGCCATGCCCCTACCACATGGTCCTATCTTTTAGGGGGCCTTAGTATTCTTACCTTTGAAGCCTTTTAACCCTCCTCTACTGGCATTACCCATGCTGAAGCCACCTTTTTTATCAAGTAAAGTGGTTTGTTGCAAAGGTTCTTTTCATTCAGTCACACTGTTTTAATTCTCGTCCTATGCTTCCTAATTTCATTTCTAAGTGCCAGTATTTCCACACTAACCTCGCCTTGTTAGGACAGTATTATGAAAATTCCAGTGTTTGAGTAATTACATAAAATCTTGTGTTCAGGGCATCCTTGGTACCCTCCATGCACCGTCTTGTCCTATGCAAATTTTACTGTGTGCTTACAACCTTTAATTCGTAAATCTGTCCGTTTACAAAGGGATCCTCAGTGGAATGCTTCCTTGATTGAGCATTGACCTTTGTGAATCAGCATCGTCACGTCGACGGATATACTTACAAGTGTTCACTTTTATAATTAATCTCTCAGGCCTTGCCTACCCGATTAGTTCATTTCTTCTTCTGATTGTTCATTTAATGTATACATAATTTTAAACATACCCCAAAATGTTTGCTTACAATTGCCTTCATAGTAGAGCCCTCAGCTCAGTTTTATTCCCCCTTTTCCTTTTTTTTTTTTTTACGATTTCCTGAATCAACAGCAGTCAGATATTATAAAAATATTGAGGTAAGTAACGAAGTCATTCATTTAAAATCTATAACTGGCTCATGATAAGCATTTCCCTAGGTAAAATTGTAAAAATGGCGAACTCTTGGCCTTAGATCTCGTAAATCGGCAACTTTCAGACAGTCTTTACTCCCCTTGCAACTTGCATCATCAGCAAGTAGTGAGTTTAGTTTGGATGCAAGACAAGAAATGAACCTTAGGATGAAAATCTGCAAGCGCACAGTTAAGGAGATACACTCAGTGAGTATTTTTATTGTATGTTAGGATACGAAGTGAAATTGTGACTGAAAATAGCAACAGGGAAACATTAGGCACATGCATGCAACCCAGTTATTGAGAAGAGAGAGTTAGTATATGTTACACAAGCTGTTTACAGCCCCTGCATGAGGGCTTGCATGTCTTTCACATAGGCAAGGTAGGGAATTATGAGTTTTGTAAAAAAAGGAAATAGTGTGTGTATTTCCTCCCTGTGTTATCCAGACAATTTGTTGTTTTGGAATTGTAGCTAGGCACTTGTTACAGCCCACGTGGGTCAGCCAGCAAATTCTCATATTGCTGGAGTTAAGAATTTTACTCTCTCTCTCTCTCTCTCTCTCTCTCTCTCTCTCTCTCTCTCTCTCTCTCTCTCTCTCTCTCTCTCATAGTAGTTAGGAATCCATTGGCAAATGTATCACTCTTTATTACAGAGTAAAATATCAGAAAAAGTGCAAAAATTGTTCAGGCCTTATGAGCAAATAAAAGTGCTTCATATTTGCATTTGTATAAATTCCTCTGTAAAGCAATGCACGTGATAAATTCTGTTTCATTCAAAACATTTACATTTAGTAATTGCCCACTATTTCATTCATAAGCATAAGGAGCCTTTTTTTTTGTTGTTGTTTTTTTCTGCTTGTTTGCGTTGATCTTTCGTTTGCTTAAAGATTTGCGTAAAGCCCAAGAGAAAATCTTTATATTTGGGTTCCTCTAAATAAGCCTAAGTGAGATGATAAGTTTGTATAAGTGGTCGTCTCAGGATAATCCCCACACCGGCCATTGCCCTTCAAGCCAGGTGTGCCTACCAAATGTCCTTGAACTGTCAGTAATTGAGCCAGGCACAACAAACCAAGGTGGCTATCAAACTGAGCAAACATTACCCTTTTCCGGGCACGTGCGAGATAGGCTAAGATAAGGAAGTGTAATCTCATACACACGTGAACCTAGGCAAACAACGCCTGTGCATGGTAGAATTAAATATTGTATTTACATCCAGTTGCAGGAAAAGGCTCTTATTATTGTTGGCGAAATACACGCATTTATCAGCGTAACTTACAGATACAATAACTTTGTAATTTATCCGTCTCTCAGCAATGAACTTTTCACTCCTGTAAACATACATAGAAGTGTATTTCTATAAACAGCTGGTTTCTAAACCACCAATTTGCATCTGTACATAAACCTTACCTCCTCGGTGCTAATATCCCAGTGTCTCTCAAAGCATTTTTTTTTTATTAAGCTTTACATTGTTGGGGTTATTATTTTAAATAGTGTTACGACACTCACTAAGTTCCCGAACTTAGCACATATCGGGACTCACCTAAAAACTTCTTATCACAAGAAAACCAAGAATTTCCAGGAATGGGCAAACACTCCCTGAACCAAGCCTTAAGATTCACGCTGTTAGTCGGCCAAGTCGGTGCATGAACTCGAACGTATGTCCTACGAGGCAAAATGAAAATCAAACAAACCAGTTCCCTGTGAACGAATTAAGTCCCATGAGGTGAAAAAAAAACCTTCATGCTACAGCTGGCCAAGTTTTTGCGTGAAATAAAATCCAAATTACGTCTTTCGAGACGTTAAAATTCGTTCATCACGAACAACTGAGTGTTTTAGACATATTGAATCTATTTCATCACGAATTTTGAGTCGTCTTCAGACACCCTGAATCTGTTCATTCCAAACTATATTGAGTCTTTTCAGACATATTGAACCTGTTCATTCGAACAGCCCTGAGTCTTTTAGATTTATTGAACCCAGTTCATCACGAGCAAACTTGAGTTTTTCAAGACACCCTGAGTCTTTTCAGACACACTGAGTCTTTTCAGACACCCTGCGTCTTTCGATGCAACCTGAGTCTTTCGAGATACCCTGAGTCTCTTCAGACACCCTGAGTCTTTCAAGACACCTTGAGTCTTTCGAGACATGCTGAGCCTTTCAAGACAACCTGAGTCTTTTCAGACACCCTTAGTCTTTTCAGACACCCTGAGTCTTTTCAGACACCCTGAGTCTTTTCAGACACCCTGACTCTTTCAAGACACCCTGAGCCTTTCGAGACACCCTGAGTCTTTCAGACGCCCTGAAATTTTAATCTTTTCAGACATATTGATTATCTAAAGGGTCACGCCCACGTAAGCATTATCTCAAGATGTCTACGACGTCCAGAGCCCAGCAAAATGAGGACTTCAAGTTCTGCATGTCTGTTAGAAAGGACATGGGACTGTTAGGACTAGCCCTGAAGGATTGGGTCCAAGAAAGTAGATGATGCCAAGGCAGAAAGAGAGGCAGAAAGAATAGCCCGGGAGAAACAAGAAGAGGCAGAAAGGCACGAGAAGGAGACAGAAAGGCGGGAGAAGGAGAAAGAAAGGCAGGAGAAGGAGAAAGAAAGAGTAGCCCGGGAGAAATTAGAAGAGGCAGAAAGGCAGGAGAAGGAGAAAGAAAAAGAAGAGAGGTAGAAAGAAAGTGCTCATCAGCTTCCAATGGCAGCCCAAGGTGTGCGCAGCATACCAACGCCTTCTCCACATTCAACCCTCAGCAGTATAGGCACCCTCATAAGAAAATGGGATGAAGCAGAGCTTAAAGCCTGGCTCAACCATATTGAAAAGGTCCTGACTACCTATCAGCCCTGTACTGAAGAAGTGTCTCAGATCCTGGGAGGGAACCTTAAAGGAAAAGGTGCCATTGTATTCAATGCTCCCCTGCCCCAGTGCCAGTCACAAGGCACCAAATAGATCTCCCTCCAGGAGATCCCAGACTTGATTCACAATCTCTGCCAGTGCCACCTGAGTGCACTAAGCAGTGTCAAGCTCGATCCATCCTGAACGATGAGCAAATTCCAAAGCAAACACTAGTGCCTGATCCTGCCTTAGTGCCAGTGCCAGAGCACGCCCCCGATCTCCATTCAAGAGATCCCAACCAGGATCCCCTCTCTTCTCCTGGCTAGGCTCCGCTACCAGTGCCCGTAAGAGAGATGGATTTTCTCGACCACAGCAGAAGCTCGCCTGAAGGTGTAGCCTCACAACCCATGTCTGAGGTGGTCATGGTCACCTGCGAGCCTACCAAGCCCTCCACGACCTCTTCCTCTCTTTCCCGGTCCTCCGGGGACACGACCATGAGTAAGAATTCTACTATGTCTCAAATGGCTGATGAACTCACGGAACTGCAATGACTTGGGGTAGAGGCTGTAACAAGTGCCTCTGCTCCAGCCGCCAAAGAAGCCGACACAGGTGGTACTCCAATGTCCTTCTCGGGCTCGCTTTGACTGATCCCGCTACCAAGGAGAACCATCATCCTAAAGAGATCTGCAGCAGGAACCCCAGGCGTAGGTAACGTCAGGTAGCCTAAAGAGAGCTGCTAAGATCTCCTGGCATCATTGCAACTCTGGCACAGTGCCACCCTTTTACCCTACAAAGTTTTTGGCACCTCTATCCAGAAAGAGAATGCCTGAGTCTTCGCCTGTTTCTTTCCCTGACAATCTTGTATGTAATTCTCTTCCTTTAACATTTTCCTTTGTTTTCCTTCCTCTCCTTTCCCTTTGGGCACCCATTGCATATATTTTCACGTCTTACCAAGGCTCAAATTTACTTTACTTCCCACTCTGCCGATGCAGAGTGCAAATCGACAGACATTTCAAATTCATAACTTCCCTCTCATGCCCATAAAAGCATGATACGTTTTAAAATCATAAATGCCAAAG
>JANJGK010000018.1:2810430-2812460 GCA_039081455.1 Macrobrachium rosenbergii
GCTTTATTAGTTGAAACAGCCATTGAGGAATTCCAGCTAAACCCTTATGGAGAGTTAAACCAACATCCGGAAAGGGGATTCATTAAACATATTAAGGATTTGAACTGCTAAGGCACACCACCAGGTAGTACGAGTAGGAATCAAAACTTTCTGCCTTGAATATAAAATGTACAGTATATGCCACACGCTTTCAGCATAACTGCATTCTCTCGCGCACATTTTAGACAAAAATAACTAAATTACGTTGGTTTCTGTAAAGAATATGTTATAGTTATAAAGCAAGTTATGCGACTGTAGTATCCATACTGTTTTCGATGTGATGTATCATGCAACGTCTTCCTGGATTATGATCAGCTTTTTGATTGAGTGTCTCGTGTCAGCCAGAGTGAGTCTCTCTCTTACGTTTCTTTGAAATCTACAAAGTTTTTCTCTTGGTAAAAATAACTGTTTGATATAATAATGAAAGGTGTTCTCTAATTGTAAATAATTAGATATTAGTACTAATTAAAAAAAGTGTTGATTGCACGGTTGGCTACTGTTCAAGGTTAGAAAAATTTTTAGAAATAAAACAGACATACATATTACATTATATATATATATATATATATATATATATATATATATATATATATATATATATATATATATATATATATATATATATATATATACTAGCTGGCCAACCTGGCACTGCCCAGGACAACTCTGAATGATAACCGACAAACTTTCTCTCTCTCTCTCTCTCTCTCTCTCTCTCTCTCTCTCTCTCTCTCTCTCTCATAGCTCAGTCACACTTTAGCAATTCAAGGACGTGCAATGAGTAACTACCGAAATTTTGCTAATTACGACGTCATTACGCTGTTATTATGACCAAATCACCAACAATCAAACAATCATCATGAATCGTTACCACGTCGCCAATTCTGGCGACGTGCACCAAGTGTTGGCAGAAGTTTTAAACTGTTTAAAACATACAAGGTCCGGCCTTGCCAACGGTCATTTGTCGTCATGCTGGCGAATGATGGCGATAGTCGCCAAAACCAGCCATTAAGACATGCGCGTCCTTGAATCGCAAAAGTGTGACTGGGCCTTCTCTCTCTCTCTCTCTCTCTCTCTCTCTCTCTCTCTCTCTCTCTCTCTCTCACTCTGCCTGCCCCTTTCCCTTTCCCTTTTTCTTCTCCCTAACACCCCCTCTACTCTCTCTCTCTCTCTCTCTCACTTCTGCCTCACACTCTCTCTCTCTGTCATCCCCTTCCCAACCTCACCCCCTTTGGTGCCACTGATGTCTTCCCCCCACAGTATTCTTTTCCAGACGGTAAGTCATATGTGTACCGAAATTAGGTATGATAAATTCATAAAATTTCTGTCTACGGGCTTAACCATTTCAAGGCAGCCCTTCGCACCCCCACTCCCTTTGGTGCCCTTTGTTGCAAGTGATATCTTACCCCCCTAGTGCTGATTTCTAGATAGTAAGTCATATGTATACCAAGTTTGGATGAAATTGCTCAATGCATTTCAGAGTTATGGGGGTACACACACATACATACATCCATATATATATATATATATATATATATATATATATATATATATATATATATATATATATATATATATATATATATATATATATATATATATATATATATATATATATATATATATATATATATATATGTGTGTGTGTGTGTGCTTGTGTATGTGTTTATATGTGAGATTGTGTTTGTGTACGAATCTTACATTCATTATACTGATTTTGATCCTTTCCAGGTCAGCCTTCCCCAGATGTAGTATGGCTACTAAATGATCAAATAATAGACGACTTAATAGAAGACGTGGAAGGAGAAATCACGCGAAACGAACTAACAATTCGTGGGGTAACCAGGTCAATGCTTAGGTCAGAAGTGACCTGCCAGGCTTCCAATAACAAGGTTTCTCCCGCTCTCACTGCAACAGCCACTATAGACATGAACTGTAAGTCTTCATGAAAAAAATTTAATTCAGGCTGAAATTTACAAGTAGTCTTACAC
>JANJGK010000018.1:2812560-2914443 GCA_039081455.1 Macrobrachium rosenbergii
CTGGAAACACTATAATGTCACTGATAACCTGGAGGTTAAAAGTTCCTTTAATGAACTGAACGATCACAGGCGCCAGAGCTGACTGTCTGATGCCTGTAGAAAATAATATTGTGTATCTCATATGTAAAAAAGGATGATGAGCACTTTTAGTGAGTCAGTTAATAGAGGCCAGAAATTAATTGAAATAAGAACACCATGAGAGCCTTCCTGAGGCAGATGGTCATGATTCGTACGTCCAGAAAGACCTTTATATATAGGGACTTTTGAACCAGAAGTCAGTTAGAAGTCGGGCACCGAAAGAGATGGGTGTTGAGAATTTTGCAGTGATGACGGTGACGAAGTCCGAGACAGATAATTGAACTTATAAAAATTTCTGTGTACCCAAAGACTAAGTGATAATTCTAAGTCCAAGTTGCCAACGTAAGAATATTCAATGTGCCTTAGATAAAGTCTCAGCTACTACCCAAGACAATAGGTGGAGGAGAATTTATCATTTTTATCAAGACGCTAATAGATTTTTAAGGGAAACATAACTTTCATTAGAATCAAATTTTTATAACACTTTGTCTTTACCAAGATAGCTGACATCTAAGCACAATAAGGTTACTGCAAAGATAACACACATCAAGCAACTTGTTCCTACTTAAGTTAATCCCACACTACATACACACACACACTCACTCATATATATTTATATATATATATATATATATATATATATATATATATATATATATATATATATATATATATATACAGTATATATATATTTATATATATATATATATATATATATATATATATATATATATATATATATATATATATATATATATATATATATTTATATATATATATATATATATATATATATATATATATATATATATATATATATATATATATATATATATATATATATATATATATATATATATATATATATATATATATATATATATATATATATATATATATATATATATATATATATATTTTATAAATATTACTGCTGTTCGCCCTCAATGTATTTTTTTGTCGTTCTATCAGAGGAACCAACGTCCGTTGTAGCGGCCAAATCAAGTAGGCAAATTTAAATTGTAACGTTCGCATGGAGAAAGGAACAGGTACCATTTAGGCATTTCCCCCTATAGGAAAATTTCCATATCAGCCTTAAAAATAGGTGGTCCTAAAGTTCTTTTTTCCTTTCTACCTGTCTCTCTTGGCGAATGTTTCTAATAGAGTGTAGATGCCTAGGGCATGACTGTAGGCCTGTTTTTAACCTAGGCCGGTCAGAGAACAGGCAGAGAGAATCAAGGTTTCGGGGAGACAACACGTCCGTTTGGGCCTCTCCGTCCTTTTTGTCTATTATTTCTATTAGTGAAGTGAAGAAGCAAGTGCAAGAACTTCCGGTCGTCCGTTGATGCGCAACAACGCTGCGTCCTAAGGTAAAGTCTGTGTCTTTTGTTTAAAACTTTGTCCATTCTTTTAACCTCTTTTCTGTATTTCCCAGTCTTTCTTTGTTTCATTCTCCAGCCACCACTTACGGGATATGCTATTACGAAGTCTACATTAAGCCAAATTATTATATTGTTTAGCGTTAGCCAAATTTTCCCAGTAAGTCTCGGGGATTTAGGCAAGCAAGTCATTTTTAATACTCTGGTATTCGTTATGCCTAGCGCTCATTGTTTGGGGAGAACCGTTGTGTTTTTTTTTTGTATTTAATATTCTTTGTTAAGGTTAATTACCCCTTAACTAGCGACCTTTGATTTATTAACGTCTGTCTTTGAGGTTAACTCGTGGCTTGAAGAGACAGGTTACGTGTATTCTTGGCATGCAGGGCCGTGGAACTTTACGTAAATTAACCAATAACTGATCGGCCAAGACACCCACATAACATTGACGACCTTGCATAGAATCTAAAGTAAATTTTAGAGAAAGAATCTGGAGAAAAGGAAATTAATTACATTAATTCCAAAGATAAAAGTCAGATATTGAATTCCATTTTACTCTTCCAAACAAGGCGCCAGGCATAGATGGGGAAAAGAACACAGAATATGCCGTCAGAGAATTTGCCGAGGCCCTCACTCAAGCTCATACCAACAAGGAACACCTGCGGTTTTTACGTGAATGTCGGGATGAACAAGTGATACCAAGATCGTTCATAACCAATTCCTTGCTGAAATTAGAAGACCAACCCTTCGGTGAAATACAACGTGCCATAATGGAAAAACATATCAACATCAAAACATTGGAAACCAAAAAGAATTTTGAAGATCTCACGAGGAAAAGACGACATTTTGAAGCCTCAGTACCACCGGATTGGAGAGATTCCCTCCGTGAATATTGTCATGTGAAGATGAGGAATCAAGTGTATCGGAAACTGAAACGGAAACACGATAATAAAATGAAACTGTTGATTGAAAGAAGCCCTTGGACCAACAACGCCAATCATGAATGTGTCGTCAACTTATCAAACAAACAGCTGGATAGAAATGTAACTAGTGCCTTAGGCTACGGTTTAAACTTTGCTTTATCTCCTGGCGGAAGGAACAGTGTGGAAATAACTAAAGGACTGTGTAATTTGGAAAAATATAGTGATTTAACGAATGAAGAAGTGAACATGGTTAAGGGAGTGATTTATGGAAGTATGAAAAAATCAGACACCACAAACGTCCCCAAAAGATTTATGGTTGCTATTAATGAACTGAAAAAAAATAAAAATATACACATGACAAAAGCAGATAAATCAGGCGCCCTTGTAATTTTAAATAAAAGTGAATATATAGAAAAAATGCAAAATCTTTTACGTGATGATAATACATATAAAGAATTATATAAGAACCCGATAGAAAATGTGAATAGTGGTTTCAATAAGAAAGTGAAAAACCTGTTAAAAGGTAACGAAAGCCTTATAAAGAAGTTGTGTGTGACCTCTCCATCGCTACCATACATGTATGGTACAATAAAAACTCACAAAGCAAACTTTCCTGCCAGGCCAATTATCAGTTCAGTTGGTTCCGCATCATATAAGCTAGCGAAGTACTTAGTAGATATTCTCAACCCATTAGTAGGTACCATCTCAAATGCAAATATCAAGAATAATGTGGACCTGATAAATAAACTAAACAGTGTAGAGATTAATAGTGAATCCAGGCTTGTAAGTTTTGATGTTGTATCACTATTCACAAAGGTGCCAATAGATGATCTGATGGCGTTTTTATCTGAATTGTTAGAGAACACACAGCTGGATATCCCATTTTCGAAAAGTACTTTAATTGAACTGATTAAATTATGTGTAAAAGATTGTAAATTTGAATTTAATGGTAAATTTTCTTCACAAAATTTTGGTATGGCAATGGGAAACCCTCTATCCCCAGTGTTAAGTAACTTATATATGGAATTTTTTGAAAAGAAGATATTAAACAACATAATCCCACGTAATGTAACATGGTTTAGGTATGTTGACGACATAATTTGTGTATGGCCAGGGAACCAAGATGTAAAAAACTTTTTTGCTAAGTTAAATCAATTAGTACCATCAATTAAATTCACGATGGAAATGGAAAATGATGGGTGCTTACCGTTTTTGGATGTCCTCATACGAAGAAATAGTAGTGGGTTTAAATATAGTGTGTATAGAAAACCCACTAATATTTCTTCCTATGTGCATTTCTATTCTGGACAAAGCAATAAGGTTAAAAAGTCAGTGTTTTCATCTATGTTTTTAAGAGCATTACGGGTATGTAGCCCTGAATATATTGATGATGAAATAGATAAGATTAGGAATGCAGGCAAAAAATTGAAATATCCTGATAATGTATTAAACAGTGCATTTGAAGCGGCAAAAAAGACTATGTATCAAAACCAGAAAGAACCTTACAACACAAAAAATTTGCTTGTTCTGCCTTATAATAATAGTATGAAAGATATCCCTCATCTTCTTAAGAATTTTGGTGTTAATGTCGCATTTAAGAACAATATAACAATGAAAAATGTACTTATCAAGAACTCCCCAGACAATATTAAAGGGTGTGTATATAAAATTCCGTGTAAGTCTTGTGACAACTTTAATATTGGCCAAACCGGGAAAGCACTGGAAAAAACAATTGAACAACATAAGAAATGTGTGAGATATGCACAAGGGAACAGTGGTATATTTGTACATGTTAGTGAGAACAATCTTGCTATCAACTGGGAAGGGGCAAAAAGGATTGTATATTCTAATAATGCACTGGAAAGGAACATCATTGAATCTAGCTTCATAAAAGAAAGTTACAACCATAATATGAATATCAGTCAAGGGATGTATAAACTTGATCCTTTAATATCAAAAGAAATTTGTAAATTGTTTAAACTTTAAGGTAGGCAGTAGAGATATATGAAAATAGGATTATCATATTTGTAAACACAGTACGAGGGTAGTAATGTTAATGAGTTTCCAAACTCCGCCTCCATGACACCTGTCAGGTGTGGATCTGAGGTGGGGTATGGTCTGTTTATCAGCAATGTCCCCTGAGAGTCTATTGTGATTTTTAGCCAAATGAGTTTTAAAGGCCACTCCTACCTCGACACCGGCCTGAGTGGGGATATGGAGCCTCTAACGGTTGTGTATGTTCGTCAGTACTGTTCTTGTAGTATATATGTTTGTGATGTCTCATACTCTGTATCAGTCCTTCGTCAATGGCTTGGAAATAAAGTCGAAACCGGTCAGGACCTACACCCCGTTTCTTATTTTTCACCTGTGTTAATGTGTGATAAATGAATCACGTACAAAAGTGATAATAATCATATATATATATATATATATATATATATATATATATATATATATATATATATATATATATATATATATATATATATATATATATCATATGTATATATACTGTATATATATATATATATATATATATATATATATATATATATATATATATATATATATATATATATATATATATATATATATATATATATATATATATATATATATATATATATATATATATATATATATATGTGTGTGTGTGTGTGTGTGTGTATGTATTTATTTATTTATATGTATATGTTATAGGCCCGGTTTTCGAAGCCTATATTTTAAGTCTGTTGTAAGAACAGAGGTTGGTATCTCTGTATGGTAGCAAGAGCCGACTTGCTGTGTCAGCTGATCTGTCATCTTCACATCATAAGTTATTCATTGCTCCTAACTAAATTCTAAGGTCTACTGGAATGAGATACTAGGTTACAAAACTAAAAACTTTATTGACAAAAAATAACGAAAATAACTTCAAATAAGCTACGAAACAATGAAATCGAATGATTCAATATAACTATGAAAATCTTCTGAATAAGGTCCAAAACATAGGCACCCAATTATTTAAGGAAATACAGAAATAACTTATCTGTCATCCAAACCATAAAAGGTCACTCAATACATTATAAAGGTCTTATCATATATGATTCAATGTCACACCACTCCCTTCCTTGAAGAGGACCGTGGAAAAACAAGAAGGAAGGAAGGAAGGAATACCTGTAAGAGACAAGCGTTATATTTAAAACCAGAAAGTATAAAAAAAAAAAATGCAGAAACACAAGATTTCACTGCAAGAGGAATAAAGTCTTTCTCCAGAGTCTGTAAGAAAAATCTAAAATGTTTTATGAGTTGTACTCACTTCACGAAAGTTCTCTGGAACACACACTCCATCTGTGTGCTTCCCTTTGGCGTAGCTCACATATTAGCGATACTCAGAACGGATCGTATTGCCCACTCATTCTATGAAACACTCCCATTATATGGGTTTTGCAATGCACATATGAACACACTCTCGTGACATCGTTCGAGTTCAAGGTATGATAAGACACGCCTTCTATAAAACAAGGCGTCACGAGGTACTTGGTCACACACGTACCTATACACTCAATGAGGGGGGAAAAAACGCAGTGGTATTCTCTTCGAATCCGGATCTATAACCAGATCACCTTCTAGAATGTTCTAAGCTGAAATCGCATCTCCACTCCACGTGTTTTGCCAGCAAGAGTTTTCTGCGAACATTGACTTCTTGTGGTATGCGAACAACACTCAAGCATTTTATTACATGCTGTGTTCAATCATATGATCTCTCGAAAGGCTGATACATTCTTTTCAAAGGTCACCTTCGTGACCAGTTACAGGAGCTCGGTCCACCTACCTATAGGTGTCCCCACCTTAGTTACGATAACTGTCTAATCGAAAGTTCAGTAGTGCCCGACTGCAACGTCATCTCCAACACTAGGTGCAAAAATTATATATATCTCATAACACAGATATTATATCAAATTCAGTTCTTTAGGAAACGCAATACTTGAGACCCTTGCATTCCTGGTGATTTCATCACGCTGAATGGCCTGTGATTGCACACGCCAACGGTGAAGGTATTTCCCAGTGATCCGACCAATATGGAAGGCTTGCGACTGCACCAGTCCAAGCTGAATGTATTCCTACGTTTCCTAGCAATCCGACCAAGATGAATGGCTTGGGACTGCACAAGCCCATGTTGAATGTGGGGCTCACGAATCCTTTTGCTCCAACCCAACGTCTCCCAGCAACTACGGCGATCTGTAGACGTCCTGCCCGACATCTCTCCAAAACACTGGATTGTCTCACAAAAAGTGCAGGTCTGTCATTAGCAGTTTCCCATATCTCACTGAGGATGGTGAAGCTATTCCACCAGCTCCGTTGCGAGGAAGTGGTGTCTTATGTAAGTTGGTCACATCGACAGTCATAACAAAAAGTAACTCGTCTATTCCCTGTGCCATATTATTACTGAACCAATAAGACTACTAGTACAAAGGTCATATGTTCTCAATGTGAAAAAATTCCAAGTTGCTACCTGGAATTTCCACAGTCAACCCACTCTCATGTACGGTAACTCTAAGGAACTATTCATAAAAATTCTACCCAATAAAAAATTACCCGAGAACCCTATCCTTATACTGAATTCAAGAAAAGCATTCCTAAACATCTGAAAGGTAATGTATCTCGTAAAAACATCAAAGTTTTACTCTGGTTAGCGAATATTGCTCAATACCCGACTAATTCTTAGCACAATAGCAATTGACATATTGGCAGTCACTCCTGCAATCCTAACAACTACAATTACCCATGGCACAGCTCTCTTAATTCTAAAAGAGAACTGAAAAATCTCAAATACTCGAATTCAATATCGCTATGAAAATCTTCCTAAACCTCTCATAAATCCTAACTGACATATCCCAACCTGTAAAAGCTCAGACTTATTCGGTCTGATATACTAAATACCTCCCCAAAACAAAATCCTAAATAATAAACCCTTATTCTGTAACTCTATATTCAAAGATATTGCATCAGACGACAAATACACATCATAATATTCTTACATAATATCACACGGGTCTAATCTCTTATGAAATTAGCCCATGTCGCAATTCCCAGAGTCATGTGAATACAAACCATTAACTCAAAGTAACCCATTACTATCACCAAATGCGAACGATGAAGTCCCTAACCACAGATGCGATCCATAAAAACAACTCAAATTCATATATCAACGAAACTCTGAGGTATTCTGCACACAATTTACACTAAGTACTGCAGCTTACATCAGAATCACAATGAACTTGAACTATTAAAGATTTGTATAACTCTACGGACTAACGTCCTCCTCAATTACAACAAACTACAAGTCATGCCCATTCACAACCCATTGAAACCCAAAAGAAAAAAACAACCCGTAACATACCCATTATCATAACAACAATACAACCCAGGAATGCATCCATGCTAATACCCATTAACCCATCTTTTTGATCTGAGAAATATGTGTCAACCGAGACACACCCGTGTTTTCATCCAAAACAACAAATCTATTTCCCTTCTTTGCTTCAGCAACATGGAACGGACCTTCAAATTAGAACCCAGCTTATAGTTCAGCTGATTCCTGATATTCATTTTCACATAAACCCTATCTCCAACAGCCACTTTAACTCTATCTGGCTTTGCATTGCTTCTATCTAACATGGCTCGCATTTTCACCTTAAGATTCGTAGCAAGGCGTGCATATCTCTCTTTCGCAGTTGCTATAAGCGACTTTACCGTATCGTCACCTGTTGGAATAGGCAATTGATCAAATGCGCCTCGCGCTGGATATACAAACAGCGCTTCATTGGGGGACATTCCAGTGGTATTACTAATCATAGCATTGACGCTATGCTGGACCTGTGGAAGAAAGCGGTCCCAATTTGGGTCATTACCTCCCACGGTCATCCTAAGAGCTTCAATGACCTCTCTATTTGCTCGTTTACACAGGCCATTCACTTTTGGTCTATATGGTATAATATCAACCTTTTTAATCCCCATTACATCCGCAAGACGTTGCATTGTACGATTTACAAATTCGCGTCCGTTATCTGTAATCAAAACCCCCGGTACTATGTATCTGCAGATATACCTAAGAAAAAATGCAATTGCCACCTCTTCCGCTGTTTTATGCCTCAACGGGAAAATTTCTACAAACCTAGTTAACTAAGTACTGCAGCTTACATCAGAATCACAATGAACTTGAACTATTAAATATTTGTATAACTCTACGAACTAACGTCCTTCTCAATTACAACAAACTACAAGTCATGCCCATTCACAACCCATTGAAACCCAAAAGAAAAAACAACCCGTAACATACCCATTATCATAACAACAATACAACCCAGGAATGCATCCATGCTAATACCCATTAACCCGTCTTTTTGATCTGAGAAATATGTGTCAATTGAGACACACCCGTGTTTTCATCCAGAACAACAAATCTATTTCCCTTCTTTGCTTCAGCAACACGGACGGACCTTCAAACTTAGGACCCAGCTTATAGTTCAGCTGATTCCTGACATTCATTTTCACATAAACCCTATCTCCAACAGCCACTTTAACTCCGTCTGGCTTTGCATTGCTTCTATCTAACATGGCTCGCATTTTCACCTCAAGATTCTTAGCAAGGTGCACATATCTCTCTTTCGCAGTTGCTATAAGTGACTTTACCGTATTGTCACCTGTTGGTATAGGCAATAGATCAAATGCGCCTCGCGCTGGATATCCAAACAGCGCTTCATTGGGAGACATTCCAGTGCTATGCTGGACCTGTGGAAGATAGCGGTCCCAATTTGGGTCATTACCTCCCACGGCCATCCTAAGAGCTTCAATGACCTCTCTATTTGCTCGTTCACACAGGCCATTCACTTCTGGTCTATATGGTATAATATTAACCTTTTTAATCCCCATTACATCTGCAAGACATTGCATTGTATGATTTACAAATTCGCGTCCGCTATCTGTAATCAAAATCCCCGGTACTCTGTATCTGCAGATATACCTATGAAAAAATGCAATTGCCACCTCTTCCACTGTTTTATGCCTCAACGGGAAAATCTCTACAAACCTAGTTAACTCGTCAACACCTACCAACACATGCCTGTGGCCATAACTAGATTCACAGAAATTGGAATGAACCCAATTTACAAGAAATGACCCTTGATGGCTTACATGTATTACAGACTGAATAACTTCTGACAAAGTCTTCTACCGAACACAACATGTTCTTCCAAAAGAATTGTCCTCGTACGTTCTGATATGTTTTCTCAATCCCTAAATGTGGACTGCTAGACCTACTGTGAACAATATCTAACACCATAAGTACTAAACTCGTAGGAACAACTATTTGCGTCGTATCACCCTTATCTTGACTATTTCTCAGTCTGTATCTAATCTTCTTAACTAACTAATTACCATCTAATTCAAGTCCTGCAAAGGGCAGCTTATAACCCTTCCTAACAAATTCCCCTCTAAGAAACGCTTTTGCGTCTCTCAGAATCCCATCCTCATCTTGCTTTGTTTCTACCAGACAAATATCCCAATCAATGCTATCTCTGGATACATAACATACATGAGTACCCTCTTGATCAGCAAAACTCCTACTCAACGCATCTGCTACAACATTTTGTCCACCGTCTATATACTTTATTTTAGCATCAAAATCCCTGATTGTCAAATACCACCGGGCTCTTTTTGGTGAAAGATCCGGCTTATTAAAAAGATCCACCAATGGCTCATGATACGTCAGAACCTCTTCTTGATTGCCCATCAACAGCATTTTGAAGTGCACAAGAGCAGAGACCACGGCAAACGCCTCTTTGTCGACAACTGACCACAAACGTTCATTACTCCCCCGTGTCTTAAACTTCCTATTGTAAAATGCAATCGGATGGAGTCGTCCATCGAACTTCTGCATAAGGCATGCACCTATCCCATCATTACTCGCATCTGTTACCAACATGAATGGGCGTTCTAAATCCGGAAACTTCAACACTGGGGGATTTGTTAAAGTATCTTTGATTCTCTGCAAAGCTAATTGCTGTCCTTCTCCCCAAACAAACTGTACATCATCCCTCAGAGCATCTGTCAAAGGAGATGCCAGAACAGAAAAACCCTTCACAAATCTACGGAAAAATCCAGCCATGCCTAAAAATGACCGAACCTGCTTCTTAGTCTTGGGTGTAGCAAACTCTACAATTGCCTTAACTTTATCATCATTTACCCTGACACCGTCTTTAGAAATGACATGCCCTAAATATACTATCGTTTCTTGAGAAAATTACACTTAGCTAACTTTATCTTCAAACCAGCTAACCTAAGTCTTCTAAAAACTTCCCTAAGAACTTCCAGATGCTCTTCTACTGAATTAGTGGCAACTAATATATCATCCATGTAGATATGGACTTTTTTCCCTAACAAGCCATGCAAGACCATATTCATCAATCTAGTAAAAGTCATCGGACTGGCTGTCAAACCAAATGGCATTCGTGTGAACTCATAATGACCCTTCGGCAGAGAGAAGGCCTTGTACTTTCGAGGAGATTGTATTAGGTCAATTGAAATATAAATGCTCCTACTGCCTATCTCACAAAAATAAACCTGGCAAACACGCCACAGGGTAGCGATCAGGAATGGTTTTGTCGTTCAATTTCCTAAAGTCTACACAAACTCTGACTGAGCCATCCTTCTTTGGGACTGCGAGCAATGGAAAATTAAAGGGTGATGAACTAGGCCTAACAATGCCTTCTTCTTCCCACTTATTAACCTCTTGTTCTACTTGGTCCCTAATCTTAAAATGAATCCTATATGAAGGAACAAAAATATGCTTAGTCTTGTCCTCCAACTGAACCTTGTGTTCTAACAAATTCGTTAATCCCAACTTATCCCCTTTGAGTGCGACTATGTCCCCAAACTCGACAGAACATCCTCTACACCACCAGCATATTCTTTATAATCAGCATTGGTTAACTGATCCCTAAAAATTTGTCTTCTAGCTTGTAAATCTGCCTCTGAAAAAGAACAAAAATCTCTGACAATGTTCCTAAGTACCTTTCTGGTAATTGCGAACTGTATCGTTACAGTTCAGCAACTCCACCCAAGTTGCCCCTGAACTCGATATATTATTGACCGAACTCGTACACAAAACTCCTTTCAACTTCTCACTGCATTCATCCAAACACATCTGTCTGGATTTATGCACCCGTTTCACTTGCACTTTCACCATCGCAACCATACCCGGACCAAGCATGACATCATCAGTCAAAATTCCCTTATAGCACCTAACATTACCCGGCACCTGTTCATCATTCAGCCCCGGACCCGCATATGCTCCCGAGACACTCTCACTCTTTACACTCACGTCTGCCCCGTCATACGGTACAAACACACCAGGCACCCCCTCAGTTATACCGGAAACCCCCGTATGAACCGAGATCTTTCGTCTGCGACATCCTGGATGTCCCAGCAACAGTGTATTTCCCAAAGCACATCCTCTTATAACAAGAAATGGCTCCATCAAAGATCTGCCCCAAGGGTTAAATCTATATTTAAGCAACCCAACATTTGTAATTTATTTGCCGGAACGTCGCATACAGCTTCCTGCGCAGGTCTCAAAGATCGATTGGGAAACAGCGATCTGCAAAACTCATTACTTATAAGATTAATCAAAGCTCCTGTATCTATCAAGACCCTTGCATTTATACCCTATACAGAACCAATTACAACAGGCTTTGACCCTGCAGGTTCTCCCAAAAGTCCAATATCCCAAGAGACACCCATCCAGTTTTCCTTTACAAATGACTGGTCCTTCGACGATGTCTGCTGGTTACCAGATCCCCTTGAACAATTTGCGTGAAGCACTTCCTTATCTGGGCTACCAAAACTCTGAAGGGCGGGCCTATCATTATACTGTCTCCGAGATGGGCAGGACCGCCAAGGATGATCATAAATCTTACAACTGCCACAATACTTAACACGACAAAATCTCTTAATGTGTCCCTGCATATTACAATTAAAGCAATGACCCCGTGGGATCCTAGAATTCAAGCCACCCATCAATCTTTGGCTATTCTGACTTGCAACAAAATTTTTCGGACCACGGACTGGATCTCCGCGTCCTACACAATCATAGGCTGCTCTAAGGAGTCTCTGATCACTACTTCCTCCCCTAATGTTTGTAACGTCTTTCTTCATACGTAAATGCACAAACTTATTCTTGGCTAATCACAAATGCAAAAATTCCCAAGGTCCCGTAAAAGTATACCCTTTACCCAAAACAAAAAACCGAAGGCAAAACAATTTCCCTTAACCGAATTCCCATACAACACAAAAACTACAATGTTAAATCCCATTACTCTACAGTTAATCCCCAAAACTCAAAAGAAAGTATTAATCAGAACCCATCATTACATCCCAGGTTAATTAAATCCACAATCAAATTCAAAGTCCCCGAAACCCACAATTAAATCAAAAGTTTACAAAACCCACCATAAAATTCAAAAATTAATTAAACCCTCACTTAAATTCAAAATTGCGCAAACCCAAAACTAAATTTACTATTAAGTAATCCCTTAAATAAATTCCAAATGAACTAGACCCAAAGATTAATTTCAAAAATTAGCTAACCCTCGCAATTAAATGCCCAAGTCCCATGGAGAAAAAAAAACACAAGTGCTGTTTACGTGCACAATTGATTTCCCTTTAGTCAGTCAAAGGGGCCAAGTTCACTTCTTCCAAGGCCAAGCTACAAAAAGAATACAAGGAAAAATGGGAATCGCCTCTCAAGCACACACACACACACACACACACACACACACACACACACACAGATTCGTCTCCCACCCTCTACGAGCCACACCTCCCCCTCCCTACTACCCGCTCAATCCTCATCCCAGGCCTGATGATGCCTATAGAAAAAGTGCTTAGCACCAAACCCTCAGAGACTTGCTCTGTCTCCAAAGGCAAATACTGCTGGATGCACACTTCCTCCTTTGTCCAAGCAGAGAATGCCATTCAAGCAAATGCAACTGCTCTATCCACATACACATGTACACATTTTACCTACATGCACATATGCACCCAAAATAACGCATGTTCGTGTGTAATTACAAAAAATAAGAGAAAACAAGTAAAAAAAAAAATACTAAGAAATTTATACACACTTTCATAAAATGCTTGTACCCTGTAATTCACAAACATCAAATAGAATACTACCCAATTATAAAAGTTCCCAGAAACAATACAACAATAAACTAGTGCCCTTACTACCCCCTAAACGCCGATGCAAACTGCTGATTGCTATACAAAAAAAAAGACAAAAGACATGAGACACGCACAAAATGCTTCATACAGGCGTGACAGAGAAGTCAAGATGCTCCGCCCAAACTCTTGACGCAATTACTACATCACTGAGGTGATGACGTAACACAACCGTCGCAACCGAACATCAGTTACAACACAATGAAAAAAACACACAATTGTTCCTATCATCCCTTATAACACAGCGAAAAGGACAATTTCACATTAAAGTTACAACCAAAAAGAAAATCACAACACTTACATTACGTATGTCTCTGCTTAGCAGCACGTGAATTCTCTCACCAAGGAAAGAGAGAGAGGGAAAAGACATACTCGCGCGTCTTCACGTGTTTTAACATGCACAAGCGGTCAAAATACCGCAATTACTTCACATTATACCCGTCGATATATCCCTAAACACTGCTCTAAATTCAATAATGCCCTATTTATTCCCTATTGACAACCCATACACATTATTAAACACACACAAAGCAACTCTTCAAGAAATACTAGCTTGCGAGAGACGTTCACCTCACAGCAACATCTAACACTGCTGACCCCCACAAAATCCTATTCTGAGATGCCAACACTAAATTATGTCTCGTTGGAAGCATATACATGCCTAATTATCCCCTTATCTAACTGTCTAACCCATTCTAACTCCTCTAACTACTTTGCACCGCTGCCACTAAACTCTTATAGGCCCGATTTTCGAGGCCTATATTTTATTTTCTGTTTTAAGAACAGAGGTTGGTATCTTGCTACCATACATGTCTCGGGAAAAGCGAGATACCAACCTCTGTTCTTAAAATAGAGACTTAAATAAAATATAGGCCTCGAAAATCGGGCCTATAAGAGTTTGGTGTTTTGAAGTTAGATGCCCCCCTCTACAGCATAAACTAATATTGATATGGATAAAAACACAAGTAATTCAGAACAGGTATTTATTTAAGCTTCTCTCTGAGTATTTAATATTTTGTGTGGCCTCCATCTGCCTGTACCACAGCCTGCGTTCTTGAGGGGTATGATATCAGCAAATCGCAAAAAAGCTGAGACTCAAACTCGGTCACGTCTCTTCACAGGTCGTTGAGGCTTGGTATACTATCATAGTTCACTGTGCGCACTTCAACACGATTCTTTAAGATACTACCAATGTTTTCACACACATTAAGGTCAGGGGAGCTACCTGGAAATTCACTTGACGGGAAGGAATCGATACCACTGTTTTGAAGCAACTCCTGTGTCTGAAGAGCCTTGAAACATGGTGCCTTATCATGCAAAAATGTGACTTCTTCAACAGGTAACAAATTTTCAGGATCTTTGAGGAAAGGAAATACTCCACCAGTAAGCACAGTTTCTCTGAAGTATTCACCATTCCATGGCTGTCCTTTTTCTTTGATGATCCACATTAACCATTTGGCTGTGAAACAGAAAAATTCCCAAATATTCAGGAAATTTCACAACTTGGCAATAGCGCACATCATTGCTGATATCATCCAACTTTGCAGCTCGAATGATGTCATTTTTAAGAAATGAACCACAAAACCATGCACGGTCTTCTCTCTGTTGCTGAGTGATGTTGGGCTTGCTGATAACATGAAATGGCTTGATACCAGGTTTTTTCAACTCGTGATATACAGCACTATAACTTCTCTTCTTTCCCATTTTTGTTTCTAGTTCAAGCGCCAGTTTACATAAAGACTTTCTTGGTCTACCCACACTGCCTCAGCTATGATGTCTTTTGACTCCTGAGAAACGACTTCAGGCCTTCCAAGATTCTCACTCTTTTTGCGATGACAGTCGTATGGATTTTTGTTCCAGTTTCTTTTAACAAAGGATTCATCTCTTTTAATGTATTTAGCTATCCAGGAATGTGAAATGAAGGATGCGCCATCATCCATGGCCTCTCTGAAGGTTATAGCCCAGATTTGGTCAATCCATCTGATTTCCTCCGAGTCGTTAGCCATGGCTGTATCTAACTCCGTCACTCGGTCTGAAAATACTAGAAAAGTAAAATGAAAAATAGCGTAATAGAAACTTAAAATAATGTAATTTGAGATAGGCTATAGCAGAAAACTTTATAACATTCCATTTGTTCTGTGGAGGGGGGCCCTCTAATTTCGAAACACCCGGTATATGTATGTATATATATATATATATATATATATATATATATATATATATATATATATATATATATATATATATATATATATATATATATATATATATATATATATATATATATATATGAAAATAAGAAGGCCCATAAAACACTATTTAAACGTTGAAACCATATATTTCGGGCACTTGTTTCTGTGCCCCTGTTCACTGGTAGAATATGGACAGGTGGAAAGTTACAATGGTATATATACAAAAACATGAAGGTGTGGCCTTAGGCCTCCGATGTTAAGGAGGTGGCGTTTCTTAAGAAGGAGGAGATTGACCAAATTCCCTAGTGGTTTTTGGCCTCATTAGCTCCCGTTTGGCGATGGATCTGGCGGTCGCGTTTCTTGGGTCATCTTCTTCAAAAGGGGTCCGAGGATTAAGGTGTCAATGGCGTCCGATTTCCAATGTCCTCCTGACAGGTTCATATTGTTGGTTTGATTGATGATAGCAGATTCCAGCATCTTTCTTTTGTATGGACAGCTACTCTTGAAAACCAACTCCGCCCCACTCCAGTTAATGACATGCCCTGTATTTCTAATATGTAGGAAAATTCCCGAACTCTCCGAAGCGTAACGTACTGATCTTTTGTGCTCTGTTATTCTTTGCGAGAGCGATCTACCTGTCTCGCCTACATAAATGTCATGACAATTACTACACGGTATCTTGTAAACTCCGGCTTCTTCCCTTTTGTTATTTAAGTATACGTTAACGAGCGAACTCCCGATGGATTTGGGATAATGGAAAATGAAAGGATTATTAGAACTGAGTTGCTCGGTGGCCTTTTTGGATGTTTTCATCGTATGGAAGCTTTATTTTGTTGTTGAAATCTATTTGTCTGTTGTGAGTGGGACCTCTGTAGTATATTTTATTTGCTTTATTAATAGCCCTCTCGATAATGTGTGGTGGATAGAGCAGTTGCGTTAGGTGTTGGCGGATCGTGTTAAATTCTTGATCCAGGTACTCATTTGAACATATCCTAAGTCCTCTGAGGAATAGGTTGCACCCTACCATGATTTTTACGGAGACGTCGTGGTAGCTTAAGAAATGAATGTAGGAGACAGCGAAGGTGGGTTTTCTATATACTGTAAATGCTGTCTCCTACATTCATTTCTTAAGCTACCACGACGTCTCCGTAAAAATCATGGTAGGGTGCAACCTATTCCTCAGAGGACTTAGGATATGTTCAAATGAGTACCTGGATCAAGAATTTAACACGATCCGCCAACACCTAACGCAACTGCTCTATCCACCACACATTATCGAGAGGGCTATTAATAAAGCAAATAAAATATACTACAGAGGTCCCACTCACAACAGACAAATAGATTTCAACAACAAAATAAAGCTTCCATACGATGAAAACATCCAAAAGGCCACCGAGCAACTCAGTTCTAATAATCCTTTCATTTTCCATTATCCCAAATCCATCGGGAGTTCGCTCGTTAACGTATACTTAAATAACAAAAGGGAAGAAGCCGGAGTTTACAAGATACCGTGTAGTAATTGTCATAACATTTATGTAGGCGAGACAGGTAGATTGCTCTCGCAAAGAATAACAGAGCACAAAAGATCAGTACGTTACGCTTCGGAGAGTTCGGGAATTTTCCTACATATTAGAAATACAGGGCATGTCATTAATTGGAGTGGGGCGGAGTTGGTTTTCAAGAGTAGCTGTCCGTACAAAAGAAAGATGCTGGAATCTGCTATCATCAATCAAACCAACAATATGAACCTGTCAGGAGGACATTGGAAATCGGACGCCATTGACACCTTAATCTTCGGACCCCTTTTGAAGAAGATGACCCAAGAAACGCGACCGCCAGATCCATCGCCAAACGGGAGCTAATGAGGCCAAAAACCACTAGGGAATTTGGTCAATCTCCTCCTTCTTAAGAAACGCCACCTCCTTAACATCGGAGGCCTAAGGCCACACCTTCATGTTTTTGTATATATACCATTGTAACTTTCCACCTGTCCATATTCTACCAGTGAACAGGGGCACAGAAACAAGTGCCCGAAATATATGGTTTCAACGTTTAAATAGTGTTTTATGGGCCTTCTTATTTTCATATTACACTGTAGTATTACAGGAAAAGACATTCATATATATATATATATATATATATATATATATATATATATATATATATATATATATATATATATATATATATATATATATATATATATATATACATATATATATATATATATATATATATATATATATATATATATATATATATATATATATATATATATATATATATATATATATATATATATATATATATATATATATATATATATATATATATATATATATATATATATATATATATATATATATATATATATATATATATATATATATATATATATATATATATATATATATATATATATATATATATATATATATATATATATATATATATATATATATATATATATATATATATATATATATATATATATATATATATATATATATATATATATATATATATATATATATATATATATATACATGTATATATATATATATATATATATATATATATATATATATATATATATATATATATATATATATTGTCAGGTTTTCTGATGGTCTATTTTGTTTTCAAACTACATTGTTTGAATTGTTTACCTGTTCCCCGGTATTTTGTGTGGGGGAGGCGAACTGTCGTTTGTCTCTGTTTTTTTTTTTTTTAGAGGCAGTCAGATTTCAGGCAGCACACTGTCTAGTTCTCAGAGGAGAAGTTAGCACCAGTGGATTTCGAGTATCACCTCGTGGTTGGTGATGGCAGCAGTAGCCATGGTAGTTTGCCAATGATGGTTTTGGAAACAGCTGGCAATGGTTTTCTGTGGACAGTGGGGGAGGACTTTGACCTAGTTCCCGGGAAGATGGTATCGGCATGGAAGTGTGCGATGGTGACTCCTGAGGATCGGCATGGAAGTGTGCGATGGTGGCTCCTGAGGATTTTGTTCCCAAAGAGGAGTGGGAAACTCGTGTGTAGTTGCAATGGGCAACCCTTTATCCCCACTCTTCTAAGACTTGTATATGGAATTCTTTGAAAAACGATATTTACCTAATATCATTTATACTCCTTTAAATTGGTATAGATATGTTGACGATATTTTAAATGTTTTGCCTGCTGGTATTGATATAAATGATTTACTCTCTAATTTGAATAACCAGGCACCATCCATTAAGTTTACTTTAGAATTAGAAAATGCCTCCCTTTCTTAGGTATTTTAATACATAGAGAACCATTTTCAATGCAAATTCAGTATTTATAGGAAACCAGCCAACAACTTAAGTCCATTTTTATTCAGGCTACCTCCTTAATATCAAAATATAAATTTTTTCTTCTGGGTTTTTACAAGCTTTGCGCATTGTCAATCCCTGGTGTTTGGATCAAGAAATTAAATACATAAAAAAAAAATAGGGACAGATTTATGTGATCCTTCACATATACTTGATATTTGTTATTATAAAGCCCACAAAAAAGTTTTATAGTGAAAGTAACATTGAGAAAAAAAACCCTTAAGAACATTCTTAGCTTGCCTTATTTTAGTGGTCTTGAAAACATAAAATCATTGTTAAAATCTTTTAATGTCGACCTCGTTTTTTCTTATAATAACACACTGAAAGGAATGTTAATAAAAAATAGCCCTAAACAAAACAACAACATAATATAAAATTCTATGTTTTGACTGCCTCTCTTTTTATATTGCCCAATCTAGCAAGGATTTAGATATATGTATTAAGCAACATAATTATTCACTCAAAACTGGACAAACGTCCAATGCTATTTATTCATTTAATTGAAAACTCTCACAGGATAAATTGGACTAAAAGTCCATTGATTGCCAGATTGAAAGATTTTTCTTTAAGAAATTTTTTGGAGTCTGCTATTATACAGCTTACTTCCAGTTGTAATATTAATCTTAGCCCTTGCATGTATTATTTGGACCCCTGTATTAGAAAAATTTTAAGGAACGACCTAAAAGATAAAATCACTGACTTAATTACAAATTAGTTACCTTACATATATTTTCTATGTATTCGTATGTTTAATATAATTTTTATTTGTAAAAATGTTCATCTTGCAAAAATTGTTATCGCTTACAAAAGAAAGAGAATTATTATGTTCTACTAACATTTTTGGTGGTCAGTCACCTCCTTGTATAATCTTTTAATTGTCCTGTTCTTGCAGTTCTACTAATTCTTGATTTGTGTTAGATTCCAGGTGCATATTTTTTCCTTTGTAATCCCCATCTGTCATTTATATGAGTTTCTTTATAAACTTACTTTATTATGTCTTCAGTCTGCTAACTAATGGACAGCAGTGGAAAGCCCAGCACCACTCCAGTGTTTCTCTTTCCTTTGTGGATTTTGTCTATATATATATATATATATATATATATATATATATATATATATATATATATATATATATATATATATATATATATATATATATATATATATATATTTGTGTGTGTGTGTGTGTGTGCATATATGTATATATGTTATTAAGAGTAGCAAGAATTTGCTAGAAAATTGCTCCCTTTTCTTTTGTTTCTTGCCTGCCGATCGATCAATAGACATATCTGTCTATCGACTTCGCACGGTCAGAATAGATGGGATTACAACCAATTGTATGCCACTCCCTTTAAGTAGGTCCTTTTTTCGAGGCAAAAGTGAATCTGTCTGGCTGTCCTTTACAGGCAAACCCCCCCTATGGGCATCAGCTGAACATGACTCAACTCCCTATGTGCTGGACATGCGCCCTGCCCCATAGGAGAGGGGATAAAAGCCACAAACAGACCAAGGCTCGTTCTCAGACGCGCATTAGATGACCGGGTGTACATACGACACCCCAAACCACTGCCATGCCCTGGCCCAACAATGCCCTTAGCTCCTAACAACGTGGCCTTTCAAAGTATACTTTTCCTTCGTACACTCCAACCACCAACCACGTGTTCCCTTCGATGCTGGCCTGACCGATGACCCATGCCATTACCCGGTGCTTCGTGAAGTTCCCACGTGTAGCTGCTCAATGTTAAAGCCCCTGCATCATACCACGTGGAAGATTGCACTCATCCTCGGAATCCGCATATCATCCACGGACCGCCTTCTGAGCTGGAACCAAATCTACCTTACGGTAAAGTGCTCTGTAAAGACGTCCATTCAGTCAGACTTTTCCTCATAAAATTTACTTAATTTGAGTGTCAGTAATCACCGAATCTCTTGTCAAATGTCCGTGCTACTTGAGTGTCGGCAGTGCTAAGCCATTATTAATTCATCAAGCCCATTGGCACCCTCAGTGCAGCTTCGAATTCATTATTCTTTTGTCTGTTTTCATTACTGGCGTACAATTTGTGTATCTCTCATTTCAGAGGGACCCTATATCATGAAATCTTCTCGGATTGTGTCTGGAATCCCCCCAGTTTCATTCATCCCATAGGAATCTCCTTCAGGATCAGTAATTTACTTGCATTCCTCTTTCCCGTACTAATGTTGTTGATGTAAATATGCTCCTGTAAGTTTACCCACGTGTTTACGTAATATTTTCCTTCGGTAGTAAGAACCTTACGCTCATATGAACTCCCCCCCTTTTTTTTCCTCTTGTTTTATGTTTCCCTGGAACCACGAAGTCGGAATCACAAGGCTAAATTATCTTTAACTGTTGCTACCTGTCTCACAGAAAATATTTCAAACTAGATTGCCCAGGAAAAACATAAAAATGGCAACCTTTTGCCTGAGATTTTATTTTTAGTGGTTGCATCCCCCCCCCCATTTGTTTTCTGCTTTTGTTTGGGTTTGCATCTGCCAAATCAGCAATTAGCAAAGCTATGCTGGGTACGCGACAATTACGAACCTTTTGTGTAAAACCAGCACACAGATCCGGAAATTCCACGTAAGCAAATTGTGTTTATTTTAGCATAGGAATTTTAAAGACGTGACTGAGCCTAGGGGAAAATACTAAGGACGCATGCCAAGAAAAAAAACGAGAGAGGAGAACCGCCGAAATTTAGATTTTGAAAGCCTTGCACGCAGCTTGCATGACCTTTATGATAGGATATTTAGGTATTAACAATTTCGAGGGATAGTGCAATATTTTCTCCTTCAAAATCACACAGATTCGTGATCACAAAACCTAGTTAGGCAGGTAGTCACATTATCCAACGTGGGACGAAGCCAGCCAGAAGCTCTGATTTTCTTTTCTCTCTCTCTCTCTCTCTCTTGCTCTGGTGTAGCGAAGGCAAAGTTCCAGATAGACAAATAGATTTGAGTGGTAGGCAAGCGTGGAATTGATTTAGGTTCCCAAAAATTTTGTTCTTTTCCCACACAATTCGCGTTCCGGGAAAATTACCGTCTGTGCATATATAAATTCCGCATTTCTTCGTCACTAGGGCTCGCCGTTGATTTATTGCTAGGATTTGTTTATTTACTTTTCTCTTGTTTACTTCGGGCTCGTTCCAGCAAAATTTTTTTTTGTGGCTGTGTTTTTGTTTTGTTTTGTGCGTGTGTTTGGGGCTATTTTTGTGTGTGTCATCTACTCATTAAATTAGGGTCCTTTGTCATTTCAATAGTCTTTGCTTACAAAAGGAAACCTCTCCTGTAAGTCCGCTTCATCAGTAATTTGATGAGACCAATTCATTTTCAACCCAGTCCCCAATAAGCCCGCTGCATTGGTAAGTTGGTGAGACCAATTCATTTTCAATCCAGTCCACAATAAGCCCGCTTTGTCGGTAATTTGATGAGACCAATTCATTTTCAATCCAGTCCCCAATAAGCCGGCTTCGTCGGTAATTTGGTGAGACCAATTCATTTTCAATCCAGTCCCCATTTTAAGCCCGCTTCGTCGGTAATTTGGTGAGACCAATTCATTTTCAATCCAGTCCCCAATAAGCCCGCTTTGTCGGTAATTTGGTGAGACCAATTCATTTTCATCCAGTCCCCAATAAGCCCGCTGCGTCAGTAATTTGGTGAGACCAATTCATTTTCAATCCATTCCCCAATAAGCCCGCTTCGTTGGTAATTTGCTGAGACCAATTCATTTTCAATCCAGTCCCCAATAAGCACGCTTCGTAGGTAATTTGGTGAGACCCATCCATTTTCAATCCAGTCCCCAATAACTCCGCTTCGTCAGTAATTTGGTGAGACCAATTCATTTTCAATTCAGTCCCCAAGAAACCTGTTTCGTCGGTAAATTGGGAGACCAATCATTCGTTAATCAACGTCCCCAAATCAAACCCGTTTTGTCGGTACCTTGGGAGACCAAAGAATTCCAATGCCTAAGAGTTTGAAAACCCTTCATACTGTAAAGTCATCGCCAGTCTCTGTTAGAAATTTGTGTGCATTTATTATACCTGGACAACTCTTTCCTACGCCCTGGGAAAATTTTGTGTATCACTTGAGTCGACCCCACCTGCAAAATGTCGGCAAAATCTCAGCAGAGCGAGGACTTTAAGTTCTTCATGTCCTCCGGGAAGGAACTTGGTCTTTCCGTGAAAGATCTAAAAGACTAGGTACAGGAGACGATGGACACGATAAAGACAGAACAGGAGGCAGCAAGATTAGAAAAAGAGGCAGAACGGGAGGCAGCAAGATTAGAAAGAGAGGCAGAACGGTAGGCAGTGAGATTGGAAATGGAGGCTCTAGAGAGGAGAGAAGAGGCAGAATGGAAGGCAGCGAGATTAGAAAAAGAGGCAGAATGGGAGGCAGCAAGATTGGAAAGGGAGGCCCTAGAAAGGAGAGAAGAGGCAGAACGGGAGGCAGCAAGATTAGAGAGGGAGGCCCTAGAGAGAAGGGAGGAGGCAGAAAGAATAGAGAATGAGAAGAAGCACACCCATGAACTCCAGATGCTGACACAACGTGGTACTCCCACCCCTCCCCCCCCCCCACTCCCGCCTCGGGGATGAGCGCCCTCAGCCAGGCCCAAACTCTCTCTCGTATTAACTAAATTCCTCGATGGGAAGGCACTGATTGCCTACAACGCCCTACCTGCGGCCGACCAAGAGGACTGGGACGTCATGCGCCAAACCATCACAAAGGCGTACAAGATAACCCCGAACGCTGGAGGAGGCGCTGGAGAGGGCAAGTAAAGGAAGTCGGCCAAACTTAGGCAGATTGGGCCTACCAGTTGGAGCGAGCCCATGCAAAGTGGTTCAAATCTGTGGGAGTCAAGACCCTTGCAGACTCCATAGAGCAAATGAAGATAGAGCACTTCTTGCTCTACGCACCACCTGCCCTCGCCACCCACATAGGGGAGAAGGAGCCTACGACATTGGTGGAATGCTGTCGCATTGCCGACTCCTGGGATACTCATCACCCCCAGGAGAGCTCCCTGCAGCACAGAATTAATCCCCCCACCTGCCTATCGGGTGCCCCTCTGCCAAAGAATGGGCAATCACAGAAACCCATTGCATGCGGGTTCTGTTGAAAGATTGGGCATTCCAAAGAGCAATGCCGAAATAAATCCACAGAGCCTCTTTCTCCCGGAAAACCAATTAATAAGTTGCGAAGAGATTTCAGCCAAACCTTTTGCACGGCGTGCAAGGTTTATGGTCACTCCCCCTCAAAATGCCCTAGAAATAATAAGTCCAGTAATCCTGCCGTTGCCCTGGCAGTTACGAATCCCGAGTCCTTAGGCCCTCCAGCAGAGGGTCCTATATATGTGGCACCTCCTCGAGGTAGATACCCAGCACGCCAGGTCGAGGCATTTGATGACTCTGGAGCGCAAATTTCCCTCATAAGGAAAGACAAAGTTCCCTACGGAGGCATAATTAATCGACGCAAACTTGTCACAATTGAGGGTATCAACGCATTCAAAATGATACTCCTTACTGTCCAAGTGAGAATCACAAGACCTCATATATGTAAAATTTGCAATCTTGCAGTAGCAAGCTATCTTCCCGGAGGTTATGACATCCTCCTGGGACAGGACTTCCAGTCCCCATTTAAGTTGCCACAATCCCTGCCAGTGCCAGGGCCCCAAAGCTCTGTCCGTAACAGATGATGAGCAAATTCCAAAGCAAATAATAGTGCCTGCCCCTGCCTTAGTGCCTGTGCCAGAGCACGCCCACGATCTCCATTCAAGAGATCCCAGTAAGGACCCCCTCACTTCTCCCGGCTTGGCGCCGCTACCAGTGCCGGTAAGGGAGATGGATCCTGCCGACCACAATGGAAGCTCACCTAAAGGTGCGGCCTTGCAACCCGTGCCTGAGCCGGTCATCCCTACCTGGGAGCCCCTCAGGCCCCCCCCCCCCCCCCGACCACTTCCTGTCAGTCTCAATCCTCCGCAGACACAGCAGTTAGTAATGATTCTGCCGTGGTTCAAATGGCCGATGAACTCAAGGAACTGCGACGGATCGGGATAGAGCTTGCAAAGAAGGCCCCTGCATCAGCCATCAAGGAAGCTGACACAGGTGGCAATCCAATACCCTCCCCGGGCTCAGTTCCACCGATTCCCCGGCCAAGACAAACCATCAAAGTCAGAAGGGTCCATGGGGAAAATACCACGGGCGTTAATTATTCCAGGTAGCTTCAAGAGAGCTCCCAAGCTCTCCTGGCACCCGTGCCAACCTGGCCCTGTGCCATCATTTTATCCTATGAAGACTTTGGCACCTCTATCCAGAAGAGGGTGTCAGGGCCCTTCAGTATTCGTTTCTCTCTCTCTCTCTCTCTCTCTCTCTCTCTCTCTCTCTCTCTCTCTCTCTCTCTCTCTCTCTCTCTATCTCTCTCTCTCTCTCTCTCTCTCTCTCTCTCTCTTATAAAGGTGTCCTTTATTCTTCCCCAAACCTTTCCCTTCCTTACTTTTGATTATCAATCACATTTATTTTATGCCTTACCCAGGCCTTCATTTTACCTGGATCACTTCTGCTCCTGCAGAGTGCCATGAGAGATATGTCAACACTAAGCCCTACGACTCCCCATTCTTGCCTACCGCAGCATGATGCATTTAAAAATGCGATATGCCATCACCATTAGTTATTATTACATAAGCGCCAATTTGGCACAGTGCCATTATTGCAGATTCTGCCAAAATGATCCTGCCCGAGGGGTCATGCCCTCTGCCCTTGCAACAGTCGTGGGCCAAGAATAATCCTAGCTGTTTACTATAGGCTAAGGAATATAATTTTAGCATATTTGATTAACATCTAGTTACAACAATTTATGTTTAATTTGTGTTTGCCATTTATTCTTTCGTTATTCTTTATACCTCATGCACTTAGATGAGTGCCACAAGGCACCTATAAAGTCAGTGCCACCTTTGTAATACCGGGAACTTCATTCAACGCCCTCCCCCTCTTTCCTTTGCTTGCTTATCTTAAAAGTCTAACGTAAAGTACCCACCGTAGAGTAAAAATAGCGAACCCTTAAAATGATTAAATAAGACTTAAGCTGAAATAATTTTACTTCCCTGTGATTACACCCCTTTTCAGGCACTTTTCATTTTATAAGAGTGTCAGGAGATTCGGTGCCAAGTCTGGCACGGGTCTACCAACTGATGTAAATTACAATGTCAATTGAACTCAAGTATATTCCGTCATTTCAATGCTGTTTAAAAGGCAAACTAACCGCATGCATTTAGGGGATATTTAGAATTAAGTAAACATGTATTCTAATTCTTTACCATTAATCTTTCTTTTCATTTGTTTGCCACAAGCCTCATATACCGTGGTCTTATATTCCTAATTAATTCACATTGTTTGTGTCACTTTATAAAGTTATCAATGTGTAACCAAATCCAAAGTAATTACTCTTTTGCAAGTGTTGAAAATTTCCTTATGTCCAGTTAAAGTAATTTGTTCCAGTACGTTATCAACAGTAGTGCCACAGAGTTTTATAAATACTTTAGTAGTAAAGTTCGTTGCAAGGCAGAATGTAGAGTAAAGTAAAGAATTTTCTGCGCATTCTTGCATATTTCGATGTTCACACCTGAATGAAGGTGTGTACATCATCTTGTGTGGGGAGCTATTAAGAGTAGCAAGAATTCGCTAGAAAATTGCTCCATTTTCTTTTCTTTCTTGCCTGCCAATCAATTGATAGACATATCTGTCTATCGACTTCACACGGTCAGAATACAGGGGATTACAACTGATTGTAGGCCACTCCCTTTAAGTAGGTCCTTTCTTCAAGGCAAAAGTGAATCTGTCTGGCTGTCCTTTACAGGCAAACCCCCACCCCCCCTGCGGGCATCAGCTGAACATGACTCAACTTCCTATATGCTGGATGTGCCCCCTGCCCCATAGGAGAGGGGATAAAAGCCACAAACAGACCAAGGCTCGCTCTCAGACGCACATTAGACGACCGGGTGTAGAGACGACACCCCAAACCACCGCCATGCCCTGGCCCAACGATGCCCTTAGCTCCTAACCACGTGGCCTTTTCCTTCGTACACTCCAACCGCCAACCACGTGTTCCCTTCAATGCTGGCTTGACCGATGACCCACGCCATTGCCCGGTGCTTTGTGAAGTTCTCACGCGTAGCCGCTCAACGTTGCAACCCCTGCATCCTACCACGTGGAAGATTGCACTCATCCTCGGAATCCGCATATCATCCACGGACCGCCTTCTGTGCTGGAACCAAATCTTCCTTACGGTAAAGTGCTCTGTAAAGACATCCATTCAGTCACGCTTTCCCTCATAAAATTTACTTAATTTGAGTGCCAGTAATCACCGAATCTCTTGTCAAATGTCCGTGCTACTCGAGTGTCTGCAGTGCTAAGCCATTATTAATTCATCTAAGCCCATTGGCACCCTCAGTGCAACTTCGAATTCATTATCCTTTTGTCTGTTTTCATTACTGACGTATAATTTGTGTATCTCTCATTTCAGAGGGACCCTATATCGTGGAATCTTCTCGGACTGTGTCTGGAATCCCCCCAGTTTCATTCATCCCGTAGGAATCCCCTTCAGGATCAGTAATCTACTTGCATTCCTCTTTCCCGTACTGATGTTGTTTATGTAAATATACTCCTGTAAATTTACCCACGTGTTTACGTAATATTGTCCTTCAGTAGTAAGAGCCTTACGCTCATATGAAATCCCCCCATTTTTTTCCTCTTGTTTTATGTTTCCCTGGACCCACGAAGTGGGAATCACAAGGCTAAATTATCTGTAACTGTTGCTACCTGTCTCACAGAAAATATTTCAAACTAGCTTGCACTTGGATCTTAAGGCTTTGTAGTGACAAGCACACCCAAAAAAGTCCAAAGAATTCAAGAAGTTAAGAGGGCATTGTGGCTATTACAATTACATATGTATCTGGTAAAAAGCGATCAGTAGCTTCTACATATATATATATATATATATATATATATATATATATATATATATATATATATATATATATATATATATATATATATATATATATATATATATATATATATATATATATATATATATATATATATATATATATATATATATGTGTGTGTGTGTGTGTGTGTGTGTGTGTGTGTGTGTGTGTGTGTGTGTATAATATATATACATACACACACACACACACACACACACACACACACATATATATATATATATATATATATATATATATATATATATATATATATATATGTGTGTGTGTGTGTGTGTATATATATGTTTTATTTAACTTAGACTCAGAATGTCTCTCCAGACTCCTTCCCTTACTTGCATTATTAGATGACTTAATCTTAATTTCATGTGTGCATTGGTTCCCCAGTCAGATGTGTAACTGCCAAGGTAAGAACCCCTAACTATCACTTGCACTTGTAAGAATATATGTATATATATATATATATATATATATATATATATATATATATATATATATATATATATATATATATATATATATATATGTGTGTGTGTGTGTGTGTATTATATATCTATATATATATATATATATATATATATATATATATATATATATATATATATATATATATATATTCTTACATGTGCAAGTGATAGTTAGGAGTTCTTACCTTGGCAGTTGTACATCTAACTGGGGAATCAACACACATGTAAAATTAAGATCAACTTATCTAATTCAATGCCCACAAGATCAATTACAGGCAGATGTATACACTGGGCTCTTGGCACTTTGAAGTGAATTAATACAAGTGTTAAAATTGAGTGCTAACATAACAAAGAATTAAGGCTGATAAATACACTTGATTGCATGATGGATGGACGTAGAGCACAGTGGAGGCAAATGATTTCACAGAGCAATACACACAATCCTTCTGCATTATAGAGAAAGAAAAATGATCCCTGGATGAGCCAAAGTCCAGTTTAGGTTTTACGGCGGGAGTGCTGAAGGCTAAAGGAGATGACATCAAAATATAATCAAGTAATTTACACTTTAACACACTGGTTATGGGTCACCGACAATTTGTTAGGGTGTTAAGAAAATGCAAGTGAAAATTGAAGCTGTATGAGATAAGAGAAAAAGTTAAGTTGACCGAACACTCCCCCCACTACACAGTACCTTGTTCCTGGAGCCAAGATGCATGGATGTATAGTCAGTAGGATACTCGGTTGAGTGGGACTTCTATGACTGTCACTAAGGTGGCACTTGAATGGGTTGGCCGTCGGTCAAGCCAAGTGCTAGCTGTTTGCTTAGCGACAGAGTAGCACTCTGTTGTTTGTACTGGGTCAGTCGCCGGTCTGCTGTGTGCTGACCTCTCACCCGGCTTTATATGACCTCTCTTTCTGCCGGTGCTTGCTGCCTTGAGCATACCGGTGCGAATTAACCTTCATGCACGAATTCCGTTAGCCTGCCCACGGGAGTTTCATGTGTCACGTCTTGGATGCCAACCTTGCCTGGAAAAGAGGAGTTTTCAGCCAGAAAAGTCATAAAAAGAGGGTGGAGCACAAAGCAGGCAATTTAGGAGAGGTTCAGCAAGGGAAAGTACAAAGACCCTGACAAATCAATTGTCAAATTTTCATTAAAAAGGAGCAGCTTAAGGCTCATCTCCTTTGCTCTGTGTATGGGCTTGGCCTTTTTCTAGATGTCTTTTGCCAAAATGGAGCATGAGAGTCGTGGAGTGGTGGCACTTCAAGCAGCTTCCCCTAAATATAGGTTTTTTATGCCCTTTTTGGGTGTGAATGTTGCCAATGAGCCCGATTACTTTACATTTACTGTCTCTCTCCTAAAACCTTTGCTGTTGTGCTTGAATAATCTCATACTAAGGTGTCTGCTTTTAAGAATGAGCAACTTTTATAGTTGGCATGTATGAATTGTTTATGCAGCACCTGCAATTATTTAAGGTTAATTTAGTTTTAAGTGAAAATGAAACTGATGGCGCAGCTTATCATTAGATATAATCTCGCAAATAAGTGAAATATACAAGACTGATATTCAAAGTATGACTGACATAAGAATGCATGCATATATACTAGGGCTGGTTCCTGCCTGTTAAGGTAGATACCAGATTTAGCTGTAAATGGGGTACAGTTTCAGGCAATTTCTAATGCCTTCATTAATATTTGCATCAAACAAATGCCCCTTGGACATACTTATTTAGTGAGTGCCACGGTACTTTGCTAAGGTGTTGGCACTATGCCAGGTATGGCATGAATGTCACAGGTGCCTGGTGCCTACGAAATATTACAATATTGCAACTGTACAATAGCAAAGGGAGTACCCTGGCATCCTTCTCTGGGTAGGGTGCCAAATTACTCAAAGTGGGGCACTGTGCCATATGGGCACAAGTGCCAGGAGAACTCGGTGGCTCTAGTACGCTACCTGGACATTCTATGCCTCTGACTTTCTGCCTTGAATTTCTTTTAGGGTAATGGTTCGATGTTTAAGGAGGAGTTGTTGGAACAGAGTCCAGGGAATGCTCTAGAGTGCCACCTACTCTGGCTGTTGTGACAACTGAAGCAAGGGCAGTGCCAAGAATTTCTGCCAATTCCCGTCACAATTCCTTGATCTCAGTGACCAACCGAGATTCTTGAGAATTTTCCACCAGAACCTTATCTTCTGAGGACTGGGAAAGATACGAAATAGTAGTTGTGGTCATGAGAGGTTCGCAGGTTTCAATGACCAACTCAGGCATGGGTTGTGAGGCTGTGCCCGGGGATGAGCTTCCACTGTGGTCAGGGGAATCCAGAGGGGACCCTAGTAAACTTCCAGTTGGCTCTCTTACTAATACTGGTAGAGGGGTCAAGCTGGGAGAAGAGAGGTGGGCTGGAATGGGATCTCCTGAAGGGAGATCTATGGCATGCTCTGGCACTGCCACTAAGGTACGACCAAGCACAGGAATTATATTTGGAAATGGCTCAACGCTTGGGATAGACAGAGAGTGGCACTGCTCTGGGCACTCAAGTAGCACTAGCAGGGATTTTACATCAGGAATGCCCGATGAAGCGAGAGTGAGTGCAGGGCCCCTGGGTGGCCTATAGGAGGGCTGTGAACGGGTTTCCTGTCCCAGGAGGAGGTCATAGCCTCCAGGAAGGTACTTGGCTATTTCAAGTGTGCAGATCTTGGTTCTGTGGGGCCTGGTGACCCTCAAACGAACTGTTGGGAGAGTCGGTTTCAAATAATTGATACCGTTGATGGTGATGAATTTGTTTTTCAATTTTAGCCCCATAGGGGTCCTTGTCTTCCCATATCAGGGAGTGTCTTCAAATACCTTGACCTGGCATGCAGGGTAGCAACCTTGAGGAGGCACCAAAAATATAGGACCCTTGGCTGGAGGGCCTAAGGATGGATAATTGGGAACTGCCAATTGAATGGCGGGTGTAGTTGCCTTGCTAGGGCAGTCCTTTCAGATGGTAGAGTGCCCATAGATTTTGCATGTAGTGCAATAAAATTTGCTGAAATTCTTTTGAGGAGCTGGGTGAGATTATTGATGTTGAGTGTATTGAGCAGGGGGAGGTGTTGCAGTGGTTCCCCCTTTAGATCAGCACTGGGATTCCAAGAGTTCTTTCCTTTCACAGTGAGTGCATATAGGAGGTTTAGAAGAGGGCCCATTTTTTGGTTGGGCTGGCACTGAGGTGTGACCAGGAGGAGTTATCTTCCAATTCAGGGAACTGGCAGAAGGATGGAAGGTTTCCCAATCATCCACTAAGTGGCAGCATTCAGCGAGTGTCTTGGTACACTTCTCACTTAGGTGTGTAGCTAAAGAACTTGGGGCCTAATAAAAGAAATCCTCCAGCTTCATGCGGTCTAGAAGGTCCTAGAAATTTTTTGCATTTGAAGGCTTCCAGCCAATGCTTAATAGCCTGAGTCTTATGGTAGGCCTAATCTGCCCAGATTTGACCCACCTCCTTGGGTAGACCGTGCCAATGTTGTCTCCATCGCTCAGGAGCAATCTCGTAGGCTTTGATGACTGCTTTTCTGACCTGTGCGAGGTCCCCCTTAGCACCATTATCTAAGGAACGGAAAATAACCAGTCCCTTGCTGCCCATGTGTTTGGCAAGGATCAGGGAGATCTCCGCTGCAGTGGGGTTGTAGTTGCTGGAGATGCACTTCATTTGTTCGAGCCACACCTAATGTTTTGCGTCATTCTTCTTCGGGATTAGCGAGCTCATGCTGATGATGGCGGAATTTGTGGACACCGGAGTGTGATACTCGGCCCTATGTTGGGTGAGTGCCATGGCACTTTCCTAGAGTGACCTTTCAAACTCTAGTTAATATCTTCACTTTCTTCCCCTTTCCAGGTTTTCTATTTCAGCCAATTTTCTCCCTTCTTTTGCTAGGGCTAGTTCATGCCTCCTTAGCTTTTCTTCTTTCTCCTCTTCTAACCTGCTTAGTTTTTCCTCCTTCTCCTCCTCTAACTTTCTTAGTTTTTCCTCCTTCTCCTCCTCTAACTTTCTTAGTTTTTCCTCCTTTTGTTGCATGGCAGCGAGCTGCTCATATACTCAAATGTTCAGTTGCTCCCCCTTGAGGGACATCCCCTTCCTGACTTCCAGGAAGGTCTTGTAGCTGTCGGCAGACATGTTGCTGTGCTTGTTGTGGGTCTAAGGTTCAAAAATAATCCATTCAGCACTTATTTCTAGGTAATTCCGTTGCTAGATACCAGAGAAAAGCTAAATGTAAAGCTGGGGTTACTACCCCCAGAGGGAGATCCAAGAAATGGAGTCGTATATGGTAAAGGGTGAGATTGTCACAATCACGGGACCCTGCCCTATAAAGATTCCCAATTTCAAAAGTCCCAACGAGAGAGGTGCCGATATAAGCCCATGCACTACTTGCGGACTGTACACAAGGCAACACTAGCCGCATTCCATGTTAGCACCCACCCCACTAGAATGATGTTTACCATGGGAGGGAGAGAATGAAAAACAGGGGTGGGTCACCGGGTGACACGGGCCCCTCCCCAGAAATAGATTTTTCCTTTGTCAAAATCCTTTTTCTGGATCGGGGTCCCGTGTCAGCCGGTGAAATAATAACAGAGAAATAAACATCATTCTTATGCTAATAAAGACTTAAAACAGAGACATTGAAAACTAGGAGAATTCTACCTTGAACATTAGTAAGGTCCTCTAAATTCATGTAATGAAAATAATGTAAGTGGTCACCATCTAAGATCATGAGCTTAGGATTGAACCTGAATAGGCTTGTATTAAGAAAATACTTTCTGCCTAATAGCAGACACGATGAACTGTACCCCCCCCCCTTTTTTTAAAAAGAGAGGATCTGACAAAATTGTGAGGTCCTGTCTAAAAAAGCCTGTAAGGAGAAAACTGGGCACAGAAACAGACCTTGTAAAAGGGGAGTACTTTCCAAGGTGACCACCGAAAATGAGGACCTTCAACTGTAGATAGAAAGTTAGGGTGAGGAATTCGCAACACTACCCCTGATGAGGGGAAACCAAAATGATTGGTTCCGCTAGACAGGGCAGACAGTACAGGAAAACTAACACTAGAAGCTAAGCTGATTAAAAATTTTGGGTCTTCCCCAACAAGGAAAGGTAAGAACAAGATGATTGTTGGTTACCGAAGCTAACTCCGATACATTACTCAAAGACCAGGAAACCGAATGTGGACGGAGTACTGGTCTTAGACGAACACAGACCTTAGGGATGAAAGTTAAGAGCCTGTGAGTCTGGTTCCAACAAAACACTTTCCTCGAGGCCAATGTGGCCGCATCATTACTGTAGCTTCGAAAACTATGTGAAGAGTGCTAGTTACTTAACTGCAGAACCATACTGCAGTAGAGTAGGATCCCTTAACTGATTTTGGGAAAACAGTAATAACAGGACCAATATCAGTTTCCTCCTAAACTGTAAGATTCACAAAGACCACAAAGCCAGGGCATCATAGCTTGAGGGGGCTGACGCAGGCTGAGTTTATACCAGACGTGACAGCTTGATAGTTTGTGGCTGAATTGGGTTGCAAACAGACCTGCTTCCAGGTCCAGGAAAAGGTCACAAGACTACCTGAATGACGCTCCGTCTAAGGCCTATTCCGACACCAGGGGGGAGGCCCTGGATAGGGAAAAAGTAGTGACCTTTTGGACCCCTACGAGAAGGGTGGTAGACAGAGGCACTTGTGTCTGTTGGTTATGGAGAAGAATGAACCATAACCTGAATACAAAGTGAAGTGTGAAGTAGGTAGGTGGTGGGCCGTGCAAGCAGTTGCATGGAATGGAAATTGGCACTGCTTTTGGCAGGGTGTGGTTATGCAATGGTGTGGGCCAGTGGATGGCACTGCTAGCAAATGAGAGAGTCCCTATGGTAGGCTACTCGGTAAAGGGAGTGCTCCTTTGGTAAGGTGGCAGTGGCACTAAGCGCGCAGTCGTTCCTGAGAACTAGTAGGTGGTCCACAGGGTGGAAATGGATGGCACTGGGACAGACACTAAAATGAGGTACTTCAGTCAAGTGTCTATGAATACTGTGAGAAGTGCTCCCTATGGAAAGAATGGCACTGAGAGCATTCCTTGGTGTGAGTGGGTGGCACTGAAGTGCAGGGAAGGTGAAGGATATGCTGGTGGCACTTGGTGCTGGGTGGCACAGATGCAGGTTGTGCTATGATACACAGAAGTGGTGGTGGCACTTAGGTGTCAGGGGTACAGAGGCCCAGATATGTGGCACTCATGGTACGGATGGGCATGGAAACACGGTGCAAAATTAGCTAGAAGCTCAAAATCTGTAGGCACTCAATGTGCGGTGAAACAAGTGGGCCAGTTATGCGATAACCACTCACTGGTGGGAACACACAAGGTGTGAATGGATGATAACATGGCTCAAGTTACACATATGACGCAGACTTGGAGCAGGCACCCAGTGTGCAGTAAGATCACGGGGTAAGTTAGACAGAACACATGAAACTTGTAAAACACGACAGTCAGTTATTTACCGAGTGCAGAGGCGAGGTTCTGAAGAATGAAAGTGCCACACGGTGAAAGTGGTATGCTGGTGTGGATGAGTTCAATGAACTGGGTTTGTGGCACGTAAGAGTGTGGTCTCATTCCAGCGAATCGAGTAAAATCTGCTCTCGATACCCACTATTCAAGTAGCTTGGCTGTGGACAGGAACACTGAAGTAAAGGCATTGTGATCGTGGAATTGATGGGAATGTCAGCGTCAATGGGTTTGCGAAAATGTTACAGTGGTTGGTGAGCAGAACCGACTTCCAGGGTTCAGTGAGTAACATTCGTAAACTGGTATTGTCTTGCACAAAGCAAGTTGGAAGGCGACAGTTTGTATAGATACACAGTGATTGCATATAAATGTTACACTAGTATGTTACTCACGACTGGGAATTCCAACGACTTATCTCAAACGTGATGGATGTATCATTAATGAGTGATTATGCCTACTAAAGGGTAGACTTTTAGTAAAAAAGAATTACCATGGTTGGTAAAAATTACAAATGCTATTGTAGATTACTGACAGTTATGCAAAAGTCTGTTGCATGTGACCCAAAAGGAATTTAAAATGACTTGGTAAGAAATGTATGGTGATCGTGATTGTGTGAGAATCATTTCCATCAAGGTTATATGATAGCTAATGGCTGCTGACAGCTGACAGTTTGCCCAAATTGCTGCTAAAATTTTACAGTTACAGTTGATGTGTGCACAAGGTGAGATAGTGGCTCCCACTGTCAAAACAAAAAAGATATACACACGAGCGTATGCAAAAGTTAATAACACTCAAAAGCATGAATGATAATTTGCAGGGACTAAGAATTTCAAAATTGTAACATTAATTTTCATACAAGCAGAGGCAGGGTGTGATGAAAACCATGTTGGTGGTGGGTGGGGCATGCACACCAAGTCTATATTACCTTGTTAATGGGGTAGGTTGCCTGGTATGACTTTCCTAACTAAGCAGATTTAATAAATTTCACTAGGTGAATAGACAGAAAGTTTGCACTTTTTGTTATGGCGTCTATTTTGGCTTTAAGGCCACAAATAAAATTGTTTCGTCTTACGTGTGTGGTAGAAAGATGGTATTTTAATACATGTTCAACGATCCCATGCTTTGTCAAAAAGATCCAGGGATGAAGGGCGATAATAAAACGATATCTTCTGGCTTCTGTTTATTGCTCAGCTATATTTAAGAAGGGGCATAGAAGAATATACAGAATACAAAAGTGTATACAATAGAATCATAGCATCAGAGCTCAATACTCAATAAGGAATCATATCCTACATACATGAGGTAGAACTTATAGGATCGAAGCCTGTGTGTCAGATTCAGTACTAAACAGTAATAATTGATTATACTTACACATTTAAGTATAATCCTTTGCTCTGTGTATGGGCTTGGCCTTTTTCTAGATGTCTTTTGCCAAAATGGAGCATGAGAGTCGTGGAGTGGTGGCACTTCAAGCAGCTTCCCCTAAATATAGGTTTTTTATGCCCTTTTTGGGTGTGAATGTTGCCAATGAGCCGATTACTTTACATTTACTGTCTCTCTCCTAAAACCTTTGCTGTTGTGCTTGAATAATCTCATACTAAGGTGTCTGCTTTTAAGAATGAGCAACTTTTATAGTTGGCATGTATGAATTGTTTATGCAGCACCTGCAATTATTTAAGGTTAATTTAGTTTTAAGTGAAAATGAAACTGATGGCGCAGCTTATCATTAGATATAATCTCGCAAATAAGTGAAATATACAAGACTGATATTCAAAGTATGACTGACATAAGAATGCATGCATATATACTAGGGCTGGTTCCTGCCTGTTAAGGTAGATACCAGATTTAGCTGTAAATGGGGTACAGTTTCAGGCAATTTCTAATGCCTTCATTAATATTTGCATCAAACAAATGCCCGTGGACATACTTATTTAGTGAGTGCCACGGTACTTTGCTAAGGTGTTGGCACTATGCCAGGTATGGCATGAATGTCACAGGTGCCTGGTGCCTACGAAATATTACAATATTGCAACTGTACAATAGCAAAGGGAGTACCCTGGCATCCTTCTCTGGGTAGGGTGCCAAATTACTCAAAGTGGGGCACTGTGCCATATGGGCACAAGTGCCAGGAGAACTCGGTGGCTCTAGTACGCTACCTGGACATTCTATGCCTCTGACTTTCTGCCTTGAATTTCTTTTAGGGTAATGGTTCGATGTTTAAGGAGGAGTTGTTGGAACAGAGTCCAGGGAATGCTCTAGAGTGCCACCTACTCTGGCTGTTGTGACAACTGAAGCAAGGGCAGTGCCAAGAATTTCTGCCAATTCCCGTCACAATTCCTTGATCTCAGTGACCAACCGAGATTCTTGAGAATTTTCCACCAGAACCTTATCTTCTGAGGACTGGGAAAGATACGAAATAGTAGTTGTGGTCATGAGAGGTTCGCAGGTTTCAATGACCAACTCAGGCATGGGTTGTGAGGCTGTGCCCGGGGATGAGCTTCCACTGTGGTCAGGGGAATCCAGAGGGGACCCTAGTAAACTTCCAGTTGGCTCTCTTACTAATACTGGTAGAGGGGTCAAGCTGGGAGAAGAGAGGTGGGCTGGAATGGGATCTCCTGAAGGGAGATCTATGGCATGCTCTGGCACTGCCACTAAGGTACGACCAAGCACAGGAATTATATTTGGAAATGGCTCAACGCTTGGGATAGACAGAGAGTGGCACTGCTCTGGGCACTCAAGTAGCACTAGCAGGGATTTTACATCAGGAATGCCCGATGAAGCGAGAGTGAGTGCAGGGCCCCTGGGTGGCCTATAGGAGGGCTGTGAACGGGTTTCCTGTCCCAGGAGGAGGTCATAGCCTCCAGGAAGGTACTTGGCTATTTCAAGTGTGCAGATCTTGGTTCTGTGGGGCCTGGTGACCCTCAAACGAACTGTTGGGAGAGTCGGTTTCAAATAATTGATACCGTTGATGGTGATGAATTTGTTTTTCAATTTTAGCCCCATAGGGGTCCTTGTCTTCCCATATCAGGGAGTGTCTTCAAATACCTTGACCTGGCATGCAGGGTAGCAACCTTGAGGAGGCACCAAAAATATAGGACCCTTGGCTGGAGGGCCTAAGGATGGATAATTGGGAACTGCCAATTGAATGGCGGGTGTAGTTGCCTTGCTAGGGCAGTCCTTTCAGATGGTAGAGTGCCCATAGATTTTGCATGTAGTGCAATAAAATTTGCTGAAATTCTTTTGAGGAGCTGGGTGAGATTATTGATGTTGAGTGTATTGAGCAGGGGGAGGTGTTGCAGTGGTTCCCCCTTTAGATCAGCACTGGGATTCCAAGAGTTCTTTCCTTTCACAGTGAGTGCATATAGGAGGTTTAGAAGAGGGCCCATTTTTTGGTTGGGCTGGCACTGAGGTGTGACCAGGAGGAGTTATCTTCCAATTCAGGGAACTGGCAGAAGGATGGAAGGTTTCCCAGCATTCAGCGAGTGTCTTGGTACACTTCTCACTTAGGTGTGTAGCTAAAGAACTTGGGGCCTAATAAAAGAAATCCTCCAGCTTCATGCGGTCTAGAAGGTCCTAGAAATTTTTTGCATTTGAAGGCTTCCAGCCAATGCTTAATAGCCTGAGTCTTATGGTAGGCCTAATCTGCCCAGATTTGACCCACCTCCTTGGGTAGACCGTGCCAATGTTGTCTCCATCGCTCAGGAGCAATCTCGTAGGCTTTGATGACTGCTTTTCTGACCTGTGCGAGGTCCCCCTTAGCACCATTATCTAAGGAACGGAAAATAACCAGTCCCTTGCTGCCCATGTGTTTGGCAAGGATCAGGGAGATCTCCGCTGCAGTGGGGTTGTAGTTGCTGGAGATGCACTTCATTTGTTCGAGCCACACCTAATGTTTTGCGTCATTCTTCTTCGGGATTAGCGAGCTCATGCTGATGATGGCGGAATTTGTGGACACCGGAGTGTGATACTCGGCCCTATGTTGGGTGAGTGCCATGGCACTTTCCTAGAGTGACCTTTCAAACTCTAGTTAATATCTTCACTTTCTTCCCCTTTCCAGGTTTTCTATTTCAGCCAATTTTCTCCCTTCTTTTGCTAGGGCTAGTTCATGCCTCCTTAGCTTTTCTTCTTTCTCCTCTTCTAACCTGCTTAGTTTTTCCTCCTTCTCCTCCTCTAACTTTCTTAGTTTTTCCTCCTTCTCCTCCTCTAACTTTCTTAGTTTTTCCTCCTTTTGTTGCATGGCAGCGAGCTGCTCATATACTCAAATGTTCAGTTGCTCCCCCTTGAGGGACATCCCCTTCCTGACTTCCAGGAAGGTCTTGTAGCTGTCGGCAGACATGTTGCTGTGCTTGTTGTGGGTCTAAGGTTCAAAAATAATCCATTCAGCACTTATTTCTAGGTAATTCCGTTGCTAGATACCAGAGAAAAGCTAAATGTAAAGCTGGGGTTACTACCCCCAGAGGGAGATCCAAGAAATGGAGTCGTATATGGTAAAGGGTGAGATTGTCACAATCACGGGACCCTGCCCTATAAAGATTCCCAATTTCAAAAGTCCCAACGAGAGAGGTGCCGATATAAGCCCATGCACTACTTGCGGACTGTACACAAGGCAACACTAGCCGCATTCCATGTTAGCACCCACCCCACTAGAATGATGTTTACCATGGGAGGGAGAGAATGAAAAACAGGGGTGGGTCACCGGGTGACACGGGCCCCTCCCCAGAAATAGATTTTTCCTTTGTCAAAATCCTTTTTCTGGATCGGGGTCCCGTGTCAGCCGGTGAAATAATAACAGAGAAATAAACATCATTCTTATGCTAATAAAGACTTAAAACAGAGACATTGAAAACTAGGAGAATTCTACCTTGAACATTAGTAAGGTCCTCTAAATTCATGTAATGAAAATAATGTAAGTGGTCACCATCTAAGATCATGAGCTTAGGATTGAACCTGAATAGGCTTGTATTAAGAAAATACTTTCTGCCTAATAGCAGACACGATGAACTGTACCCCCCCCCCCCTTTTTTTAAAAAGAGAGGATCTGACAAAATTGTGAGGTCCTGTCTAAAAAAGCCTGTAAGGAGAAAACTGGGCACAGAAACAGACCTTGTAAAAGGGGAGTACTTTCCAAGGTGACCACCGAAAATGAGGACCTTCAACTGTAGATAGAAAGTTAGGGTGAGGAATTCGCAACACTACCCCTGATGAGGGGAAACCAAAATGATTGGTTCCGCTAGACAGGGCAGACAGTACAGGAAAACTAACACTAGAAGCTAAGCTGATTAAAAATTTTGGGTCTTCCCCAACAAGGAAAGGTAAGAACAAGATGATTGTTGGTTACCGAAGCTAACTCCGATACATTACTCAAAGACCAGGAAACCGAATGTGGACGGAGTACTGGTCTTAGACGAACACAGACCTTAGGGATGAAAGTTAAGAGCCTGTGAGTCTGGTTCCAACAAAACACTTTCCTCGAGGCCAATGTGGCCGCATCATTACTGTAGCTTCGAAAACTATGTGAAGAGTGCTAGTTACTTAACTGCAGAACCATACTGCAGTAGAGTAGGATCCCTTAACTGATTTTGGGAAAACAGTAATAACAGGACCAATATCAGTTTCCTCCTAAACTGTAAGATTCACAAAGACCACAAAGCCAGGGCATCATAGCTTGAGGGGGCTGACGCAGGCTGAGTTTATACCAGACGTGACAGCTTGATAGTTTGTGGCTGAATTGGGTTGCAAACAGACCTGCTTCCAGGTCCAGGAAAAGGTCACAAGACTACCTGAATGACGCTCCGTCTAAGGCCTATTCCGACACCAGGGGGGAGGCCCTGGATAGGGAAAAAGTAGTGACCTTTTGGACCCCTACGAGAAGGGTGGTAGACAGAGGCACTTGTGTCTGTTGGTTATGGAGAAGAATGAACCATAACCTGAATACAAAGTGAAGTGTGAAGTAGGTAGGTGGTGGGCCGTGCAAGCAGTTGCATGGAATGGAAATTGGCACTGCTTTTGGCAGGGTGTGGTTATGCAATGGTGTGGGCCAGTGGATGGCACTGCTAGCAAATGAGAGAGTCCCTATGGTAGGCTACTCGGTAAAGGGAGTGCTCCTTTGGTAAGGTGGCAGTGGCACTAAGCGCGCAGTCGTTCCTGAGAACTAGTAGGTGGTCCACAGGGTGGAAATGGATGGCACTGGGACAGACACTAAAATGAGGTACTTCAGTCAAGTGTCTATGAATACTGTGAGAAGTGCTCCCTATGGAAAGAATGGCACTGAGAGCATTCCTTGGTGTGAGTGGGTGGCACTGAAGTGCAGGGAAGGTGAAGGATATGCTGGTGGCACTTGGTGCTGGGTGGCACAGATGCAGGTTGTGCTATGATACACAGAAGTGGTGGTGGCACTTAGGTGTCAGGGGTACAGAGGCCCAGATATGTGGCACTCATGGTACGGATGGGCATGGAAACACGGTGCAAAATTAGCTAGAAGCTCAAAATCTGTAGGCACTCAATGTGCGGTGAAACAAGTGGGCCAGTTATGCGATAACCACTCACTGGTGGGAACACACAAGGTGTGAATGGATGATAACATGGCTCAAGTTACACATATGACGCAGACTTGGAGCAGGCACCCAGTGTGCAGTAAGATCACGGGGTAAGTTAGACAGAACACATGAAACTTGTAAAACACGACAGTCAGTTATTTACCGAGTGCAGAGGCGAGGTTCTGAAGAATGAAAGTGCCACACGGTGAAAGTGGTATGCTGGTGTGGATGAGTTCAATGAACTGGGTTTGTGGCACGTAAGAGTGTGGTCTCATTCCAGCGAATCGAGTAAAATCTGCTCTCGATACCCACTATTCAAGTAGCTTGGCTGTGGACAGGAACACTGAAGTAAAGGCATTGTGATCGTGGAATTGATGGGAATGTCAGCGTCAATGGGTTTGCGAAAATGTTACAGTGGTTGGTGAGCAGAACCGACTTCCAGGGTTCAGTGAGTAACATTCGTAAACTGGTATTGTCTTGCACAAAGCAAGTTGGAAGGCGACAGTTTGTATAGATACACAGTGATTGCATATAAATGTTACACTAGTATGTTACTCACGACTGGGAATTCCAACGACTTATCTCAAACGTGATGGATGTATCATTAATGAGTGATTATGCCTACTAAAGGGTAGACTTTTAGTAAAAAAGAATTACCATGGTTGGTAAAAATTACAAATGCTATTGTAGATTACTGACAGTTATGCAAAAGTCTGTTGCATGTGACCCAAAAGGAATTTAAAATGACTTGGTAAGAAATGTATGGTGATCGTGATTGTGTGAGAATCATTTCCATCAAGGTTATATGATAGCTAATGGCTGCTGACAGCTGACAGTTTGCCCAAATTGCTGCTAAAATTTTACAGTTACAGTTGATGTGTGCACAAGGTGAGATAGTGGCTCCCACTGTCAAAACAAAAAAGATATACACACGAGCGTATGCAAAAGTTAATAACACTCAAAAGCATGAATGATAATTTGCAGGGACTAAGAATTTCAAAATTGTAACATTAATTTTCATACAAGCAGAGGCAGGGTGTGATGAAAACCATGTTGGTGGTGGGTGGGGCATGCACACCAAGTCTATATTACCTTGTTAATGGGGTAGGTTGCCTGGTATGACTTTCCTAACTAAGCAGATTTAATAAATTTCACTAGGTGAATAGACAGAAAGTTTGCACTTTTTGTTATGGCGTCTATTTTGGCTTTAAGGCCACAAATAAAATTGTTTCGTCTTACGTGTGTGGTAGAAAGATGGTATTTTAATACATGTTCAACGATCCCATGCTTTGTCAAAAAGATCCAGGGATGAAGGGCGATAATAAAACGATATCTTCTGGCTTCTGTTTATTGCTCAGCTATATTTAAGAAGGGGCATAGAAGAATATACAGAATACAAAAGTGTATACAATAGAATCATAGCATCAGAGCTCAATACTCAATAAGGAATCATATCCTACATACATGAGGTAGAACTTATAGGATCGAAGCCTGTGTGTCAGATTCAGTACTAAACAGTAATAATTGATTATACTTACACATTTAAGTATAATCCTTTGCTCTGTGTATGGGCTTGGCCTTTTTCTAGATGTCTTTTGCCAAAATGGAGCATGAGAGTCGTGGAGTGGTGGCACTTCAAGCAGCTTCCCCTAAATATAGGTTTTTTATGCCCTTTTTGGGTGTGAATGTTGCCAATGAGCCCGATTACTTTACATTTACTGTCTCTCTCCTAAAACCTTTGCTGTTGTGCTTGAATAATCTCATACTAAGGTGTCTGCTTTTAAGAATGAGCAACTTTTATAGTTGGCATGTATGAATTGTTTATGCAGCACCTGCAATTATTTAAGGTTAATTTAGTTTTAAGTGAAAATGAAACTGATGGCGCAGCTTATCATTAGATATAATCTCGCAAATAAGTGAAATATACAAGACTGATATTCAAAGTATGACTGACATAAGAATGCATGCATATATACTAGGGCTGGTTCCTGCCTGTTAAGGTAGATACCAGATTTAGCTGTAAATGGGGTACAGTTTCAGGCAATTTCTAATGCCTTCATTAATATTTGCATCAAACAAATGCCCGTGGACATACTTATTTAGTGAGTGCCACGGTACTTTGCTAAGGTGTTGGCACTATGCCAGGTATGGCATGAATGTCACAGGTGCCTGGTGCCTACGAAATATTACAATATTGCAACTGTACAATAGCAAAGGGAGTACCCTGGCATCCTTCTCTGGGTAGGGTGCCAAATTACTCAAAGTGGGGCACTGTGCCATATGGGCACAAGTGCCAGGAGAACTCGGTGGCTCTAGTACGCTACCTGGACATTCTATGCCTCTGACTTTCTGCCTTGAATTTCTTTTAGGGTAATGGTTCGATGTTTAAGGAGGAGTTGTTGGAACAGAGTCCAGGGAATGCTCTAGAGTGCCACCTACTCTGGCTGTTGTGACAACTGAAGCAAGGGCAGTGCCAAGAATTTCTGCCAATTCCCGTCACAATTCCTTGATCTCAGTGACCAACCGAGATTCTTGAGAATTTTCCACCAGAACCTTATCTTCTGAGGACTGGGAAAGATACGAAATAGTAGTTGTGGTCATGAGAGGTTCGCAGGTTTCAATGACCAACTCAGGCATGGGTTGTGAGGCTGTGCCCGGGGATGAGCTTCCACTGTGGTCAGGGGAATCCAGAGGGGACCCTAGTAAACTTCCAGTTGGCTCTCTTACTAATACTGGTAGAGGGGTCAAGCTGGGAGAAGAGAGGTGGGCTGGAATGGGATCTCCTGAAGGGAGATCTATGGCATGCTCTGGCACTGCCACTAAGGTACGACCAAGCACAGGAATTATATTTGGAAATGGCTCAACGCTTGGGATAGACAGAGAGTGGCACTGCTCTGGGCACTCAAGTAGCACTAGCAGGGATTTTACATCAGGAATGCCCGATGAAGCGAGAGTGAGTGCAGGGCCCCTGGGTGGCCTATAGGAGGGCTGTGAACGGGTTTCCTGTCCCAGGAGGAGGTCATAGCCTCCAGGAAGGTACTTGGCTATTTCAAGTGTGCAGATCTTGGTTCTGTGGGGCCTGGTGACCCTCAAACGAACTGTTGGGAGAGTCGGTTTCAAATAATTGATACCGTTGATGGTGATGAATTTGTTTTTCAATTTTAGCCCCATAGGGGTCCTTGTCTTCCCATATCAGGGAGTGTCTTCAAATACCTTGACCTGGCATGCAGGGTAGCAACCTTGAGGAGGCACCAAAAATATAGGACCCTTGGCTGGAGGGCCTAAGGATGGATAATTGGGAACTGCCAATTGAATGGCGGGTGTAGTTGCCTTGCTAGGGCAGTCCTTTCAGATGGTAGAGTGCCCATAGATTTTGCATGTAGTGCAATAAAATTTGCTGAAATTCTTTTGAGGAGCTGGGTGAGATTATTGATGTTGAGTGTATTGAGCAGGGGGAGGTGTTGCAGTGGTTCCCCCTTTAGATCAGCACTGGGATTCCAAGAGTTCTTTCCTTTCACAGTGAGTGCATATAGGAGGTTTAGAAGAGGGCCCATTTTTTGGTTGGGCTGGCACTGAGGTGTGACCAGGAGGAGTTATCTTCCAATTCAGGGAACTGGCAGAAGGATGGAAGGTTTCCCAATCATCCACTAAGTGGCAGCATTCAGCGAGTGTCTTGGTACACTTCTCACTTAGGTGTGTAGCTAAAGAACTTGGGGCCTAATAAAAGAAATCCTCCAGCTTCATGCGGTCTAGAAGGTCCTAGAAATTTTTTGCATTTGAAGGCTTCCAGCCAATGCTTAATAGCCTGAGTCTTATGGTAGGCCTAATCTGCCCAGATTTGACCCACCTCCTTGGGTAGACCGTGCCAATGTTGTCTCCATCGCTCAGGAGCAATCTCGTAGGCTTTGATGACTGCTTTTCTGACCTGTGCGAGGTCCCCCTTAGCACCATTATCTAAGGAACGGAAAATAACCAGTCCCTTGCTGCCCATGTGTTTGGCAAGGATCAGGGAGATCTCCGCTGCAGTGGGGTTGTAGTTGCTGGAGATGCACTTCATTTGTTCGAGCCACACCTAATGTTTTGCGTCATTCTTCTTCGGGATTAGCGAGCTCATGCTGATGATGGCGGAATTTGTGGACACCGGAGTGTGATACTCGGCCCTATGTTGGGTGAGTGCCATGGCACTTTCCTAGAGTGACCTTTCAAACTCTAGTTAATATCTTCACTTTCTTCCCCTTTCCAGGTTTTCTATTTCAGCCAATTTTCTCCCTTCTTTTGCTAGGGCTAGTTCATGCCTCCTTAGCTTTTCTTCTTTCTCCTCTTCTAACCTGCTTAGTTTTTCCTCCTTCTCCTCCTCTAACTTTCTTAGTTTTTCCTCCTTCTCCTCCTCTAACTTTCTTAGTTTTTCCTCCTTTTGTTGCATGGCAGCGAGCTGCTCATATACTCAAATGTTCAGTTGCTCCCCCTTGAGGGACATCCCCTTCCTGACTTCCAGGAAGGTCTTGTAGCTGTCGGCAGACATGTTGCTGTGCTTGTTGTGGGTCTAAGGTTCAAAAATAATCCATTCAGCACTTATTTCTAGGTAATTCCGTTGCTAGATACCAGAGAAAAGCTAAATGTAAAGCTGGGGTTACTACCCCCAGAGGGAGATCCAAGAAATGGAGTCGTATATGGTAAAGGGTGAGATTGTCACAATCACGGGACCCTGCCCTATAAAGATTCCCAATTTCAAAAGTCCCAACGAGAGAGGTGCCGATATAAGCCCATGCACTACTTGCGGACTGTACACAAGGCAACACTAGCCGCATTCCATGTTAGCACCCACCCCACTAGAATGATGTTTACCATGGGAGGGAGAGAATGAAAAACAGGGGTGGGTCACCGGGTGACACGGGCCCCTCCCCAGAAATAGATTTTTCCTTTGTCAAAATCCTTTTTCTGGATCGGGGTCCCGTGTCAGCCGGTGAAATAATAACAGAGAAATAAACATCATTCTTATGCTAATAAAGACTTAAAACAGAGACATTGAAAACTAGGAGAATTCTACCTTGAACATTAGTAAGGTCCTCTAAATTCATGTAATGAAAATAATGTAAGTGGTCACCGTCTAAGATCATGAGCTTAGGATTGAACCTGAATAGGCTTGTATTAAGAAAATACTTTCTGCCTAATAGCAGACACGATGAACTGTACCCCCCCCCCCTTTTTTTAAAAAGAGAGGATCTGACAAAATTGTGAGGTCCTGTCTAAAAAAGCCTGTAAGGAGAAAACTGGGCACAGAAACAGACCTTGTAAAAGGGGAGTACTTTCCAAGGTGACCACCGAAAATGAGGACCTTCAACTGTAGATAGAAAGTTAGGGTGAGGAATTCGCAACACTACCCCTGATGAGGGGAAACCAAAATGATTGGTTCCGCTAGACAGGGCAGACAGTACAGGAAAACTAACACTAGAAGCTAAGCTGATTAAAAATTTTGGGTCTTCCCCAACAAGGAAAGGTAAGAACAAGATGATTGTTGGTTACCGAAGCTAACTCCGATACATTACTCAAAGACCAGGAAACCGAATGTGGACGGAGTACTGGTCTTAGACGAACACAGACCTTAGGGATGAAAGTTAAGAGCCTGTGAGTCTGGTTCCAACAAAACACTTTCCTCGAGGCCAATGTGGCCGCATCATTACTGTAGCTTCGAAAACTATGTGAAGAGTGCTAGTTACTTAACTGCAGAACCATACTGCAGTAGAGTAGGATCCCTTAACTGATTTTGGGAAAACAGTAATAACAGGACCAATATCAGTTTCCTCCTAAACTGTAAGATTCACAAAGACCACAAAGCCAGGGCATCATAGCTTGAGGGGGCTGACGCAGGCTGAGTTTATACCAGACGTGACAGCTTGATAGTTTGTGGCTGAATTGGGTTGCAAACAGACCTGCTTCCAGGTCCAGGAAAAGGTCACAAGACTACCTGAATGACGCTCCGTCTAAGGCCTATTCCGACACCAGGGGGGAGGCCCTGGATAGGGAAAAAGTAGTGACCTTTTGGACCCCTACGAGAAGGGTGGTAGACAGAGGCACTTGTGTCTGTTGGTTATGGAGAAGAATGAACCATAACCTGAATACAAAGTGAAGTGTGAAGTAGGTAGGTGGTGGGCCGTGCAAGCAGTTGCATGGAATGGAAATTGGCACTGCTTTTGGCAGGGTGTGGTTATGCAATGGTGTGGGCCAGTGGATGGCACTGCTAGCAAATGAGAGAGTCCCTATGGTAGGCTACTCGGTAAAGGGAGTGCTCCTTTGGTAAGGTGGCAGTGGCACTAAGCGCGCAGTCGTTCCTGAGAACTAGTAGGTGGTCCACAGGGTGGAAATGGATGGCACTGGGACAGACACTAAAATGAGGTACTTCAGTCAAGTGTCTATGAATACTGTGAGAAGTGCTCCCTATGGAAAGAATGGCACTGAGAGCATTCCTTGGTGTGAGTGGGTGGCACTGAAGTGCAGGGAAGGTGAAGGATATGCTGGTGGCACTTGGTGCTGGGTGGCACAGATGCAGGTTGTGCTATGATACACAGAAGTGGTGGTGGCACTTAGGTGTCAGGGGTACAGAGGCCCAGATATGTGGCACTCATGGTACGGATGGGCATGGAAACACGGTGCAAAATTAGCTAGAAGCTCAAAATCTGTAGGCACTCAATGTGCGGTGAAACAAGTGGGCCAGTTATGCGATAACCACTCACTGGTGGGAACACACAAGGTGTGAATGGATGATAACATGGCTCAAGTTACACATATGACGCAGACTTGGAGCAGGCACCCAGTGTGCAGTAAGATCACGGGGTAAGTTAGACAGAACACATGAAACTTGTAAAACACGACAGTCAGTTATTTACCAAGTGCAGAGGCGAGGTTCTGAAGAATGAAAGTGCCACACGGTGAAAGTGGTATGCTGGTGTGGATGAGTTCAATGAACTGGGTTTGTGGCACGTAAGAGTGTGGTCTCATTCCAGCGAATCGAGTAAAATCTGCTCTCGATACCCACTATTCAAGTAGCTTGGCTGTGGACAGGAACACTGAAGTAAAGGCATTGTGATCGTGGAATTGATGGGAATGTCAGCGTCAATGGGTTTGCGAAAATGTTACAGTGGTTGGTGAGCAGAACCGACTTCCAGGGTTCAGTGAGTAACATTCGTAAACTGGTATTGTCTTGCACAAAGCAAGTTGGAAGGCGACAGTTTGTATAGATACACAGTGATTGCATATAAATGTTACACTAGTATGTTACTCACGACTGGGAATTCCAACGACTTATCTCAAACGTGATGGATGTATCATTAATGAGTGATTATGCCTACTAAAGGGTAGACTTTTAGTAAAAAAGAATTACCATGGTTGGTAAAAATTACAAATGCTATTGTAGATTACTGACAGTTATGCAAAAGTCTGTTGCATGTGACCCAAAAGGAATTTAAAATGACTTGGTAAGAAATGTATGGTGATCGTGATTGTGTGAGAATCATTTCCATCAAGGTTATATGATAGCTAATGGCTGCTGACAGCTGACAGTTTGCCCAAATTGCTGCTAAAATTTTACAGTTACAGTTGATGTGTGCACAAGGTGAGATAGTGGCTCCCACTGTCAAAACAAAAAAGATATACACACGAGCGTATGCAAAAGTTAATAACACTCAAAAGCATGAATGATAATTTGCAGGGACTAAGAATTTCAAAATTGTAACATTAATTTTCATACAAGCAGAGGCAGGGTGTGATGAAAACCATGTTGGTGGTGGGTGGGGCATGCACACCAAGTCTATATTACCTTGTTAATGGGGTAGGTTGCCTGGTATGACTTTCCTAACTAAGCAGATTTAATAAATTTCACTAGGTGAATAGACAGAAAGTTTGCACTTTTTGTTATGGCGTCTATTTTGGCTTTAAGGCCACAAATAAAATTGTTTCGTCTTACGTGTGTGGTAGAAAGATGGTATTTTAATACATGTTCAACGATCCCATGCTTTGTCAAAAAGATCCAGGGATGAAGGGCGATAATAAAACGATATCTTCTGGCTTCTGTTTATTGCTCAGCTATATTTAAGAAGGGGCATAGAAGAATATACAGAATACAAAAGTGTATACAATAGAATCATAGCATCAGAGCTCAATACTCAATAAGGAATCATATCCTACATACATGAGGTAGAACTTATAGGATCGAAGCCTGTGTGTCAGATTCAGTACTAAACAGTAATAATTGATTATACTTACACATTTAAGCATGACATGTTCCTGCTTTTCCCTCGATTTATCTCTTTCACTAATTGACTCCCTGGCTAAATTCCTGACTAGCTGAGTCTTGCAATTTGCCAACATGCAGTAGCAATAGTTCCTGACTAATCTACCTAAATGGCAACACTGCTAAGTGGAACAGAAATAAATTTCTGACTCACATCAGGACCAAACCCAGGTTTTTTAATTGAAAGGCAAGGTCGCTGCCCACTAGGCCCTACAAGTCGAAAAAGAAGTTGGAACCTGAGGGCAACTACATCCAAGGAATTACTTGGGCAAGCTAACTGCTTCCATACCAGCATATTTTCCCCAGCTTCCCGACTCAGCAGTGACCCAATTGACAACATTTCATTCGAACTATCCCTTCTGAGTGAATAAGATAGTAATAATCAACACACAATCATGTGTGGAACAGAAATAAACTTCTGATTCACATCGGGATCAAACCCAGATCTTTCAATTGAAAAGCAAGGGCACTGCCCACTAGGCCACACAACTCAAAAGAAGTTGGAACCTGAGGGCAACTTCCCCCAAGGAATAACCCGAATCATTGCTGAGTCGGGAAGTTGGGGAAAACACTCAGGTATGCAAGCACTTAGCTTGGCCAGGTAATTCCTTGGGTGCAGTTGCCCTCAGGTTCCAACTTCTTTTATGACTTGTATGTCCTAGTGGGCAGCGCCCTTGCCTTTCAATTGAAAGATCTGGGTTTGATCCCGATGTGAGTCAGAAATTTATTTCCGTTCCACACATGATTGTGTGTTGATTATTTCTATCTTATTCACTCAGAAGGGATAGTTCGAATGAAATGCTGTCAATTGGGTCATTGCTGAGTCGGGAAGTTGGGGAAAACATGATGGTATGCGAGCAGTTAGCTTGCCCAGGTAATTCCTTGGGTGCAGTTGCCCTAAGGTTCCAACTTCTTTTATGACTTGTACGGCCTAGTGGGCAGTTCCCTTGCCTTTCAATATAAAGACCTGGTTTCGATCGCGATGTGAGTCAGAAATTTATTTCTGTTCCACACATGATTGTGTGTTGATTATTTCTATATGCACATGTACATATATATATATATATATATATATATATATATATATATATATATATATATATATATATATATATATATATATATATATATATATATATATATATATATATATATATATATATATATATATATATATATATATATATATATATATATATATATGTGTGTGTGTGTGTGTGTGTGTGTGTGTGTGTGTGTGTGTGTGTGTACATTATATATATATATATATATATATATATATATATATATATATATATATATATATATATATATATATATATATATATATATATATATATATATATATATATATATATATATATATATATATATATATATATATATATATATATTTACGTTTTTCCGTGGTTTTTGTTTGAGATACTCTCTGTGAGACAGGTAGCAACAATTTAAGGTAATTTAGCCTTGTGATTCTGACTTCGTGGGTCCAGGAAAACGTAAAAAAAAAGAAAAAACAAAGGAGAATTTCATATGAGCATAGGGCTCTTGTTACTGAGGGAAATATTACGTAAAACACGTGGGCAAATTTAAAGGAGTGTATTTACATAAATTATATCAGTACGGGAAAGAGAAACTCAAGTAGATTACTATCCTGAAGGGGATTCCTACGGGATTGAATGAAACTGGGGGATTCCAGACACAGTCCGAGAAGCTTCCATGAAATAGGGTCCCTCTGAAATGAGAGATATGCACATTATACGCCAGTAATGAAAATAGACAAAAGAATAATGAATTCGAGGCTGCACTGAGGGTGCCAAAGGAGTAATAAAGAATTAATACTGCCGATGCAAGAGGCGCACGGACATTAGACAAGGGATTCTTTCTGGCTTTCTATTTAAGCAAATGTTATGAGACAAAAGCGTGACTGAAATGGGGCTCTTCCAAGGGCACTTTACCGTAGCAGATTTTCCGAGGGCGCGTAGAAGGCGGTCCGTGGATGACTTGCGATTTCCGAGGGCGAGTTTCTTCCACGTGGGGAGATGCAAGGGCTTCTGTAAAGGGGCAAGGCGATGGGGACTCCTCGAAACTCCAAGCAATGGTGTGTGGGCTCGAGGCAGGCCAACGGTGGAGCGAACACTTGGAATGCGGTCGAAGGGCACGTGGAAAAAGTATACTTTGGAAAGGGCCACGTGGGTAGGATGCAAGGGCATCGATGGGGCCAGGTGTTGAGGATGTCTTCACTCCATATCTTCCAGCCCGCGTGTTTGAGACAGAGGCCTTGTGTGTTCTGCTTTTATCTCCTCCTATGGGGCAGGGGGCACTCCCAACATATGGGGGGGGGTGTCGAATCATCTTCAGCTGATGCCCGCAGGAGTTTTGCCTGTAAGGAAACTACCAGACAGAAATCACTTCGCCTCGAAGATCTGTTTGAAAAGGAGTGGCTTTTAATCTTTTAAACCCTTGTATTCTGACCGTGCTAAGTCGATAGACAGATGATCTATCGATCGGGTGGCTGGCAGTAAATAAAACAACAACACAACCAACAACAAAGAGGGGGGGGAGGCAACTTGCTAGCGAATTCTTGCTAATCATAATATATATATATATATATATATATATATATATATATATATATATATATATATATATATATATATATATATATATTATATATATATATATATATATATATATATATATATATATATATATATATATATATATATACATATATATATATATATATACATATATATATATATATATATATATATATATATATATATATATATATATATATATATATATATATATATATATATATATATATATATATATATATATATATATATATATATATATATATATATATATATATATATATATATATATATATATATATATATATATATATGTATACATATACATATACATATACATACATATATATATATATATATATATATATATATATATATATATATATATATATATATATATATATATATATATATATATATATATATATATATATATATATATATATATATATATATATATATATATATATATATATATATATATATATATATATATATATATATATATATATATATATATATATATTATATATATATATATATATATATATATATATATATATATATATATATATATATATATATATATATATATATATATATATATATATATATATATATATATATATATATATATATATATATATATATATATATATATATATATATGACTATTTATCACATCACCGTGATTCATATACAATCAGTAAGCTACAAACGTCCTTTAATATCCAATTCGCTCTACCTCGGAAATAATATATTTTCATATATGTTACCGAAGGGGAATTTTTTAGTTGATAATAAGTTCGTCGTCCCTTGGGCTTGAACCAGCGAAGGACAAGAACTCAGGACTACAGTGGACGCATGATTATACATTACAAAGTCACCTCAAAACATGAAATAGCTGAAAATTATATCAAAATACAGAACACAAGAGTTATCTGTAAGAAATAAAGACATCTCAAAATTATAGACATCAAATCAAAACATTCGCATAATCTCACATTATAATATTATAATATCATATATATATATATACATATATATATATATATATATATATATATATATATATATATATATATATATATATATATATATATATATATATATATATATATATATGTTTATATATATATATATATATATATATATATATATATATATATATATATATATATATATATATATATATATATATATATATATATATATATATATATGATATTATAATATGAGATTATGTGTATGTTTTGATTTGACTACTATAATTTTGGTGTCTTCATTTCTTACAGATGACTCTTGTGTTCTGTATTTTGATATAATTTTCAGCTATTTCATATGTTTTGAGGTGACTTTGTAATGCATAATCATTCATGTTTGTAACACACTGTGTTCGTGGAAGTTAAAGTTTAAGTGCTGTAGAGAGAGAGAGAGAGAGAGAGAGAGAGAGAGAGAGAGAGAGAGAGAGAGAGAGAGAGAGAGAGAGAGAGACCCTACACGTCCTTACAGGACCTTACAATTCGTTCGGGTTGCCCTAGGTCCCTCAGTGTGAGGCACCTTTGATGTCTACCAGAGAATTGCTAACGCATCTTCTGGTATATTTTGCATCTTCCAGTCTTGGATGGTCTGGGATGGATCTTAGATATTTGTCGAGCTTATTCTTAAACACATCTACGCTCACTCCTGTTATGTTCCTCAGATGAGCTGGTAGCGCTTTGAATAGACGCTGCATTATCTCTCTCTCTCTCTTTAGTACATTATTGTGTCTAAAGGGTATATATATAAAGTTGGTTATCCTTCTTCCACAGAAGCATAAGTTTTGTCAAATTCACCCACTAAGTGTATGACTTTTGTAAGAGTGATCTAAGGTGTTTATACTGTGCAAGCATTGTGAAAATGTGTTTTACTATTTTCTGTTGAAGAAGGTAGGATTCTTACTTGATATGTTTTGTACTGTTGATGTGATAGACAATTATTATTTTGATAAGAGGTGGATAATATCTCTTATAGTGAGTTCTAATGTGTCTGGCTGCTTACTATATATTACTAAGTGCATATCATTGTGATTTGGCAGTGTTGTCTTTGAGGAAGTTTAAGAAAGACGTGAGTTTAGCTCTTTTTTTTTTAAATGAAGGTAATCTTTTGAAAGATTGATATCATCTTTAAACATATTTTTGTCTTAGTGAAATTGCTGTTGGCATATTTCCATTTTTGCATATTTCATTCTTATGTCTCTCTTATCATATTGCTCCAATTTTATAATTACACAGTGTTTTCCAAAGTTTATGTTGGTGATTACTTAGCATTTTGTTAGTGCATACGTATTATTGAGATTTCAGTGAATACCAGTATTGACTCCCATTTATTAATGTCTTAGTGAACACTTGGGCTAGTTGCAGATGTTCAGACTTATATTTAAAACTTGAGTGAGAGTTAATGGTTCAGATTTTACTTAACCAAATTGCTTTCTTGATAAATTAAAGTTTTGTGAATTAATCTTGATTAAGAAATACTTAAATCTTACGCTGTTGTCAAGTAATAGTAAATCTTTTTGAGATTGTGAATTCTGCTATAACTTTTGAACTTAGAAATAAATTTGTCTGTTTAAAGTTTTAAAAGCACTGTGTTTCATTTTGACCACCAGTGATTAGAGAAATTAATGAATGTGTACAAGGTAAGTGATATATCTGTCTAGTTCTCCTTTATCAAAGTGAAATAGAACCAGGGAAACCTTTATAGTGTTTGATGAAGTGATGCCCATTTTCCACTAGTCTGTTTATAGCCTATTAGTTATTACCTTACCCATAACTTGATAAAGTTACACTGATTTTTCAAGTGATAAGCAAGTTTTAAGGAATCACTGTACCTTTAGAGTATTCAGTCTTAATATTTTTGTTATGAGGTTTCAAGTGTCTGGCTGAAGTGAGGTAACTTTTTGGTCTTATTATTGTGTAATAACCAGGTACTTGATCACTTTGTGACAATATATATATCTATCTATCTATACATACATACATACATACATACATACACACACACACACACACACACACACACACACACACACACACACATATATATATATATATATATATATATATATATATATATATATATATATATATATATATATATATATATATATATATTTGCTGTTTGACCTCTCTTTTTGCCTCTTAGTAGAACAGGATTAATTTTCTAGTTAAAGCTAGGAAGAAGACAGATTTCTCACGTGAGAGAAGGTGAGCAGGAGCAGTTGTTTTCAAACTAAATTCGCCAACCATCCAAGGGTGGGAAGCTTAAACTCATAGAAGACATAGAGGGGATACAGTTTTGCTAGGCCAGACCTTAGTTATACTGTTGTTAAAACTCACTTTTCTCTATCCTGTGTACTGGTGAGTTTATTGTCATTTCAGTTCAGGCTCTCGTAGGAGTTGAAGCAAACAGTGAGAATCTACCCCAGGGCCACTAGATTCTCAACTCCGTTGCCATAGAACACGGACATGTTTCGTGCTGTCCTACAAGCACTCTTTGTCTCCACCTTGATTCAACACGAGCGAGAAAATTGTTATTCCAAGTGGACCAAGGAATCTTATGCAACTAATCACTGCACTAGGTCAACCAGCAGTAAGTCTGATCTGACAATTACCCCCAGTTCTCTTTCCCCTCAACTGAAACTGTCATTTTTTCCTTGTTCAAGTTTTTCTCTCTTAAACAGTCGCTGACTAAGAAATCCTAGTAAAACATATCCCATTCATGAAGTCATCTATTAAGTACAATCATTGTTGTCTAGTGAAGTCACGTAACTTATCCTCCATGGTGTTAAAATTATTCTTAACCTAAGAATCATTCCCTGGTGATTAAGTAATGACGAGTGAGAGTTTCTGTAGCACAAGATTGTTATCTGGATACATCTTTTCCAGAATTGCGTACTCCTCGGGCCTGAACAAAATCCTCTTTCTTGGAGAAGAATCTACATCATCAGTACCACGAAGCCTCAATTCGACCTCACAGTTAAATGCCTTATAAAGCATCTGAGAGGCTCATAAATCTGTTGTGTTCACGTCTATGTAGCATTTAGGTATTTGTCCTCAGTAGGACTAATATTCTGAGCTGCTGTTAGCTCATGTAAACAAACCATTTCATTTTATTTTACTTTTGTTGAAACTAATGTTCCAGTAAGTTTGCTGAATTCATTCATATGGTTATGAAATAAACCTCTATTCTTTGTTAACAAGTGTTAGCTGGAAACCTGATCTAATTAGTGTCTGTCCTTTAGAGTTAATTTCAGTTTTATTTGACAGAATTATGTGGGTGTGAGGTAAAGCAAGGCAATATAAATCCAGTTAACTAATTATTAAAGTTATTAGCTGAATGACCCTCGTAATGTTGGTGCTGTCTTGCCAAGATCCCTGTAACTAGCTTTTAGCTGATACTAGCTATCCCACAGAGATGTAAAGAACTTGGAAAATAATATACGAATTAATTCAAATATAAAAGTCGGATCATATTAGTTTCATGCAATATTCTCTCAGGTAAAAAAGGGTATATATGTTATATGAATAAGATAGGATTGGTAGGAAAGTGCAATAAATGAGCAGCATTTACAGTTTATGAATAGGAAAAGTAAAAAAAAAAAAAATACTGCATAGTTCAGGCAGGCCTGCATTGTAATCAAAGTTGTAGCTGAGTTATCGAGTCACATTCATTATTTTGCTATTTGCTGGCCAATGAGTAATGCATAATCATAAATTTTTGAACTAGTTAGCTTAGTGCATGACAAAGAAAATGAGAGGATGTTCCCAGTGCTTCTCTCATAGGGTAGGACTGACAATTTCGTAAGTCCCTAGAAAGGACAAAGTAACCATGTCAGTCTTAAAAGAGAGAGGCCACTGAATCAGCATCACGATGAGAATTACTTTCACTCTTGCGGAAATCATATTGAATTTCGCTTGCTTTTCTATTTATAACATTAATAACTGTATCAGTGTTTAATTCCATAATTTGCCTTTTCACATTAATGTAAATCAGGCCAGTAAGAACATCACGTGTTCATTCCTTTGTATGGTAAAGGGCCCGCAGAGAGCATGGCCGCAAGTACAGAAATTAATTACGACGTTTTCCATCTTTTTAAAGAAAAGTAACTCGCATTTGTGGCATTGTAAGTTTAAAATTTGCATTCCCAAATAAGCCTCAGCTGTTTTATAAGAGAAATTCGAGTGTTTTGTTCTTTTTGTACTGTGACACCACAAAGCAAAAGGTGGGAGATTGGTATTCCTCCGCCAATCACCGTTGCTTCCTGCCCGCTCACATTGCCATCAGCTGTGAACGGTCACGTGACCCCCCCCCCCCTATCTTGAGGGGCTGTCCGTGAACCAGTAGCCACCTTCTTGAGGTGTTGCCCATGAACCAGTAGCCGCCATCTTGAGGTGTTGCCCATGAACCAGTAGCCACCATCTTAAATTTCGGTGCTGGTGCAACCGAGACACGTGTGTCGTTATTCACCTGTGTGGAGTCACGAGCAGATGTCTCGCTCATTCAAAGAATCTTCCATTCATATGCACTGACTTGCGAACTACATGGCATAGCGCACTGTCGTACTCACAAATCTCTATAATAATTACTTCAATTAAAGGGAAAAACGAGGTAGACATAATTTCATATAAACGCTTCAAAGAAAGTTAGTCAATTATTCAGAAAATATAAAAAAGCTAGGAAATATAGAGGAAGTTCCTATACAAATACTCGTATACTTCTTAGCAGGAATCAAATAAAAAGGAAAATAAAAAAAAGAAACTCAGTATAATTTAACAATACTTACAAGTACAAGAATTAAAGGATATTACCTAGAATTAATAAGAGCATGGTGTAATAGGGCACGCTAATATTGGCAGGTAACCCATTGCCTAACAGAGCCAAATTAATCAAAGCATTCAAAATAAGAAAACCTGCTCATATTCATTTAAATTTTCTTTCTTTTTCTCTCATTTCTTACGCAGCGCAACCTTTGCCTATGCACTTGTGTGTTAGTACTTGCTAAATTTTCTTTTTCTTTTCTCTTTCCTTCACTTTTCTTAAGCACTTAGGTAACTGAGAGTGTACATGCACCGTCTTCACAGAAAGAACAGGCCGACATAGAGAGAAAAAAACACACTTCTGTCCCACAGATAGTTGAGGATAAGTTAAGAATTAACCAAAGATATTGACAACTGTCCACCATGAGTGAGGTCTGTTTATCCAGACTTAAGCACAAAGCCTTTCTCCCTCCTCATGAAAGGAAGTAGCACCGCTAGTACTAGGAACTAGTCACCCATGAGTGTCGAAGTAACCAAAATTGATTTTTTTTCTTTTCCACAGTGCCACTAACCAGAGGAACTGTCAAAACCCACTAAACGCTTACCTAACTGTTTTCTCTTACTTTTCCTTTTCCTCCCATTTATCAATTACACTGCTTGTGCAGAGTGACTTTCCACTTAGTACAATTAGTTGTACTCAAAAAGTGTTGATTCCTCAGAACGCACCGGCACCCTGGTGCCCCAAAGGTAAAAAGTCCTGCATGACTAAGCAAATACACCTGTACCTCGAGATACAGAGTGCCATAAGTGTGACCTTTGCATGGCACACTCAGACACAGTGCCACCTTATTGAAATGGTGCCACACCACTTAAGTGTCACCCACATCTGAGGGACACTTCTGCAATTTATAAGTCATTTCAGTTATCCAAGGTTGACAATCTTACCCAGCCTAACCTACCAGAACCATGGCAACAGAGCATTACAAAACCTTCATGGATCTGGGGAAGGAGTCAGGTCTCATGGGAAGGGATCTCACCAAGTGGGTAAAAGAACAGCTAGATGACTTGGCCAAGCAAGAGAGGGAAGAAAGAGCAGAACAGAGGAAGTATTAAGATGCAAAAGAAGAGAAAAAAAGACAGCATGAATTAGCCATCAAAGAGAAGCAGCTTGAGCTGGAGAAGGCAAAAAAATGAAAGTGCTGAAGCTCTGATTGCCCAACAAGTCACCAACCCCACACCTGCTGCACTATATGCTCCCACATCCACCATTAATTCCAAGTTGACTGAGGAAGAGCCAGAGGCATGGATGGAGGAAATAGAGAATCTCTTTGAAAACTGCAACACCACCGAGACAGAGAGGGCTTGCTTGCCGAGCACATGGAAGGTAAAGCTAAGAGAAGCGTCAAAGAGGCAACATGGTCAAAGTCTGTAGGGTCATAACAAAAGCCTATGAAATAACCCCAGAGAAATGGAGACGGTGGTTTTGAGGTCTTGTCAAGAAAGTTGGCTGGTCCTGGACCGAATGGGCCTGTCACAAGACCCAGTCCAGTACATGCTGGTTTGACTCCCTGTCATGCACCACATTTGAGGACATATTCAATCAGACCATGCTGGAGGATCTTTTCCAGTGTGTCCCTTGGCCCCTAGCTGTGTATGTCAATGACAAGCAGCCCACAACAGTTATGGAAGCCTGCCGTATGGCTGATTCCTGGGAAACCTACAACCAGTAACACAGCACATCTCAACGGCGCACAGTACAGCCTGGGTACCTCTCGGGCTAGACTCGCCCGAAGAACGGACTACCTAGCAAGCCCACATGCACCCACAGTAAGAAGGTGGGGCATGCTGAATCTGAGTGCCACTAAAAGTTGTGCACCATCAAGCCACCTCCTACTAATAACCAGAACTCCTCTCCATCCACTTCTGTTCTCCTCTCCACCAACAGCCACCATAGATAACCAAGCCCCTACAAAGGGCCCTTGTCAATCCTATGGTGCTGCCGGCCTCTATAGTTCTGGACATCCAGCCTTCACAAATCATGTCCCAGCCACCAAGTTCGTCAATTTAATAAGCACCACGTTCTCCACAGCCGGGCCGCGGAAGTTTCTTCCCACCAAGAAGCTGGATACCCAGTTCATCTCGGTGGCACCCCTTAATGGCTCTAGCCTTCTCGTAGCCCCACCAGTTATGATAGACACTGCTGCCAACGTTAGTCTGATTGACAGGCTCTTAAGTGCCAGGCAGTGCCACTGTTGATAAACAAACTTGGTGGGAGATGAAATGAGTAGAGGACCACACCAAATCAATTACCACAGTCATGCTCCAGGTCATGACACCTTGGGCCACACTACTTCACTGCCTTGGTGCAGTGAGTGGAATTCCTGTTGGTTCGGGACCCCACCATGGAGGCATCGACTGTAGGATCACCAAACCCGAGCACAGCCACTTTGACTGGTGCGCCACCAAAAGGGGAAATACCTTCTGCCCGCCGAAGTGGTCAACGGGAGGGGCACACTCAATGCAACTCCAAGCAAAGTCCTCCCTCTGCACGAAAGGACACTAAAGGGAAGCAGTACCGCTGTCGAGTGTGCAGGATGACAGGCCACTCCACTAATTGGGAGGGCTGCCCAAGTAAGCAACACTCAGTGGACGTCCCACATCAAGCATTTCCAAGAGGCTCTGACCTCCAGCTGGGACAGGAATCTCTGTCTCAGCCCAACTCAAGATACCTGCAACATATTGCACCTTTGGACCCCTTGTCAGGCATCCTTGACCAACAATCTCTTCCAATGCCACTTGGGAGCCCTGAGCAGTGCCACGCTCCATCCATCTCAGACGTAGAGCCAGCAATAGAATTTGACCCTGTGCCTGGCCCTACCATGGTGCCAGGTCCAGACAATGACGTGGATCCTCCTATGGGAGATCCAGGAACCTTCACTGCATTGATCCTAGCAATGTGTGAGCCTCTGACTCCCGGCACTTCTCCTTCCTCACCAAATCCATCCCCAGAGGATGAACCTTGGGTGGATTGAATTGCTACAGATTCTCAGGGAGACCAGGAACTGGCCTCCTCGGACACAGAGGTAGAGACTGCTCTTGTTCAGGTTGTCACAGCAGCGGGAGTAGGGAGCCCTCCAGTAGCCTCTGAGGTTACCCCTGACTTCGCGCCCGATAACCCCTCTGGCGAAAGCTTTCCTCAGTGTTGGTGCCCTCATCACCTCCTAGGACTGTCATGGATAGGCCTTGGAGAAACCCAAAGAAGAAGAAGAAGGAGCAGAAGAAAGCGAAGTGGTTGCAAGAGCCACAAGCTCCCCCTGGCACGCACGCCTCCTTGGCACAGTGCCTTTCCATCTCAGTGTGATCCTGGCTTCTGCCCAGAGAAGGTAGCCAGTGTGATCTCTGCCTTTGTGACAGCCTAGACCATCAGTAAGTAGTAGTAGTAACCTTGTGATTTCAATCTTGTAATGAGCATCAATAACTAAGCAAGTATAATTTGTAAGCCATTAATCGTAACTATTGGGAATAGAGCCATTGAGCTCGTGACGCACATGGCATACTACCTCAATTGAGGAAAGCATTTTCCATATAAAACCGAAGAGGAATGGGTCCCTCTCTCAGCCCAGTATAAAAACTCATTTAAAGAACTTCTGGTTACTACTTTGTTTACTATGATTATGCATTCTAGTGAAAGAAATTGTATATGTGTAAGAATTTTGTGATTCAGCTAGCTCATTGTCATTTACGTTGGTGGTACAGCAGTGTTCTAATGGGTTATGTCATAAAAAACACAATTGAATATACCATTTGTCTAGGGATAAATTTCACTAACATCAGAGGTACCATGTAAATAACCAAAGACACCTGTGAGTAGTGTTACGAGTCTGTCGAAAGTAAGCTATTAATGCTCATATCCCATTCTAGAGTCAGGTAGATCCCTAGCTAGCCGCATTGCAAGGGTAAAATCTGTTCAGGGAAAAGAGTAAAGTAATCTAGGCAAACAGTTTGCTTAGTACAGGCCTTCACACCTGAAAGTGAGTGAATGCCTTCTTAAGGGGGGGAAGCTATTACAAATATTTGCTGTTTGACCTCTCTTCTTGCCTCTTAGTAGAATAGAATTAATTCTCTAGTTGAAGCTAGGAAGTTTATAGATTTCTCATGTGAGAAAAGGTAAGCAAGAGCAGTTGTTTTCAAACTAAATAAGCCAACTGTCCAAGGGTGAAAGTTTAAATCATAGAAGTCGTAGAGAGGATACAGTTTTGTTAGGCCAGACCTTACTTATACTGTTCTTAAAACTCACTTTTCTCCACCTGTGCACTGGTGAGTCTATTGTCATTTCAGATCAGGCCCTGGTTGGAAGAGTTGAAGCAAAAAGAGAGAAGCTATCACAGGGTCACAAAAGACTCAACTCAGCTGCCATAGAACATGGAAGTGTTCCGTGCTGTCCTACAAGCACTCTTTGTCTCCTCCTTTGTTCAACATGAGTGAGAAAATTATTATTCCAAACAGACTAAGGAATCTTGTGCAACTGATCACTGCATTAGCTCAACCAGCAGTAAGTCTGATCCGAAAGTTACTCCCAGTTTTCTTTCCCTTTGACTGAAATTCTCATTTTTTCCTTGTTCAAATATTTCTCTGTTAAACAGTCACTTACTAAGAAATCCTAGTAAAACATATCCCACTAAGGCAAAGATCACGCCGGCTACCTCCTCTGGGTAGGAGCCAGGATCACTCTGGAATGGAAAGGCACAAGTGCCAGGGGGAGCTTGTAGCTTTTGCAATTACTTGGCTCTCTTCCCCCCGTCTTAATCTTCCTTGGGTTCCTCCAAGGCCTATCTATGACAGTCCTAGGAGGTAGTGAGGGCACCAACTCTGGGGAAAGGCCAGAAGGGCTATCGGGCTTGAAGCCAGGGGTGACCTCAGAGGCTACTGGAGAGCTCCCTACTCCGGCTGCTGCAACAACCAGAGCAAGAGCGATCTCAACATCTGCTTCCGGGTAGGCCAGTTCCTGGTCTTCCAGGGAAGGTGTAGCAGTAAGATCCACCAGAGGTTCATCCTCTGGGGCCAGTAGTAGTGATGAAGGAGAAGTGTCAGGTGCCGGAGTGAAGGTTCCTGGATCTCCCGTAGGAGGATCCATCTCATGATCTGGGTCTGGCATCATGATAGGGCCAGGCACAGAGTCCAACTCTGGGGGTGGCTCAACGTCCGAGATGGACGGAGCGTGGCACTGCCCAGAGCTCGCAAGTGGCAGTGGCAGAGATTGATGGTCAGGTATGCCTGACGAGGGGTCCGTAGGTGCAATACCTTGTGGATGGCTTGAGTTGGGCTAAGACAGAGATTCCTATCTCAGCTACAGGTCAGAGCCTCTTGGAGATGCTTGATTTGGTACGTCCGCTGGGCATTGCTTATTAGGGCAACCCTCCCAGTTAGTGGCGTGGCCTGTCACCTTGCAAGCTTGACAGCGGATCTGCTTCCCTTGATTGTATTTTCGTGCAGAGGGAGTACTTCATTGGTGGCCGTCCTTTCATGAAGAGAGAGGGCTTCACCTGGAATTGCACGGAGTTTGCTCCTTTTCATCGACCTCTTCAGTGGGTGAAAGGGAATTCTTCTTTTGGTGGCACGCTAGTCAAAGTGGCTGGGCTCGGGTTTGGTGGTCCTACAGTCTGTGTCTCCATTGTGGAGGTAGGGGGGCTACAGGGTGGTGGTGGGGAAGGGCTTCCCAAGAGGAGGTCCCGATCCAACAGGAATTCCACTCTGGGCCTGATTCCACTCACTACACCAAGGCAATGAGGTAGAACAAGGTGTCATGAACTGCAGCTCAACTGTGGGAATGGATTTGGTGTGGCCCTCTACCCATTTCTCCCACCGAGTTTGTTTGTCAACAGTGGCACTGGCTGGTACTTGGCCCATGTGAAACAGGCTAATGTCTGCTGCAGTGTCTACTGTAACCGGTAGGGCCACCGGCAGGCTACAGACACCAAGGGGTGTCACTGAGATGGACTGGGTATCCAGCCTCTTGGGATGAGGTATCTTCTGTGTCACAGCCACGGAGAATGTGGTGATTATTAAGTTGACAAACTTGGTGGCTGGGACATGATTTGGGCAGGCCAGATGTCCAGCTCTATAGTGGTTGGAAGCACCACAGGATCAACAAGGGTGCTTTGTTGGGGCTCAGTTACCTATGGTGACCGTTGGTTGAGAAGACTGAGTGGAAGTGGATGGAGAGGAGGTCTGGTTATTGGTAGAAAGCTGCTTTTTGGTACCCAACTTGTAGTGGCAATTGGATTTAGTGTGCCCCACCTTCTTACAGTGGGTACACGTAGGCTTGCTAGGTATTCCGTTCTTCAGGTGAGTCAAGCCTGAGGGGTACCCGGGTGGCACTATGCGCTGTTGAGATGTGCTGTGGGACTGGTTGTAGGTTTCCCAGGAATCGGCCATATGGCAGGCTTCCATTGGTGTTATGGGCTGCTTGTCATTGAGATACACTGCAAGGGGCTCAGGGGTACAATGGAAAGGATCCACCAGCATGGTCCTATTGAACAGGTCCTCAAATGTGGTGCACAACAGGGAGTCAAACCAGCGTGTATCGGACTGGGTCTTGTGACAGGCCCATTCGGTCCAGGACCAGCTGACTTCCTTGGCAAGACCTCGAAACCGCTGTCTCCATTTCTCTGGGGTTATTTCATAGGCTTTTGTTATAACCCTACGAACGTCTACCATGTTGCCTCTTTGACTCTTCTCCAGTGAGTGGAGGGCTGCCTTAGCTTTGCCTTCCATGTGCTTGGCAAGCACTAAGGCCCTCTCTGTCTCTGTGGTGTTGTAGTTTTCAAAGAGTCTTTATTTCATCCACCCATGCTTCTGGCTCTTCCTCAGTCCATTTGGGGACTAGGGAATTAATGCTTGATATGGGAGCATTTGCTGCAGCAGCTGTGGGTTGGAGGCTTCCTGGGTGGCCATAGCTTCAGCACTTTCCTTTTTTGCCTTCTCCATGTTGAGTTCCTTTTCTTTGATGGCTAATTCATGCTGTCTTCTCTTCTCTTCTCTTGCATCTTCCAGCTGCCTTTGTTCATCTTCATACTTCCTCTGTTCTGTTCTTTCTTTCCTTTCTTCTGCTCTTTCTTCCCTCTCTTGCTTGGCCAAGTCATCTAGCTGTTCTTTCACCCACTTGATGAGTGACACCTGCCTCCTTCCTCAGGTCCATGAAGGTTCTGTAATGCTCAGTCACCATGGTTCTGGTAGGTTAGGGTGGGCAAGATCGTCTACCTTGGATGACTGGAATGACTTTGAGTATGCTGTGTAAAGGTCACACTTATGGTACTCTGTACCTCGAGGTACTGGTGTATTTGCTTAGTCACACAGGACTTTTGTCTTTGGTGGCACTAGGGTGCCGGTGCGTTCCAAGGAGTCAACACTCTTTTGGAGTACAACTAATTGTACTAAGGGGAAAGGCACTCTGCCCAAGCAGAGCGTAATTAATAAGTAGGAGAAAAAGAAAGGTAAGAGGAAACAGATAGGTAACCGCTCCAGTTGGTTAGGACAGTGCCTCAGGTTAGTGGCACTCTGGAAAAGAAAAATCAGTTTTGGTTGCTTTGGCACTCGTGGGTGACTAGTTCCTAGTACTGGCGGTTCTACTTCCTTTCATGAGGAGGGAGAAAGGCTTTATGCTTAAATCTGGATAAACAGACCCCACTCATGGTGGCCAGTTGTCAATAACTGTGGTTGATTAACTTATCTCTACTATTTGTTGGGCAGAGGTGTTTTCTTTTTTTTATGTCAGCCACTTCTTTCTGTGAAGACAGTACACATACAATCTCAGCTACCTAAAGCACTTAAGAAAAGTGAAGGAACGAGAAAAGAAGAAGGAAAATGAGACAAGTACTAACACACAAGTAAGTAGGCAAATTTTGCACTGTGTGAGAAATGAGAGAAAAATAAAGAAAATTTAAATGACTATTAGAATGTTTTCTTATCTTGAATACTCTGATTGATTTGGTTATGTTAGGAAATGGGTTATCTGCCAATATTAGCGTGCCCTATTACACCATGCTCTTCTTAACTCTTGGTAAAATTCTTTAATTCGTGTACTTGTAAGTATTGTTAAATTATGCTGAGTTTCTTTTTGTTTTCTTTTTATTTAATTTCCTGCTCAGATGTATATTTGTTTAGGAGCTTCTTTTTTATTTCCTAGCCTTTTCATATATTTCCTGAATAATTGGCTAACTTTCTTTGAAGCATTTATATAAAATTATGTCTACCTAATTTTCCCTTTAATTGAAGTATTTATTACAGAGATTTGTGAGTGCAGTAGTACGCTACGTGAAGGAGTTCGCAAGTCGGTGCATATGAATGGAAGATTCTTTGAATAAGTGAGACATCTGCTCGTGACGTCACACAGGTGAATAACGACATGTGTCTCGTTTATACCAGCACTGAGATTTAAGATGGCGGCTATTGTATTCGCGGGCAACCCCAAGATTGTGGATGGATCACGTGACCACACAGCTGATGGGGAAGTGAGCAGGGAACGGGTAACGGCGATCGGCTGCAGAGGAACTCGCACTCCCGCCTCGCTTCACTATGTTATTACAATACGAAAGAACAAAACAATGGAATTCCTCTTAAACAACGACTTATGTGGGAATGCAAGTTTTAACTTAAAATACCACAAATGCCAGTTACTTTACGTTATAAAGATGGAAAACGAAGCTGTTATGATTTTTTTTCTTTGGCGCGTCGCAATTAGTTCCCACACTCGTCAGCCAGTCTCACTTTGGGCCCCCTTGCGATACAAAGGAATGGATACGTGACATTTTTACTCACCTGATTTACATTAATGAAAAGGCAAATTATGAAATTAAACACTGATACAGTTAGTAATGTTATTAATGGAAAAGCAAGCAAAATTTAATATGATTTTCACATGAGTGAAAGTAATTCTCGTCATAACGCTGATTCAGGGGTCTCTTTCTTTTAAGATTGACACTGTTGCTTTGTTCTATATCCTAGGGACTTATGAATTTGTCTCTCCTACCCTATGAGAGAAGCGCTGGGCACACACTCTCCTTCTCTTGGTCATGCCATAAGCTAATAAGTTCAAAAATTTAGATATCATGCATTACTCGTTGGCCAGCAAATAGCAAAATAATAAATGTGACGCGATAACTCAGCTACGACCTTGGCTGGAATGGGAGCCTGCCTGAACTTCCAACACTACAGGGTATTTTTAACTTTTCCTGTCCATAACTTGTAAATGCTTCTCATATACTGCACACTTTCCTACCTACTCTATCTTATTCATATAACAATGATATTAATATTACTTACCTTGGCCTGTATCCTATTTTGCTTGGGAGATATCGCATGAAATTAACATGATCTGGCCTTCATCTTTGAATTAATTCATATTTATTTACTCCAAGCTCTTTATATTTCTGTGGGATAGCTAGTAACAGCTAATGGCTAATTAATTACAGAGATCGCGGCAAGATATCACCAATGTTACGTGGGTTGGTCGGCTAATTAGTTTAATAATTAGTTACCTGTAGTTGGATTTATATCACCTTGTTTTACCTAAGATCATGCAATTCTGTTAGTTAAGGCTAAAATTAAACTCTGAAGGACAAATACTGAATAGATTAGGTCGCCAGCTAAATAGCGGTTTATTGCCTAACCCCATGAATTAATTTAGCAAACTTACTGGAAAACTAGTTCAGCAAAAGTAAAAATAAAAAGGAAATGTTTTATTTACAGGAGCTAACAGCAGCTCAACAGCAAAAGTAAAAATAAAAAGGAAATGTTTTATTTACAGGAGCTAACAGCAGCTCAAAATATTAGTCCTAATCAAGACAAAATACCTCGATGCTACATAAAAATGAACGCAACAGATTTATGTGCCTCTTCAAAACACTTTATAAGGCAGTTGACTGTAAGGAACGTCGAATTGAGGCTTCTTGGCGCTGATGATGCGTATTCTTCTCCAAGAAATAGGATTTGTTCAGGTCCAAGGTGTACACACTTCTGGGAAAGACGTATCCAGATAACAATCATGCACTACAGAAACTCGCTCGTCATTGCTTAATCACAAAGGGATGATTCTTATATCAAGAATAATACTTTTAACACCATGGAGGATAAGTTATGTGACTTCATTAGGCAACAATAATTGTACTTAATAGATGACTTCATAAATGGGATATGTTTTACTAAGATTTCTTAGTCAGTGACTATTTAAGGGAGGACAATTTGAACAAGGAAATGAGAGTTTCAGTTGAAGGGAAAGAGAACTGTTAGTAATTGTTACAGTCAGACTTACTGCTGGATGAGCTAATGCAGTGATCAGGTGCATAAGAATTTATTGGTCCGTGTGGAATAACAATTTTCTCCCTTGTGTTGAACAAAGGGGGAGAGAGACAAAGCGAGCTCAGAGAGAGAGAGAGAGGGCTTACCCGCTCTGATCTTAGGATGTCTGCTGAGACAGTCTGCTGATGCTCAGGCAATTTCTGGCTGCTTGCTTCAAAACTCCTCCTACCCAGGGTCTGACCTGAAATGACAATAGACTCGCCAGTATACATGATAAGAAGATTGATCTGTAGGAATAGTACCTCTAAGGTCTGTCCTAGCAAAACCTATCCCTGATTTACAGCCCTCTAAGCTAAAATTCTCGCCCGTTGGCAGGGAGTGGACGTTATTTTGAAAACAAACCCTGGGTTCCAGCCTAACTTCTTCGCATGCGAGCAGCCTACATTGTCTGCCCCTTTACTTCAATAAAGTTTAACTGATTATTCTACTAAGAGGCAAGGAAGGGAGGTCGAACAGTGAATATTTATATATTTAAATATATATATATATATATATATATATATATATATATATATATATATATATATATATATATAATTCTGGTGACTTGTAAAAGCGAGACTTTTCTTAAATGTTAAGCCACAAATATCGTTTATTATTCTGCACACTAATCTATATCTAGGGTATAACTTATACTCAAGGGAGAATTGAAATTGGTAAGTTCTCCGTTCCCAGTGTGATCTAAAACGCTTCGATGTTTAGGAACAGCGATAAATAGCGACTCTGACTTCTTTTTTTTTTAATCATATCTTTTGCTTTTTTGTCTTTAAACACCTTGCAAGGAAGCATTTTGTTATGTCAATATCCCTTACTGCATAAACTTTTGATCCATTAGATATATTAAATGTGCTTCACAAAACACTTCGCAGTACTGAATTATGCATATATTATATCCCGTGTAAATAGTGCAAGTTACACATTAAGGAATAAAAAATGGCAAGGATTTAATGTTAACAGTAATTCTTGTGAAGAGGCAGGCAGGTATGATATCCCTCAGAATTTCTCGATATTATCCATGTAATTCTCAGATAGTAATACATTCCTGCTTAGCTTACTTCTTCAAAAGAATTACTATTGACAGTAATTCCTTGCTATTTTAATTACTTATGTGTAATTCTTATTATATCCATGGGATATAGTTTGTGCATAATTAGTGCTGCAAAATATTTTGTGAAGGAGGTTTAATATATCCAATGGATCAAAATCTTATGTAGTAAGGGATATTGACATAACCTAATGCTTCCATGCAAGATATCTGAAGACAGAAACGAAATGAATCTAATGAAAAAGAATTGTTACACGTAATAAAGTCCTTTTGATTAGCAAATAATTATGATTTAATTTGCCCAAACCTCTGATAAAGCCACGTATGGAGCATTATTGAGTTTATTTACATTTGGTTTTAGACATAAGTTTGATAAAGCTAGATCAGAAAAATCTACTATTTAATTTTTAAATTGTTAATGTAAGCATTTACTTTAGCAACCGAGCTCTGAAAAACATAAAATTTCATATCATACATAAGCATATCTCCTCGTGGGATAAAATTATGCATATAATTAAGGAGAATTTCTTCTTATCGAGCTTTTTAACTAGAGGAATAGAACATATTAACAGAAATTTCATTATAGGTACAGGAAGTAAGTGACTGAGCCTCAAGCACATTATAGACGATAATACATACTTACAAGATTATTTGAAATGTAAATTTTAGCTGAAGATAAAGAAAACAACAGAAAAATGACTCTAAATAAATAGCAAATAAATTTTGAACTAAATATGTGAATTATCAGAAGTAACTTCAATGATTTATTGTTTGCAATAAAAACAAAGAGCCAAAGGACTAAAGAAGGAAACAAAAAATGTGAATTTGTCACTTGATCGCCTTCGTACAACAACTCCCCGATTAGAAATTAAATGAACACGTGTCCCCTCTTTTTTGAATACTTAATTTTCTTGTGAGAGAGGAAAGATCATAATTAAGTAGTTTCTTGACTTTCCCATCCAGTGAGGCCGCTGGACGTGTCTATCCACCACCCTCGAGAGCCACTGTCCAGCGGCCGCATATACGACATTCTTTGCTCATCCAGAGGTTCCCGGCCACCTGCTGTCCTTACTTGGTGGAGAGGATCCACTAGACTTCCAGCTACCTCAGACACAGTAAGTACAAGGATATTTAGCGTAAATGGCAGCCGTAATAACAGGTTAAGTTTTTTACTATCAAGATGGCATTGTAAAAATGGCTGTGAAATATGTATACACGTTCAATATAGGAATGCCTACGCCATTCGTGGACATATTTATAAGCAAATGCGAGTATATTAACAGTTGTATTGAATTTTCATAGACAACTCATGATGGAAATGTATCGACGTCCGTCGTTCGTTTACAACCGAATTCTTCTGATGATGGAGAGCTCCTGGCTTGCCGATCCGAAAATAGAAATATCCCAACGGCTGTTATAGAAGACAGTTGGATACTGAGCGTATATTGTAAGTAAAAATACCCACAAATATATACTGTATATATATGTGTGTGTCTGTGTTTTTGTGTGTGAGTATGTATGCTTGTATGTTTGTATTCATGCATGTATGTACAATTTTTACGTAACGATGCAATTACATAGAGAAATAAGCTATCTGTGGTGGTGTGCTGGTCAGATATGGTACTAGAACTGCCACAGTGGAGTAACTTTTAGAGCAATAGTTTGTCTTTTATTCAAACACCCGGAGACAACCTCAAATGCACAAGGCTGACTCTTTGGTTAATAATACTTGATCACCTATTAGAGATTAAGATTATGTTTTCTTGGTATTGGCTCCACAGTAATTCCCCAGAAAACAGCACGCCTCATTAATTCTCTCTCTCTCTCTCTCTCTCTCTCTCTCTCTCTCTCTCTCTCTCTCTCTCTCTCTCAGAAGAGGTGGAATTTCTTTTCGCTTGGACTGCAGTCTTCACCCTATTTCACACGTAGAGAGAGGATGATTATCACATGCACTGTTTTAGCGGCCATAATATGTGTAAAGGGTAGAGTAAACCTGAATGAATGACAATCAAAGACATAATTACACGTACAGGTGACAAAACAGCAGTGTACGTGGTAATGTGCAGACAAGAATACGAAGAAAAGATGAACAACATTTTAAACGACACAACGAAATTCATTAAAATCACCAAAGACTCTAAAAGACCAATTAAACGAAAAAAAATGGCACGATTAAGAAAGGAGGCAAACAAACAGTCCCATGAGAACTTTTTCCCGAACATCGTGACTTCAGCCTGGATATTGCTATGGCACAGTAAAAACCCATAAAAACGGTACTCCACTCAGACCGGTCGTATCCCAGATCACATCCCCCACCTACAAAATAGCCGAGACCTTGAACAACAATCTCCCCATACATACCGATGAAATACACTCTTTATTTACAGATATCTTGAGAGCTAAAAACCCAACCAAAGAAGTCGCATCAGTGGTTGTCGAAAGCTTGGTTACTAACATGCCAGTAGACACCACTATAAACATAGTCCTCAACCACATGTACTGTTTACAAGAAACCCCACCAAAAATCCAAGAAAAAACCATAAGTAGTATGCTCGAAACATGCGCAAAAGAGGCACCATTTTACTCCCACAGAGGAGAATTATTCTGGTAAGTAGATGGTGTAGCTGTGGACTCTCCTTAGGCATTCTTATAGCGAACGCATACTTGGCCAATTTAGAGGACACCGTATTCAGTAACCATGAATATCCGGAAATCTATGCAAGATGCATTGACGACATTTTCATCGGAATAAACAACAAACACGATACACAGAAACTGAAAGACATCTTTACAGAAAAATCCATGCTGAAATCCACCATAGAACACAACGTGGACCAAAAACTACCATTCTTAGACGTATTAGTAAACACAGGACACGGAGGTATGCATAAAGGCTGTGAACTTCTGTCAATGCCTTAATGGGAGAGGTGAGTGCCCAGGGGCATATAAACGGTCAGTAGTCCAATAATATGTGCGACGGGCCTTCACCCACTATACCACGTGGAAAGCGACACATGCTGAGCTGGACGAAGGTAACGTGATACAATCAGAAATACGTAGGCTTCATGACCGCTTGTAACAACAAAACAACACAAGAAAATAGGACAACAGATAACAATATATTATCAAACTAATTTTAACAACGAATACAACAACAACAACAGCAACATCATCGAGAAAATGATTAAGAAGGGAGTCATGCCGTGAGTCCCCTACACCGACATAAACGTAAGGGTATATTGCAGGCCCAACCTACTAGCATTCCTTTTATGAAAAATAGCACCTGTGGACCCACACCGAAGGAGATGACTACCAATGATGTTTATGAATTTATTTGCCCCGAGGAGGGATGCAGACCGTCCAGTGAAAGCTACATCGTGGACAGGACATCAACTACACTTAGACGAAGATTAATTGTGCACAGAAACACGGGAGCCATCTTTCAACGCTACACAGACAAGCACGACGAGAAACCATCGGTACAAGAACTCACAATAACAGAATACAAATGCAATACATATCGGGACATGACAATAACAGAAGGTGTGTGTATAACAACAAGCAAGCCCACCATAAGCGTCCAAATGGAAGAAGATAGGGCACTACCCTCTCACCGCCCCAGGGACAGGAGACAGGATCAAGGTCGTCGCCAAAACAAGCGAGCACTGCCCAAACACCACAGGCGAAGAAATTAATGATTTTATTAGCAATATAAGAAGTAGAAATAGAATGTAAAACTAATACAATAATGTAGTTACACCATGTAATAACATATTAGGTAAACATAATGCAAATAATTAACTAACCCCTTGTAAATTACGCATCATAAATGAAAGTAATAGCAACCTCCCTAATCCCAAACAGCCGTCCTCTTGGAGCTATAAATAGAATGGAGGATGTTTCTATGCATCAGTTCTTGCATGAAAAAGCCTGGACGCAGGCGAAACAAAATCGTAGCAAGTGAAATAAATGAAAACCATGCCACGACTGTGTGTCATTATCCAGAAGTGAGAAAATATGAAAAACGTTAGCACCAAAAAAGTCAATGCTACAAAGGCGATTACCTGCAACAGAAATTGTAAAAGAGAAAAGCTCTGCCCCCAATATATATATATATATATATATATATATATATATATATATATATATATATATATATATATATATATATATATATATATATATACACACACACACATATACATATCTATCAATCTATCTATCTATATATCTATATATATATATATATATATATATATATATATATATATATATATATATATATATATATATATATATATATATATTTGTAACAAATTGATCAAGCACCTGGTTATTCCACAAATAATAAGACCAGAAAGTTACCTCACTTCAGCCAGACACTTGAAACCTCATAACAAAAATATTAAGACTGAATACTCTAAAGGTACAGTGATCCCATAAAACTTACTTATCACTTGAGGAATCAATCTAACTTTATCAAGTTATGGGTGAGGTACAACTAATATGCCATAAACAGACTAGTGGAAAATGGGCATTGCTTCAACAAACACTATAACGGTTTCCCTGGTTCTATTTCACCTAGATAAGTCTCAGGTGAACAAACACATTCATTAATTTCTGTAGTCACTGGCGGTCAAAATGAAGCACTGTGCTTTTAAAACTTTAAACAGACAAATTTATTTCTAAGTTCAAAAGTTATAGCAGAGTTCACAATCTCAAAAAGATTTACTATTACTTGACAACAGTGTAAGATTTAACTATTTCTTAATCAAGATTAATTCACAAAACTTTAATTTATCAAGAAAGCAATTTGGTTAAGTAAAATTTGAACCATTACCTCTCACTCAAGTTTTAGATATGCACCTGATTAACTAAACTCAACACAAGTGGTCACCAAAATATTACTGACTGCATTCAAGTGTTCTCTGAAATCTCAGTAAGTATGCACTAACAAAATGCTAAGTAGTCACCAACACAAAACTTTGGAAAACGCTAATTATAGAATTAGAGTAATATGCTAACACAGACATATAAGAATGAAATATGCAAAAATAGAAATATACCAACAGCATTTTCACTAAGACAAAAATATGTTTAAAGATTATATCAATCTTTCAAAAGATTACCTTCACTTAAAAAAAAAAAAGGCTAAACTCACGTCTTTCTAAGACTTTCTCGAAGACAACACTGCCAAGTCACAATGATATATAGTAGTAAAATATAGTGGCAGCAAGACACATTAGAATTCACTAAAAGAGATATTGTCCACCTCTTATCAAAATAATAATTCTCTATCACAATAACAGCACAAAACATATCAAGTAAGAATCTTATCTTCTTCAACAGAAAACAGTAAAACACATTTTCACAATGCTTGTACTTATCCTTGAAACACTAAATAATAAAAAACGAGTTTCTTCATTGAACTATCACACAACCGCCATGCCCTTTTCGTGTGTGTTTGTATGTGTAACACACACACACACACACACACACACACACACACACACACACACACACACACACACATATATATATATATATATATATATATATATATATATATATATATATATATATATATATATATGTGTGTGTGTGTGTGTGTGTGTGTGTGTGTGTGTGTGTGTGTATGTGTGTGTGTATGTATATAAATGCATTTACCCTTATCTGTGTTAATTATCTTCTCAGAGTACCCTACTGTATAAAGCTATGCTTATACTGTATTCGTGGACATATTGAGCATACACACTCGCATGCACTGAGACAAATACAATACTATATATTTCATAATATTACTGAATTGTTAGTTAACTATTGTGGAACGATATACTTCCATAATCCCTTAAACAACTATCGCAGCCTTGTTCCATTGGTAATAGTCACAATTAAGAATAAAGCTAGCTGTTTAAGTTTTTAAATGCTGATTTTGTTGCTGATTATTACTCCAAGACATCATTAAAAATGAAATTATTTTAAAATATAGGGAAATAATATTTAATACCCACTATACATTCGTTATTGTTTAAGGACCATACATCTCCGCCATTCGCTATTAACCATTACTGAGTTTACTTCTAATCCCAAACTTTACTGCCGCAGATGCACCAACTGCAAGGGCCGCTTTGGGATCGTCCCTCAACCCGAATAATATCCGGGAAGGCGATGACGTTTACTTCGAGTGCGAAGTGCAAGCCAACCCAAGGGCATATAAAGTAGTCTGGAAACACAACGTAAGGGTTTTTTTATGCCCCTTTTTCAAAGGAGTAGCATATGCATCACACATATCGGTTTGGTGAAATATAATAATTATCCCAAAATCCTTATGTTTATATGTTTATAATCCAAATTAAGTTTTTTTATACCTATCCTATTACGGATTTGCTTGTTATATTTGAAAAAAAAGCATTCCATGCAATTATTGTTTGTTGTAGGTAAAATATTTGCAGATAGAATGGTCATATAAAGAGTTGGATGGATTATGAGAATTTATAATTTATTTATTAAACGGGTGAAGGAACAAAAGCATCAAATTAATAACTGTATATATATATATATATATATATATATATATATATATATATATATATATATATATATATATATATATATATATATATATACTCGTATATATATATATATACACACACACACACACACACACACACACACATATATATATATATATATATATATATATATATATATATATATATATATATATATATATATATATATATATATATATATATACTGTATATTGCTTATAATCACTCACACACGTGATTGTATATATCAAAGACCACAAGGGAGAAATACAAAATGGTTCTTAATCCTGACCGGTGTCGGCCTTATTGCTAAGCCATCTACAGAGGATCTTTGATATAAAATGGCAGAAATTAATAATATATATGCTAGCAAGAAGAATCCTGGCAGGTGTCAGCTTTATTGCAAAGTCATTCCAGAGAACTGATACAAGTGGTAGAAATTCATAAAGCATATGCTAGCAAGATAGTACATTCGAACATACAAATCGTTGAAAGCCAAGTATTTGCACTTGACAGGTATTTGTAGGTGGAGTTCTACCCTCATTAATGACAGGGCAAACTTTTGAAATCGTGTGGGACCCCGCTTCCCCTTTCGCCTTCTTTCAGGTACCTTCCTTAAAATTTCAACTTCTTGCATATTTTGCTATTCAGATTACAGGAGTAAATTTATACATGCTATGGCATGGCTGATGTTCATGTTCTCACCAAGACTTTCTTTTATATGAATAGATCCAGTGATGTTTCTTTCCATTGCATTAGTAGAATACAGTATCTTCTTTGCTCCTTCCCCATTGCTTTCGCTAACGTACAAAAATTCAGTTGTTCACTTGCTCATTTCTTACACATTAATTGTGCTGTTCTGTTCTCTTTTCTGATGTTTTTTGACCGATATAAATGTTATCACAAGACTTACTTGGAATCAGGCGACTTCTTTACAAGTACATGTTTCCTTGTTTTATTAATGTTCTTAACTGCTGCATTATCTGCAAAATTCTTAAGTAAATGGGTAGTATATTTGAAATTATTATTATATGGTGGTGCAAGCAGGATTTGAGTTACAAGTTTCTTTTTTTTTTTTTTTTTTTACATACGGCATGTTTTTAGACGTTGTTAATGCATTGCCTCATTTCAATTTCTTACCTATACTTTTTATCACATCTATGGCATTATCACTGTATTCATGGCTACACATACGTAATGCTCTTAAGTACGTGGATGTGAAAACTGATATCTTTACTTCATTGCTTTGACCAGAATAAAATTTAACTTCTGCAGAAATACAGGTGGTTGTGTGTATACTCGTACTCTCTATTTAAACCCGTTATTAGTTCTGCGTATTAGGCGATAATCCCAAAAGTATAGTCAACCACCCTTTTCAATTTCCATAGCGAATTTTATTGACGGTACTAATTCTTTTAAATTAAATAGTTATTTACACCTTCGTCATAGACACACACATTATAACATCAACATACCTTGTCCATACTACATTGTGTACAATGATTTTATTTAATAGTTTGCGTTTCGAAATGTTCCATGCACAAAGTACTTAATACTGTAGATAAAGGGTTATCCAATACCATATCAAAATTTAGCAAGTAAAATTCCCGTTGAATTCAAATTTACATTCATTTACAAAAATTTTAATTAATTCTATGTGCGTGCACTTGGAAAACGTTATATCCAGCTGTCTGTTCTCAATCGTATCCGCTAAAAACTCCAGCATAGCGTCAGTACCACCTGAGTGGAAACATCGCCTAGAAGATACTGTTATGGTATGGGAAAATGAGGTCAGTGTATCAGAATCGTAAGCAGGAACATCAAAATGAAATTAAATGCTGATCCAACGAAGCCCGTGGACTACCAACACCAGTCATGAATATTTCGTCAACATACCGAAGAGTCATAGAAATATGACTTGTAAAGCCACAGGTTAAATTTCACCTTGTCATATGGAGTATCGAATAGCTTGGAAATCACAACCGCACTATGTAATCTGGAAAAGTATAGGGACATTGCCAGTGAAGATATGAACATAATCAAGGGATATGTTTACGGAAATGTGAAAAAGCCAAACACTCCCAATGCCCATGAAAGATTTGTGGTAGCCATCGATGAATTGAAAAATGGTATAAATATGCACATGACTAAAGCCGACAAATCTGGTGCGTTGATAATCGTAAATAAATGTAATTAAAAAAAAGTGAATAATCTGTTGAGCAATGAAATGCATTCAAGGAACTAAATGAAAACCTTCCAGATAGACAGCTTGCATAACAATTTCAACAGAAAAATAAACACGCATACCCGTAATGGGGTAGAGCCTTCAGTGGTGCACTGTAATCTTTACTAAAGGTGCTTTGTACCATCTCTTCGACCCCTAGCTTAAACCCCTTTTATTCGTTTTACTCTACCTCTGTTCATATTCTCTTTCTTCTATCTTTCTTTCCGCCTCTTCTATCAATTGTTTCATAGTGCTCGTGAGGTTTTCCTCCTGTTACACCTTTCAAACCTTTCGACTGTACTCTCAATTTCCCTTTCTGCACTGAATGAAGAAAAAAAGTTAAGTATATCTTAGTTTAACCAGACCACTGAGCTGGCCCGAAGGATTAGACTTATTTTACGTGGCTAAGAACCAATTGGTTACCTAGCAACGGGACCTACAGCTTATTGTGGAATCCGAACCACATTATAGCGAGAAATTAATTTCTATCACCAGAAATAAATTCCTCTAATTCTTCATTAGCCGGCCGGAGACTCGAACTGGGGCCTAGCGAGTGCTACCGACAACTCCACCGACTCTTCCAACGAGGAACTTTAAATGACCTCACAGGTCCCAGCACTTGGCCTTTGGCCTCAGTTCTATGTTCCGTTCCAATAAACAGGCATAAAACAAATTTTCATGCTAAACCAGTTATTAGTTCGGTCGTTTCTGCATCTTACAATTTAGCAAAATGCACAATGGATATTCTTAACCCGTTGGTTGGTGCCATCTTTGAAGCCAGTGTAAAGACACTAAACAATGTACAAATTAATGCCAAACACACGCCAGTGAGTTTTGATGTGACTTCATTACTTACAATGATAGCGATTGGCGATCTGCTGGAGTTTTTAGGGGATATTATTGAGGACAGGCAGCTTGATATATCGCTTTCTGAGCACACACAAATAGAATTTATTATAATTTGTGTAAAATAACGTAAATGTGAATTCAGCGGGTAATTTTACTCTTAAAATTTTGGTAGGGCAATAGGCAACCCTTTATCTCCAGTGTTAGTAATTTTTAAATGGAATATTTCGAAAGAAAAATGTTAAACAAAATTGTTCACTGCAAAGTAGTATGGGCTAGGTATGTTGATTATGTGATATGTGTGTCCAGGAAACAAAAATGTAGGAAACTCCTCTGTTGAAATAAATTAATTAGTACCATCAATAACATTCACTGTAGAATCTGAAAAGGATAGATACCTACCCTTTTTGGATTGCCTAATACACAGAACTAGTAATGAGCTTAAATACAGCGTGTACAGAAACCAACCTATATTGCTACATATGTGCATTTTTTTTATGGTCACAGCAATAAAGTAAATAAATAGGTTTTCACATCCGAATACATTGATGATGACATAAAAATGATTATGAACAGAAGAAAGAAATAAAAATATCCTAACTCTTTATTAGACAATTCATTAAAAGCGGCAAAAACATATTGTATGTTAACAAAATAGAAACTGACAGTATAATAAGAAAGCCTGTTTGCACTGACATGTAGTAAGAATTTTAGAGTTATTGTAGCATTTAAGAACAATAAAAGAATTAAGTAGTGTCTTTAAATACAGTGTTTGCAGAAAACCTGACAATATTTCTTCCTATGTGCATTTATTCTGGTCAAAGCAAAGATATCAGTGTTCACACCTACTGCATGTTTCCAAAAGCATTACTATGTTGATGATGAAACAGATTAGATTAGGAAAAGATTAGGAATACAGGCAAGAAATGGGAATATCCTGACTAAATATTAGACAGTGTATTTAGAGGCGGCTAAAAAGACAATGTATCAAAACAAAATGAACCTTATAGCACCAAAAATTTGCTTGTACTACTATATAATAGCAATATGAAAGGTATCTCCCATCTTCTTAAGAATTTTGGAGTTAATGTTAGAACATTATGACAATAAAACAAGTACTATGAAGAACTCTCCAAACAATACTAAAGGGTGTGTATACAAAATACCATGTAAGTCTTATGCCAACTTTTATATTAGACAAAGGAGCAAAACACTGTAAAAGCAAAAAAACAAAAAAAAGACGCAAAAAATGTGTGAGATATGCACAGATTTTTGTACATGTCAGTGAGAACAATCATACAATTAACTGGGAAGGGGCAAAACAGACAGCGTATTCTAATAATGTACTGGAAAGAAATATAATCGAATCTAGCTGGACAAAAGCAAGTTAGGGCCATAAAGTGAACTTGAGTCAAGGCATATACAAACTTGATCCTATAATTTAAAAATAAATTTTTTAAATGTTTAAATTTTAAGGAAGGCCATAGATATGAATGGGAAAAGGAGTATGATACATGAAAACAGTATGGAGTCAGTAGCACCAATGAGATTTTTCGCCTCTCCCTTTGACATCTGTAGGATGCGGATTTGTAGTTTCCAGCGGCCTGTAAGTTTGTCCATTGAATATAATATGTTGTGATTTCTGTTTTGTCGTCACTCCCCCTTGACACCTATAACCGTCGTCTCAAATGGTTGTGTATGTTCGTCTGTATAGTCACTGTAGTATTTACATTGTGATCTGTACCACTATGCATCAGTCCTTTGTCAATGGCTTGGAAATGAGGCTGAAATCGGTCAGGACCCACACCCAGTCTCTCATTCATTCATTTTGGTGGTGAAGAGTGATAAACGAATCATGTTTTAAAGTGATTATAATCATACACACACACACACACACACACACACACACACACACACATACACACACACACACACACACACACACACACACATATATATATATATATATATATATATATATTATATATATATACATATATATATATATATATATATATATATATATATATATATATATATATATATATATATATATATATATATATCTGTGTGTATGTATGTATGTATGTATGTACGTATGTGTATACATATTTCTCACAGGGAGCACTGGTACGGCAAGAAAAAGAAAATGGAATTCTTCTGACGAACCGGAGCCTGGTAGTTCAGGAAGTGACCCGAAAGCATGCAGGCCAGTACACGTGTCAAGCAAGCAATGTAGAAGGGGATGCCATGTCTCCTCCAGTCACTTTGTCTGTTCAGTGTGAGTTTTGCCAGAGCCTTCTTATTTAATTGATTGTTTTTGCTTTGAACACTACTTAGTGGAAAGTCAGTTTTATAGTTTTTGTCACTAAGTACTAAGATACAGTTTATAAAGAAATACATATAAATGTAATGTCATAAATAGAGAGTTGTATTATTGCAAATTTCTTAATGAGAACAGTTGACTACATAGTGTCATGAAGAGAATGTAGCATTGTTGTAAATTTCGCAATACGGGAAATTGCTTTCTTCATGGTCAAATTCTCATAGTAGTTTAGTAGCAACGACGGCTATCAATGCACTAGTACCCGATGTATTATCTTTGTTTCTGCAATTGTGCACCCATGAAATAGAAAAAAAAAAAAAAAAACAGGACCTCAGTCAACTCCCCCTCATCCGTACATATATTAATTTTGTCGGATCCAGATACCAATTCCTAGAAGTAGAATAGACTAACCCTTAACATCGTAGCTTTTTGAGGTTGAAATGCACACAAACGCACACGCACACACACGCTCGTGCGCGTATATACTGTATATATATATATATATATATATATATATATATATATATATATATATATATATATATATATATATATATATATATATATATATATATATATGTGTGTGTGTGTGTGTGTGTGTGTGTGTGTGTGTGTGTGTGTGTGTGTGTATATATATATATATATATATATATATATATATATATATATATATATATATATATATATATATATATATATGCATATATATGGTATATATAGATACATATACCATACTCGTAAAAATAAAATAAACCGGGTAACCCCACCCATTTTATTATTCTGGCGAAAAAAATAGGTGAAACGAATCGAGACAATAACACGCGCGCCGGCTATGTGACGTTTGCACATCCATAGTGCGCGTGACATTCCTATTTATTATCGTTCAGTTTGAGGGTGTCCGCCATGTCGATAACATTTCATGTATGGCCGCGCTAGTGTTCTCCCTCATTTTCCCCGTGTTGCACTGTGTAAAGTGGCTTTTGTTCCTTTATTATGGGCAAAACAAAAGACTTATAACCTGAAGTTATCGCCCAGATAATAGCTTTGAAGGAATCTGACCTTCAAACCAAAGATATAGTGAATCAGACTGGTGTTATTGAGAGGAGTGTTTGGAGTTACTTGGCGAGGTTCAGTTTGGGCACCCTAAGCCTTTGAAACCAAAACAAAAGACTTATAACCTGAAGTTATCGCCCAGATAATAGCTTTGAAGGAATCTGACCTTCAAACCAAAGATATAGTGAATCAGACTGGTGTTATTGAGAGGAGTGTTTGGAGTTACTTGGCGAGGTTCAGTTTGGGCACCCTAAGCCTTTGAAACGGCCTGGACGCCCTTACCAAACACACCACGATAACCAGGATTCAGTTTCTTCACTATGCGAGCTGTTAAATGAGGGTTTTGTTGTAACTCATTCTTCAACACACTTGTGCCCTTTTACAGGTCGTACGAGGACGTCCAGGCCATTTCAAAGTCAGTGGGTTTGTGGGTATAATTTTGATTTTCACGTCAGGGAGATGGCGGGATATTAAAGATTGGAATTCTTTATAAAAGAATGTATCGTGAATAAAAGGAAGACTGGAACAAAAAGGTAATTTAGGAACGTGAGGAATAGGATGACGTGAAACAAAAATATTATTTAAAAATTTTGAGACGTGTTTAAAGAATAAGTGGGTGGGAAAGCAGTTGCCGTTAGGATATTTTTGTAAGAACGTGATTTCATTGTGGAAAGCTTGCAAACTAGAGGATAAAGCAACGGCTCGGTGAAGCATGGTTAATACGGAATTAATCCCAAAATCAAGAGAAAAACTAAAAAAAATTGTACCAAGACCAGTGTATGTCTTTTTTATAAAAACAGAAGTAGGGAAGCCTTGAGATGATCATGTTATTAAAGTATCTAAAAAGTGTAACTGGTTGTTAGTATTGTGTTCAGTCATAAATTTAATATTAGGGTGAAATGAATTGATGAAAGTTAAAAAACCTCTCGGTGTCAGACTGACTTCTAAAAAATGCAAACGTTTCGTCTACATACCGCTTATAAGATAGTGGATGGTAGCTAAGGGGACATGGATCAAACATGTGCTCTTCCAGCAAGCACATGCCTTTTGCTACCGTTGTTGAGGTAAGCTTACATTTTTTGGTGCCGAAGTGGACATTTTATTTTTTGTCTAACATGTTTTTCTCTATAATATCATTTATGTTCTGATATGTTATACTTTGCCCATTTTCTTTAATTTGTGTTTGAAGTCTTAATGACCAGGGAAACTGCCCATATTTTAGGGTTGATGTTTCAAAGTGATTTTCTCTCTGTTCTGCAGTTGTCTCATCATAAGGTCACGAGATAGGGGAAACTTTGACAGACATGTTGACTTCGGTCATTGTAGACAATTCTGAATTTTTCTTTTCTTTTGGGGAGGATTTGATTAGTTAAAGTCTGTGCTTTGGTCATGTTTGAAGTTAGGGATTGTATTACCCAATACTTCACTTAATCCCATTTATCCACTCCTTAAGTTAGACTTACTGAATTAAACTATATTTTTGTAAGTTCAATAGTCTCTTTTAAGAACCTAGCTAAGTCTTGGGTAAGACTGAGAGAATGGGTGGGTTCGGTCATAGAAAACGTGAGATCCCTTCTAAAACAAGTGCTGGAAGAAGACAATGGACAGAGATAAGTTTCTCCCTCCTTTTGGGTTTTTAGATTAAAATGGGGGTGTTAACAGTTTGGTGGCTTAGCGGTGATAAGTAGGCTTTGAAGAGATTGTGTAGGGGTTTACATAGGTAGCTAGGAAGTGTATTTTGGTGGAACGTTGTCTCGGTGGGGTTGGTACACTATCACTAAGAAGAAATTTATCGCTTGCGTCAGCAGTTTCTGTCTTGGGAGGCGATCGACAAAATTGTGTGCCTCAGTTTTTCCCATAATCGGTGGATGTATAGATACGAAGCCGAATATAGATACGAAGTGTCGCGGGTTTATAGAGAAACATGATCACTTAGATAAAAATAATACACGTGTGTGTGCGTAATGTGGGTATGTTAACTGCTCTGTGGCTGGAGACTCGGTAGTGAAGAATAGTAGTGGGAGTATTCGTCAGCATTTTGTTGTTATTCCTGCGAGGCCTCTTTTTCTCTTCCTGTTTTATTTTTTATGAATATTTCTTTTACCTCCTGGTATATATATATATATATATATATATATATGTATGTGTGTGTGTGTGTGTGTGTGAATGTGTGTGTGTGTATATATATATATATATATATATATATATATATATATATATATATATATATATATATATATATATATATATATATATATATATATATATATATATATATTTGGTGTATTATAGCCTTGGGCTGTCCCGCCCTGATTCACGTGCACTCAGGAAAAAGCATTCCATCGCAACTGTTTGTGGGTTTTCTTTTTTTTTCTTCTTCTTCTTCTTCTCTCCTCCACTTTTCCTCAGGGGGAGGGCTGAACTTTTTGTCATGTGTTAGGGGGATTCCTCTCCTTTCCTCCTCCTTCTCTTGACCTTGATGGGGGCCTGGTGTGCTTTGCCCTTGGAAGGACTTGGTGTTTTCTCCTTTAACCACATTTTGAGATAAGCTGTTTTGCATGGCCATGAAAGTGTGATTTTCTCCTGTAGAGCTTTTGGAATTTTTGTGAGGTTATTGGGAAATAATTATTTTATTCTTCCCTCTTTAAGTGGGTTTTCTTTGGTTAATTTATAGAACATTATATGGGGTTTTAGCATTTTATGAAATTAAGATCAGGTCATGTTTGTGGGACGAGGAGTTTTCTAACAGGGGACAGTAATGCAGATGATGATGAAGATAAAAAGACTTTGGTTCATACAGTCACAACAGTAGCTTCAGGAATCCACCCTTTCCCAGGCTTATTTAATGGTGTTCTCCCTCAACTGGTGGAGATTTTTATTGAGGGAGTGGATAATTGCCAGAATGCTAAGAAAATCATAGATGGTCAGGAGACATTTAACAAAGTGAGGGGTTTTTTGGCCTTTGACAGGGGTGATATTGGTTATCACTGTTATAGCCATTTGTTTAGCGAGTGTAAAATATGGAAGGACCTCTAAGGTTTTCTTAGAATGGCATGTAGGGCTGCAGAATGCAGAGATGTAGCCCGTGATGTTAGGATATTCTTTAAGATTAGGAGGGGTCAGGATTCCATGGTTAGTTTTAGTTCTTAGTTGTACGATCGTGCAGGGGACTTAGTGAAGAAATTGAAAGGGTCTGGATGGGTACGTGGTGACAATATTTCTTTGTACAACTTATGGAAGTTGTTGCATTTTTCATGGCTCTTACATGAGGTCCCAGATGCTATAGTGGATTGTTTCAATAAGAATATAGAACACATGTCTGATGAGGCGCTAATTTTTTCTCAGGTTCGCAAGCACGTGTCGAAATGCCCTGCAGTTGATAGTACCTTTTTCAGTGGGATGCGAAAAGTTTCTGCTGGCATTCCAAAGAACCTGTCACAGGGGAATTCTGGCTTTGCTGCCAGCGGTCTGTGTGCCAAAGTAGGGAGTAATAGGGGATGTATAGGTTCAACGCCAGAGTTTTGTTGTTTCAGCTATAATAGGCAGGGGAATACTAAGAAGAATTGCCGAATTAGATATTGTGTGGGTGCAAGAGTTCTGACCACTTTTAGCGGTTTTATCTCTCTCTTAAATGGGTAGGGGTAGACCCGCATTTCAGGACATGGGTAGTACTAATAAGAAAGCTCCTCAGGGGGTTATCAAGGGGATCTAGGGATCAGCAAAATTTTGGGAAGACCGATCAACAAAAGGGAAAAGGACAATGAATTGTTCTTGTCATGTAGTGCTTTTGGAAGATGCTTCAGAGCCCAAGCCTGTGGTGAAGGGGACCGTGTCTGGTTCTGAGGTTTTGATTTTTAAAGATACGGGTGCCTTAGTCAGTTTATTAGACTATGATTTTTATCAGTCAGTGTTTTCCCAGTACCATTTAAGGACTTTAGAAGAGAAGGTATGTGATATTCAGGCTCATAAGTTGGATGTTTTAGGTTAGGTGACCCTTTGCTTTTCACTGGGTAACCAGTTAATTAGAGAACCAGGTTTTGGTGATAAAGGGGGAACAGAATTTTACTAGGTAATCCAGCATGTTGTAGGATGCAAATTTCCATACACCCGGGTGTATAACAGTTGGGTTATATGGAGTTTTTGTCCTGTATGTGAGCATTGGTGAAATGGAAGGGAATATTTTCATCAGTGATGATAAAATGGAATCTGTGGTAGATGACCATTTACAGAGTGACATTGAGCCTATTGTTGTGGGGAAGAAGATTTATAAGGGTGTTTTATTAGAAGAGGTGATTTTAGAACCAGGTATGGCTGGTCTGGTGAAAGTTCAGGTGAAAGACGAAAAAATGTCTAAACAGGTATGTGTAGTTGAGGGTAGCAGGAAGCTTAAAGGTGTTGTGAGTACTGTTTCCATAAATAAGGTGTCTAATAAAGGAGTTACATGGATGGAATTGTTGAAATGTAATGATTCAATTAGGAGGTATCAGAAGAATACATATGTTGTGGATCTAGAAGAATGGGATGATGATACTAATTCAGTTGCTGTCATAGGTGAGCAAAATGAGTTTTCTGAGGAAGCAATGCAAGTTAGGAGAAAAGTTTGTAGAGATCATTTAGGTGATGCTGATTATTTAGATTATACAGAGGGATTAGGTGATGTTCAGGCTGACTTTTCAGATAGAGTCACACTTAAAGGAGATAAGTTAGGGTTAACTAATGTGTTAGAACACAAGGTGCACTTGGGGGTTGCTACAAATCCTATTTTGTGTCCTGTCATATAGGATACCCTTTAAGATTAGATTAATAGTAAATTTCTTCAGATTGTGAATTATAATTATAAATTTTGAATTTAAAAATAAATTTTTGTATTTAAAGTTTTTAAAAACAGTGTTTCATTTATTGACCACCAGTGAACAGGATTAATTGTATGCATAAGGCAAAGTGCTAACGTATTTGTTCCATTACATTTGCTGAAGAAAATTAAGACCAGGGAAACAGTTGAAGTTGTTTGATGGAGTGATGTCCTTTTGCTCTAGTATATTTCTTGTTTAATTTTTGATACCTCACACTTTTTTTGATAAACTAAGTTTGATTTAGTTTAATACACTTTTAAAGGGATCACTCTTACCTTTAGAGTACTCAGTCGTAATTTTTATTGTAATGAGAGTTCAGGTATCAGGCTGAAATGAGGTAAATTTTTTAATTCTGTGATTACTTGTGTAACACCCAGGTACTTGGTACACATCATGACAAGAAGAATAAATTTTTTGCTTCCCAGACCCGGGAACAAAAGAAAATATCACTCTGGTTTATGTTTTATATTGGTGGTGTTAAGGATATTTTGATAGGAGAGTGACCACATAGTTATTTTTTGCATTGTATTGTGAATTACTTAGTTGAGTAACTTAGAGAAAATGGCTTTGTTCAATGTTCAGAAGTTTTTAGCAGCTCCTTCCATCCAGGAGTTTTCTGAATCCAACCTGACTAAGGCACAGCGGACTGCTTTAGCAGTGGCATTTGGGGGTAATGTGTCTAGTGGTATGATTAAGGCACAAATCAGTTATATTGCAATCCAAGCATTGATGGAATTTATAAATATGCAAGAGCAAAAGAAAGAGAAAAGTGATGCAGAAGTAGAGCTTAGATGCATAGCTGCAGAAGACAGCTTGATTAAGCTGAAAATGCAAGCAGAAAAAGAAAGAGAGGAAAGAGAAGAAAGTTTGATTAAGCTGAAGATGCAGGCTGAAAGAGAGAAAATGCTGGCAGAAAGAGAGAAGAAAGGGAGAAAAGAGAAAGATAAGCAGAAGAAAGAGAAAAAGCAAGACATGAAAGAGAGATAGAGTTAATAAAAGCTCGATCTACATTACTTGTAACACCATCTAACCCTATCCAAGGTACACAAGAGCCTGTATTTGATGTGGTAAGAGTGCAGAAGTTAATTCCAAAGTTTACAGAAGGAAATCCAGATGAGTTTTTGATCACTTTGAATAAGTGGTTTCAGGTATGGGATGGCCAGAAGACAAATGGTCAGTCTTGTTACAGTGTTCTCATTGGTAAAGGAAGAGGTGCCTATTTAGCCTCATCAGCTGATCAGTGTAAAGAGTACAAGGTACTCAAATACAGTGTGCTACAAGTTTACCAGATGACCCCTGAGTGTTACAATGAAAGATTCAGATCTTTGAGGAAGGATGACAAGATGACTTTCTTGGATTATGCCTACAAAGTAAGATGTTTCAAACGATGGTTGGGGGCTGCTAAAGTTAAATCTATGGATGAACTTGAAGAGTTAGTAGTCCTAGAGCAATATCTTAGAGGAAGCTCCAGATGAGTTTTTTGATTACTTTGAATAAGTGGTTTCAGGTATGGGATGGCCAGAAGATAAATGGTCAGTCTTGTTACAGTGTTCTCATTGGTAAAGGAAGAAGTGCCTATTTAGCCTTATCAGCTGATCAGTGTGAATAGTACAAAGTACTCAAATACAATGTGCTACAAGTTTACCAGATGACCCCTGAGTGTTACAATGAAAGATTCAGATCTTTGAGAAAGGATTACAAGATGACTTTCTGGGATTATTCCGACAAAGTAAGAAGATATTTCAAACGATGGCTGGGGGCTGCTAAAGTTAAATCTATGGATGAACTTGAGGAGTTAGTAGTTCTAGAGCAATATCTTAGAGGAATTCTTGGACACATAACTGCTTATTTAACCCTTAGGGATGGATTGAGCCTGAGTGAAGTAAAACAGGTTTCGGGAGGTGGATGGATTGAGCCTCAGTGTGAAACAATATTATGCAACACTGTTATGGTAATAATGAGTCGAAAGGGAGGTGCCAGTACTTCTGTATGCTATAAATTCACTAATGGCAACTTTTATACTGACCTGAGAGTCGTACCAGTGTTGCAATAGACGTCTTTCCAGCCATCAGTAATGCTTGTGACTCGAAGGAGTAAAGTACTGCATCTCTCTCTCACATGAGTCTTCTTTTTGTAAATTTGCTTGTAAATATACGAAGGGGTTGCTGTTGTTTTTTTTTGTTTTTGTCTTTCACGGTAGTATGTCGGTTGTAAATGCAATTTTACAAAGAAAATTGCAAAGAAATATTAGAAAAAACATGTAAGTGAAAAAAAAAGTTACTGAATTTTCCTTCTCGTAAATTTAGGTGAATATTTTTCAACAAATATGCAAAATATTTGTTACTGCATTTATTTCTTATCTGTTTTGATATTGTGTGAGCAGTAATAATAATTTTACAAAATACAATAAATTTATTTATTAGAAAAAACATATATAAGTTGGTAAAATTTACGATTGTCTTTGTAAATGAGGCCCCACAAGGGGTTGTAAATAGTCATTTTCAACCTCTCGTGGAAGATAGGGAAAATTTTTTAGAATTTTTTTATTTATACAGTGTAAATGTATGTGCCATTCTCTTTCCATTGATGTGTTTTTTTTTTTTTTATTTCGCCGCCCTCAAAATTTCCCCGGTCTGGGGTGCTGCACATTGATAAATTATGCCGTCCCTTATGGGTTAAGAGAGAGAGAAAGGTTAAGAAACTTGACAAAGCGGCTACATTGAGTGAGGTCTATAACATAATTTGTAGCAAAAAGAATTATAATTTCAAGTACCAGAACCCACAACGCACAGGTTTTAGGTCTCATCCAAATTTCAGGAACAATACAACTGGGAATCCTTCTAATGGCAATGTCAGTACAAAGCCAGGTAATACCCTTCAGCAATCGAATGTTAAAACCTCATCATCCAGTTTCTCAAGACAGATACAGGGGAATAATGTTGTCACCTTCAAGTGTGGAAGAGCAGGACGCTACGATTGACATTATTATCAGACAACAACAGACTAAGCCAGTTAGTCAAGTGGTTCAAGGTAATCAGGTGAAACAAACTACAAAGAGCAGTATGGGGAAGACTGATGCAGTTGGGAAGACTGAAACTAACAAGTTGAGTGTTTAGCAACCAGTGGAGATGTAACCTCAAGTAGTGAGTGACTGAGTAGCTTGGAGGCTTTTAAGCCATATATCTATGAAGGTATGCTGGCAACTCATGGTGGGAGTGTGCAGGTACCAGTCAAGGTATTACAAGATATGGGGAGTAACCACAGTGTGGTAGTTCATGGTGCTCACCCACAGTTGGAGAAGAATCTCACAGGAGATTCAGTTGTTTTCAAGGGTGTAGGAGGAGGAGAGGTAACTGCTATATGCTGCTTGCACCTGTCGTGTGAGTTGGTGACAGGAAATGTTGGTTTTGCTTTAAAGGACTCACTAGCTGTTGAAGGTGTACATGTTTTACTGGGTAATGAAGTTGGTGGTGCACCAATTGTTCCTTGTCCTATAGTGACAGACAAACCATCTAGGATTATTCCTACGGTAGATTTAGAGAAGAAAAACCCCACCTGTTTTCAAGTTTTGTAACTGCCAGAAGTATTAAGAGAACTACGTCTGCAAGTGAAGAAACTGAGGATTTACCTGTATCAGAAGGATCACTTGAAGGATCTTCGAGCTTAGAAGAATTGTTCCAGGGAAGTGAAGTTTCCCCAACTGCATCAGTCTTCCCCACACTGCTCTTTGTAGCTTGTTTCACCTGATTACTGTGAACTGCTTAATTAACTGGCTTGGTCTGTTGTTGTCTAATAATAATCTCGACTGTAGTGTCCTGCTCTTCCACATGTGAAGGTGACAACATTACTCCTCTGTATCTGTTTCTTAACCTCTCTCTCTCTCTCTCTCTCTCTCTTAAATAGGCTCTTATGTGTCCAAGAATTCCTCTAAGATATTGTTCTAGGACTACTAAGTCTTCAAGTTCGTCCATAGATTTAACTTTAGCGGCCCCCAACCATCGTTTGAAATATCTTCTTACTTTGTAGGCATAATCCAAGAAAGTCATCTTGTCATCCTTTCTCAAAGATCTGAACCTTCCATTGTAATACTCCACGGTCATCTGGTAAACTTGTAGCACATTGTATATGAGTACCTTGTACTATTCACACTTATCAGCTGATAAGGCTGAATAAGCACTTCTTCCTTTACCAATGAGAACACTCTGTAACAAGACTGACCATTTATCTTCTGGCCATCCTGTACCTGAAACCACTTATTCAAAGTGTTCAAAAACTCATCTGGAGCTTCTTCTGTAAACTTTGGAATTAACTTCTGCACTCTTACCACATCAAATACAGGCACTCGAGTACCTTGGATAGGGTTAGACGATGTTACAGGTAATGTAGATCGAGCTTTTATTAACTCTATCTCCCTTTCATGTCTTGCTTTTTCTCTTTCTTCTTCTGCTTCTCTTTCTCTTTTCTCCCTTTCCTCTCTTTCTGCCAGCATTTTCTCTCTTTCAGCCTGCATCTTCAGCTTAATCAAACTTTCTTCTCTTTCCTTGCTTTCTTTTTCTGCTTGCATTTTCAGCTCAGTCAAGCTGTCTTCTGCAGCTGTGCATCTAAGCTCTACTTCTGCATCACTTTTCTCTTTCTTTTGCTCTTTCTTATTTATAAATTCTGCCTCAGCTACATTCAACAATTCTTTTGCCTCTCCTAACTCTTCATCTATTTTACCAGAGTTCGTCAATGCTTGGATTGCAATACATCTGATTTGTCCCTTAATCATACCACTAGACACATTACTAAAACAAAATTAAATCACAAAAACTTTAATTTATCAAGAAATTAAATTAATCAAGCAAAATTTTAACTTTCAAGAAGTACTCAAGATTTGAAAATAAAATCTTAGTAAATGAAAATTAACCGTCTCGCCCCCCAAAGCACGTACCTGTACGTGTAGCAAAACTCAGCCTTTAACCCCCAACCACATATGCGTATGTGTTCTATAATTATGCATGAGTAACTAGCCATTACACAAATTATATTTGAAAGAACCGTGTGACCACTGTGTGGCTGCTTCCTAGATCCCTTATGTGTTCGCCGAGCAATCATACGGGTATCTGTGTGCCCCGGTAGGAGCGTAAAGACTCCCTAACAACGTGATTACTCTCGTGTCATAACACAGCTGATCTGAGTTATGCATTAGTGTCGACTTTCATGATCTTTTTTATCGAGGTTGAGGGTGTTTTTTCCTGAAACTTTTAGCATTTTTTCATAGATCCCTTACATGTTCGATGAGCAATCACAAAGATCTCTCAATGCCCTGGTAGAAGCGAAATGCCTCCCTAACAACGTGGGTACTCTAAGGATATAACACAGCTGATTTGAGTTATGCATTGGTTGTGACGTTCATAATCTTTGTTTTTGAAGTAGTGGATGGTTTTTGCTGAAACTTTTAGCATTTTTTCATAGATTCCTTAATTGTTCGAAACGCAGCCATAGAGGTCTCCCGGTGTCACGGTATGGTATGTGCATAACGCAACCCTACCCTCTCACGTGGGTAGCCCCCCCTGTCATAACAAAGCTGCTCTGAGGGGTGCATTAGCTGCGACATTTACGCGTGTAGTATTGGCAATAGTGAATGGATTTTGCTGAAACTTTCAGAATATTTTCTTGTGTGTTTCGTGAAGGCATTGGTGTCATAAAATGCCGAAAGGGCAAGTGGGTGAAGTGTATAAAGGGAAAGTTTCTCGAAGGTCTTCAGTGGCTGCATGGACATCCAGCCAGCCATATAGTGCTTTTAGTGGTGCGGAGGGGTCAAGTGACTTCCGCAATGAAAATAGAGTGGTGCCATTGTGAGCACGTGAGCGTAGTTTATCTCAAGGCGCCATTCTCATAGTCCATTTCTGATGCTCACCCAGTAATTTATAATCATTTACCTTAACAATGACAGCAATATCACCCAAATTACTGGTAAAATAACCGTATGGTAAGGATTTGAAAAAAAATTCTACATTGCATGTTTTCGGCCAAGCCAGCGGCTAAACTTGACTTTTCATATATGTGCGCTTGACAATTTTTTTCTCCACTTTATTTTCTCGTAATTACCAAAGTTTTTATACTATTGTAAAGCTAAAGACTTGAGTTTTACAACAAAATTATATTCAAATGTGTTTGTGCAACATCTTACTTACTATAGTCAATTATTTTACATTTATTCGCTTTTTTCTTTTTTTTTTATCTTCCCAATCAATGCAAGGGCATTTAGACATCTCATAGTCCATTTTTGATGCTCACCCAGTAATTTATGATCATTTACCTTCACAATGACAGCAAAATCACCCAAATTACTCGTAAACTAACCGTATGGTATGGATTTGAAAAAAATTTCTACATTCCGTGTTTTCGGCCAAGCCAGCGGCTAAACTTGACTTTTCATATACGTGCACTTGACAATTTTTTTCTCCATTTTATTTTCTCGTAATTACCAAAGTTTTTATACTATTGTAAAGCTAAAGACTTGAGCTTTACAACAAAATTATATTCAAATGTGTTTGTGCAACATCTTACTTACTACAGTCAATTACTTTACGTTTATTCGCTTTTTTCTTTTTTTTTTATCTTCCCTCTCTATGCAAGGACATTTAAACATCTCATAGGCCATTTTTGATGCTTACCCAGTCATTAACAATCATTTAGCTTCCAAATGACAGCAAAATCACCCAAATTACTCGAAAAATAACCGGATGGTGAGGATTTGAAAAAAACTTTTGCGATCGCTGGTTTGCACTACTCCCGCTAAAGAAAATTTTGCTTTCGATAATTTTAGTTATCCCATTTTTTTCTGTTTCCTTCCATTTAAATACAATGTTACATATACCGTTTTGTAGCTAAATAATTGCTCTATACAATGGTAAAATATGAAATTCCTGTGTTGTGTAGCCTTGGTGCTATTCTCAATATATACGATAAAAGAAAAAAAATTTCGTTATCGGCAAAGTTCACCAAATGATAAAGGCTATTTACACAGATTTTATTTTTTTATTTTTTATGCCTGTATCGTAAAATTCAGTCATTTTTCAAAAGAACGGGACCAACCTGACCTCTTTCTGACGAAAATTAAGTCCGCCACCGTGATTTGAAAAAAATATTACAAAATGCGTTTGCAATCCAAAATAGTCCCGGGGTAAGGCTTCCCAAATTGCCATATACGGCGGGGGTGAGAGGGTTAAATCAAGTATGCAATGTTAAATTATCAAGAAATATTTAAAATGCTAATTAAAGAAATGTTAAATCACCAATGTATAAAATGTGAAACATTAAGAGATTGCAAACACAAGAACACAAAAATACACAAAATATTTACCAGTAAAACTCACTTTACCTTATGCAAGCTCGTGAAAACTTTTGCAAAATCACATGAAATGTAGCTGTTTGAGATTCGCAAAACACACTTTTTTGATAGATGCCATTACACACTTTTCCTACATTCTGATCTCAAAAGCTAAGATTAATAGGGGAGAGTGGTGATGGTTCGGACATTTTTTTTTTTATTTCTCTCTAGAAGTCAGAGTTTAATGAGCAGTGATATCCTTGGCATGTCATTGTGTAGCCTCATCATCCTACATTTACCAGTGAGTGTAGCAAGTCATATACTTTACTATACTTGCAGCTATTTATCTTCAAGTACAAGTTTCCAAAATGTCTGAATCATCCCTACCCGTGGTGATGATTCGGACAAGAGCATGGGATGATTCGGACAATTATTATAATCGACATTTACTTTCAGGTCAGATGATAAATGAAACAGAAATACCATATGATGTGTTTTATTGAAATAATCATAATCAACTTAAAAGATTATTCTCTCCCTTAGTGAATGGCAGACAGAAAATCTACGATGTTTGCTGAGAATAAATGTTAAAGTAGTCTTAAAGAATATTGTAACCTTCAAAACAAAAACAAAACTTGAAATATCCTTGCCACCAAATTCTTAAATGACCAAAATTTACTTGAAATTATTCTCTCCATGAGTAAAAACCAAACATAAATCGTAACTCAAATACTTGAAATTTGTTGTGCCTAAATATTAAAGTTGGTCTAACGAATATTGTATCCTGCAAAAGAAAATAAAAATTTGAAATACCCCTGCTTTCTTTTCATGCTCTGCTGAACTGGGTTTGGAAGTACTCCAGTTACTTCCTCTTCACCAATAGTTGCTTCATCTTCAATTCCTGGAAATTTAAAACTATTAGCAACAAATTTCTGTGATTTTCGTAAATAAGAAACCTGAAATTCATCATCCTCGTCTAAATTGCTGATTAATTTGCCTACATAATAGACTTTGCTACCTTTTACTGGATCTATCCCAACAAGAACAAAGTGTCCCTCCTCTGGTACTTTATCAATAAATCCCACTTCTGTGTCTTCTATCTCCTCCTCTGAGATTTCAGAAGAATTATTGTTAAGATCGGCTGTCAAAAGATCTTCAAGATGATGAAGGTCTTCATCACTGGTCTGGCCCTCTGTATCTAACTTTTTTGTATTTTTCTTGCTTTTTAATGTTCTTGAGGTATCATTTCCAAACTTTATTTCCTTCTTGGCTGTGTTTTTCGGCTTTTTCTTCAGTTCTTTCTGTTCAAATTCAAGCTTTTCTGAAGTGTCCGTTGCAATCATTCATCTTCCCAGCTTTTTGCCTTTAGCCGTCCCCGTCCTCTCTCCAGCTTTTGGGAATGGTCTAATATTCTCAGGAGAAAACTGCTGTTGTGATGATGTGTAGGGTGTGGCTGTGGTGTTACTTCACGTGAGGTTGTTGTGCTTTTAGGTGGTGTAGTTGGCTTTGGCTTGTCAGTCACAAAAGCCCTGGCAAAGTGACTTTCTTGAAAAACATCAGTGTAATATGGGTGAATGCCAATGGAATGGAATCCAGATTTGATATTCACATTTTAATTTGTAATTAGGGGGTTCTATGATGGGTTTATGAAGTGCTTTATAAGGTAAAGGTAATGAGGGGCCAATGAATGCATATACACAAAATATAACTTAAATAATGTTAGTGAAAATCTTTTGTTTCTTTGTTGGAATTCATAATTAGTAAAGGTTTGCTAGGAGGAATGATTCGGACACGTCCGAATCATCCCAACCCTAGAATGTCCGAATCATCCCCCACATATCATAACCATTTGACTACACCCTCAACTTCAAATCCCTGCAGATTACAGGCGGGTAATGCCTACAACATTTTCGTCATTTAGTACAAATTCACACCCAAAACTCATAATCAGCTCACTTATCATATTCACTACACCAAAGCTTATGATTCAAATGCCAAAAATTACATAAGAAATGAGAAAAACTACAAAAATTACCCTCAATACTAAAGTAAACGACCCTTCGCAACCAAAGTCCATGTATCAATGGCAAACAAACTCTCGCGATTTCACGTGATTTCTCAGAGCTGAGGGCCCCTTACATTTTCCAGGAATCATCACCGCTCTCCCCTACCAATGATCACACAAATATTTTACATTAATAGTTTCTCTCTCTCTCTCTCTCTCTCTCTCTCTATATATATATATATATATATATATATATATATATATATATATATATATATATATATATATATATATATATATATTGTTACGTGTGAGGGTCTTGGTTGATCATGTATTATTCAATTTACGTAATTTTTACGGCCCTGCAAACCAAGATTACACGTAACCTGCCACTTGAAGACAAAAGTTAACCTCAAAGACAGTCGTTAATTAGCCAAAGGTCGCCAGTTAAGGGTAATTAACCTTAACAAAAATATTTGAGATGAATTTGATTTTAAACGCAACGGTTCTCCCAAACATTCGGACGCGAGGCATACAAAGCATCGAGATTTAACCTGATTTTGCTTACCCTAAATCCTAGGTATTTTACTGGAATAACGGGGTTGAAGCTAACAATATAATAATGAGGCTTAATCTAGACTTCGTAAACACATATACAGTAAGTGGGGGATGAAGGAGGAAACAAAGAAACGCGAAATACAGAAAAAAGATAAAAGAATGGGCGAAGTTTTGAACAAAAAGCGACTTTACCTTAGGACGAACATTGTGCGCACCAACACCGCCGGGGGGGGGTCTTCGCAATTGCTTCCCACTTCACTAATAGGATAATAGACAAAGAAAGGGAGAAGAGGCCCCGTCGGACATGTGGTCTCTCCGAATGCTCCAGTCTCTCTGTCGTTCCCTGACCGGCCTGGGTCAAAACAGGCCTACAGTCATGCCTTAGGCGTCTACGCTCTGTTAAAAACATTCCCCACGAGAGACAGGTAAAAAGGAAAAAAGGACCTTAGGACCACCTATTTTTAAGGCTGATATGGGAAATTTTCCTATAGGGTGGAAGGCCTAACTTACCTATCCCGTTCTCCAACGGACGTTAAGGTTTGAACTGAAGACGCTTCTAGCGTGGGACAAAGCAATTTTCCCTGTCTTGATCAGGCTGATACTACTATCCCTAAATGTTCGAGGGCGAACAGCGTAAATATTTATAAAAGCTCCCCCCTTTAAGAGGGCCTTCACTCCCTTTTCGGGCGTGAAGGTCTATACTAAGCAAGCTGTTCGCCTCTCGTAGGTTACTCTCCTTCCCCTGAACAGATTAGTCCTGGTTAGCCTACCTAGCTACAGAACTACCTAACCCTAGATAGGATATGAGCTATAATCACTACTTAACCTAATTCTAATAGTACTAGAAGGTGCTCACGGTTATTATAGGCTACCTCCTGCAATCATGATGTGTTTTAGACCTAGCCTAGTGGTACATTCTATGATATTCCCTAGCCTAACCTATCCTAACCCGACCGTAGCACCAACATAAGAGTTAATGTTCTAACTAAATCACAACTTGGTTTATGTTTAATACAATTAATAATTACTAGTTAATTCATGAGGGTTGCCTCATATGATAAATGGGTGCCTCACTGAGGTCTTAGGCCATGCGTGTCACGAGCATCGTGGCTCGTTTCACAATAGTTAAGATTACTGAAATTAGTTATGCTACTTACATGATTACTGCGGCTCGGTGGTAAGTGGAAGGAACAAGGTTACTAAATTGATGTACCGTACTTTAAGGTGGCCTAGGCTATGCACAATGAAAGGAAGAGATCACACTGGCTACCTCCTCTGGGCAAGGGGCCAGGATCACTCTTAGATGTTAGGGCACTGTGCCGAGAGGGCACTAGTGCCAGGATGAGCGTATAGCTCGGCAACTACTGGGCTCTCTTCCGCCCCTTCTTCTTCTTCTTCGGGTTCCTCCAAGGCCTATCAGTAGCTGGCCTAGCAGGTGATGAAAGCACCGACTCCGGGGACAGGCCAGAAGGGCTAGCGGGCGCGAAGTCAGGGGCAACTGCAAAAGCTGGGGGAGGACTCCCTACTCCGGCTGCTGCGACAACCGGAGCGAGAGCGATCTCGACTTCTGCATCCGAGGATGCCAGTTCCTGGTCTTCCAAGGGAGGGGTACCATTTCGATCCTCCAGGGGTTCATCCCCTGGAGTCAAATTTTGCAAAGAAGAATCTTGCAAAGAAGAAGTTTCGGGTGCTGGAGGCTCTCCAGTCGCGATGATCAACTGCATGGGGAATCCTAAATCTCCCGGAGGAGGATTCGCCTCATGATTTAGACCCGGCATAGGGGCCTTTTCCATTGGTAGCTCAACGTCCGGGACGGACGGAGTCTGGTGCTGCTCAGTGCTCGCAAGTGGCACTGGCAGCAGTTGAGGGTCAGGCATGCCTGATGAGGGGTCCGGAGGTGCAATACCTCGCGGACGACTTGTGGTTGGCTGCGGCAGAGATTCCTGCCCCAGCGGGAGATCGTAGCCTCTCGGTGAGTTTTGTTCGGGGGCGTCCGCTGGGCTTTGCTTGCTTGGGCAGCCCTCCCAATTTGTGGAGTGGTCTGCCCGCTTGCACGTCCTGCAGCGGTACTGCTCCACCTGAATCTCTCTTCGCGGAGGGGGAAGACCTCTTGGTGGGCCAGCCCTTCGCAATTGGAGAGGGCTAGGCCTGGAATAGTTTGGGTTGTGCCCCTTCCGCGGACCACTTTGGTGGGCGGAAGGTGGAGGTTTGACCTTATTGAGAGTGTTAGATGGGGCCTCCGTGGAGGAGGTAACGTGGCTGCGGAGTGGCGTTGGTGACGGGCTTCCGCAGAGAAGATCCCGACCCAACAAGAAGGCCACTCCGGGCCGAATTCCACCTACCACGCCGAGGCGGTGGGGTATCGTGCCCCAAGGTGTCATAACCTGGAGTTGGACAGTAGGAACGGTAATGGTGTGGCCCTCTATCCACTTCATTTCCCACCGGGTTTCTTCGTCAACCACAGCACCGGCTGGCACTTGGGCCCTGGCGATCAGGCTAATATCTGCCGCAGTGTCTACTGTGACCGGAAGGGTCACGGGCAGGCTAGTTCTCTGAAGAGGGGCCACCGAGATGAACTGGGTTTCCAGTCTCTCGGGGTAAAGGATCCGGTGCGGACCAGCAGCAGAAAATGAAGTGCTGATTAGGTTGACAAATTTGGTGGTGGGGACATGATGTGGACAGGCCGGAGATCCAGCATTGTAGTGGCTGGCAGCCCCACAGGATCTGCACGGGCCTTTTGGATGGGCTCGGTGGCCTGCAGTAACTGTTGGAGGAGAGGGCTGAGCGGATGAATCGGGAGCGGAGTTCTGGCTGGTAGGGTTAGGCTGCTTATTAGTGCCGAGTTTGTATCGGCACTCAGCTTCAGCGTGGCCCCCCTTCTTGCAATAGTTGCACAGGGTCTTGCTAGGCAGTCCATTCTTCGGGTGAGTGGAGTTCGAGAGGTAGGCCGGAGGGATGATTCTCTTCTGAGAGGTGCTATGCGACTGATTGAAAGTTTCCCACGAATCAGCCATGCGACAAGCTTCCATAAGTGTGGAGGGCTGTTTATCGTTAAGATATACTGCAAGGGGCCCTGGCACACATTGGAAAAGGTCTTCTAGCATGGTCCGATTGAAAAGATCCTCAAACGTCGTGCAGGCCAAGGAGTCGAACCAGCACGTACCAGACTGGGTTTTGTGACATGCCCATTCCGTCCAAGACCAGCCGACTTCCTTGGCAAGACCTCGGAACCGTTGTCTCCATTTTTCTGGGGTTATCTCGTAGGCCTTTGTAATGACTCTACGAACTTCTGCCATGTTACCTCTCTGGCTCTTCTCCAGTGAGCGAAGCGCTGCCTTGGCTTTTCCCTCCATATGCTTGGCTAGTATTAAGGCTCTCTCCGTCTCCGTGGTGCTATAGTTATCGAAAAGAGCCTCGATCTCCTCCAGCCATGCTTCTGGCTCGTCCTCAGTCCACTTGGGGACTAAGGAATTGATGCTCGAAATTGGAGCGTTTGATGCAGCAGGTGTAGGACTGGAGGCTTGATGGCTAGCCATTGCTTCGGCATTCTCCATTTTCGCTCTCTCAAGCTCGAGCTCCTTCTCCTTTAGGGCTAACTCAGTTTCCTTGCAGGCTAACTCATGCTGTCTCCTTCTTTCTTCTCTTTCCTCTTCATATTGCCTTTGCTCGGCGTCATACACCCTTCTTCATACCTCCTCTGCTCGAGTCTTTCTTCCTTCTCCCGCTTGGCCAAGTCGTCCACTTGCTCCTTAACCCAGGTGGTAAGTTCCGAGCCGGTGAGACCTGCCGCCGTCCCCAGCCCCAGGAAGGTTTTATAATGCTCTGCTGCCATGGTTCTGGTGGGGAAGGGCGTCTAAACGGGTCGACTGGGCGTCCTTGGGCAGCGAGGAAGTGTCTCTTCAATGACGTGGCACCCTTTCAAAAGGTGGCACTGTAGTTTGGGTGTGCCGTGTACAGGTCACACTGGTGGCACTCAGTATCCCTAGGCACTGGTGCAGGTTAGGTTCCAGAAGAACTTTCTCTTCTGTGTTCCCTTTTGTTTTCTTTAGTGGCACTTATGGTGCCAATGTGTTCCTAGGGACCCTCTACTGGAGTCCAACTAGGCTATATGGGAGGAAAGGCACTCTACACCCCCTGCAGAGTGCAACAATCGAATGAGAGAGAAAGGGAAGGTAAAAGAGAGAGAGAGAGAGAGAGAGAAGTAAGCTATTCAAGTGATGACAGTGCTGCAAATTATTGGCACTGTGGAATAAAGTGAATTTGGGTTTTTTTTTCTTTAAAGATCCTCGTGAGTGGCTGGTCCCAGTACCGGCCCCAGTGCTGGCCCCTTCTTTTTTCAGAGGGTGAAAACTACT